>OV651834.1:1072835-1387835 GCA_927349885.1 Psylliodes chrysocephalus
AGAAAAAATTAAATCAAATAAAAAACTCTAAAAATAAATAGTCTGCTAACAAATTATCTACAATAGCTCCATAATTAGACAATATTTTAAACAGAATAATCCCTGACATACCTATATATAATAGTGGTACTGTAAATTTATCGCAAGCCGTCAAAGGGTGGGAAAAAATTAATAGAATATAAAAAAACTCTAAAAATAAATAGTCTGCTAACAAATTATCTACAATACCTCCATAACTAGACATACTATCAAGTTCATATTTTAAACAGAATAAGTCTTGACATACTTATATATAATAGTGGTACTGTCAATTCATCGCAAGCCGTCAAAGAGTGGGAAAAATTAAAAGAATATAAAAAACTCTAAAAATAAAAAGTCTGCTAACAATACCTCCATAACTAGACATACTATCAAGTTCATATTTTAAACACAATAAGTCTTGACATATCTATATATAATAATGGTACTGTCAATTTATCGCAAGCCGTCAAAGAGTAAGAAAAATTTAAAAGAATATAAAAAAACTCTAAAAATAAATAGTCTGCTAACAAATTATCTACAATACCTCCATAACTAGACATACTATCAAGTTCATATTTTAAACAGAATAAGTCTTGACATACTTATATATAATAGTGGTACTGTCAATTCATCGCAAGCCGTCAAAGAGTAAGAAAAAATTAAAAGAATATAAAAAAACTCTAAACATAAATAGTCTGCTAACAAATTATCTACAATACCTCCATAACTAGACATACTATCAAGTTTATATTTTAAACACAATAAGTCTTGACATATCTATATATAATAATGGTACTGTCAATTTATCGCAAGCCGTCAAAGAGTAAGAAAAAATTAAAAGAATATAAAAAAACTCTAAACATAAATAGTCTGCTAACAAATTATCTACAATACCTCCATAACTAGACATACTATCAAGTTCATATTTTAAACACAATAAGCCTTGACATATCTATATATAATAATGGTACTGTCAATTTATCGCAAGATGTCAAAGAGTAAGAAAAAATTAAAAGAATATAAAAAAACTGTAAACATAAATAGTCTGCTAAAAAATTATCTACAATACCTCCATAACTAGACATACTATCAAGTTCATATTTTAAACAGAATAAGTCTTGACATATCTATATATAACAGTGGTACTGTCAATTCATCGCAAGCCGTCAAAGAATAGTAAAATATTAAAAGAATTTAAAAAAACTCTAAAAATAAAAAGTCTGCTAACAATACCTGGTTTTGATCGGTGTCTTTCTCCCTGTACAACTCGTCGTTTATTATTAGTTTATTATATCTTAATTGTGCTTTGTGACCTTTATTTCTAGCTTCCTTCATTTTTATTATTAGCTTCCTCCTTTCCTCTTGGACTTCTTTTGGGTAGTCTTCATCAATCCATATATTTGTGCCCTTCAGGCTTCTGGTTTTTTGCAAAATCATTGTTCTTGTGCTTTTCCTGTTTAGTTTCACAATTATTGGTCTTTTCCTTTCAATGTTGTACTTGCCCATCCTTCGTACTTCATCTATATCTTCTTTTACTGCGATTTTTACTCCCATCTCTTGTAAAATTATGCATATTTTATCCTTTGTTTCCTTCTCATTTTCCTGTTCTTCATCTTCTATTCCTTTTATGATAATATTCATTTTCCTTATTTCCCTCTCTAGATTGCTTATTCTTTCTTCCTGATATGTCACTTTTTCTTTTAGTCGACTTTATTATCAAATAATAAACCCTATCAAGCAATTCTAACCTTTTCTTCGAAAACTGTTAATTCGTCGTTAAAACGCAAGTTTCCATAGATAGATCTAATCTTTACTTTTTTTTTCTTCAAAATTTAGAAATTGGTAGTGATGTAGTTACAGGAGGTCCACCGGATCCAGCAAAATTTTGTAAGTGGTCTATGAAATAAAAGAGTTTGGAAACCTCTGCCTTATACCAACAGAAAACCATCCATTATTTATGAAAAATGGGTTAACAAAAATTTAAGGCGTTTGTTTGACTCCTTTTCTCTTGTCATAAAGTTTGATTTGTAAAACCCTACCTGGCATATTATTCTGGAATTTTGGTATCCTGATTCTTTTGCAATTCAAATAGTTCCTGACCTGATGAGATTTTTTATATCGGATCGTGTAAGTGGAAAGACCCATTCACCAAATTTCTGTATCCCCTCTGACAAAAATCTTTCATCTTCTGCCTTGTTTTTATAAACTAATAAAAAAATTCTGATTAATCAAATAATTTAATTATTTTTAATCACCAAATTCTGCCAATGATTTCATACCTTTTTCTATTTGCTTATTATCATTATTATCATCAGTTAAATCCTATACAAAACAAAAATTCTGATTCACATCGTATATTCCACATCGCGCTTTCGCAAAATTGATTCTCTGTTTAATTTTTTTTACTTCCTCATCGCCTTGTGCTTAAATAAACACTCAACCTACCGTATACAAGAAGAAAATTGTTCTGTAAGTGTATAATTACAGGTGTAGAAAAAATTTACTAAGTAATTTTATTCAAACATACTCATCAGTCGCCATTAAATAACCATACATCAAAACGGTGTTAACAAGCCATTAATTACCTACGTGGAGGAGTTACGCCTCCCCCAGGTAGATGACTTAAGTGGATTCGACTCGTATTAAGAAGAAGATAAAGAAATTTTATATAGAATTAAAATCCTTTTTTTTTTTTATTATTTTACCAATATTTTTACTAACTATATACATAGGGAATCCTAGGTTGAATAGTAAACATTACATAACAAGTGTGGAAAGTGTAACAGAAATATACTTTCCAACGAGTTGTGTACACTATTTTTCCTACGACCACACACAAAATCCTTAAATGAGAAAGTCAATTAAACCATATCACACATGTACTGAAAAGTATATCACACATGTGTTGAAAAGAATATCAACACATGTGTTGAAAAGTAAAAAAATCTCCAAAATATTTTTCATTTTGTAACAGTAGAAATGACAAGAACTAAACTCAAACAAATAATGATTGAGAGTGAAAGCAGGTAGAAATACAACCAAATCGGAGGCGTGCTTATTATTTTTGAGAGGGTACAAATATTTAAAATATTCATACAATTTCTTTTATTTATTTCATGAAAACTTTGCAATATCGTAATTTACCTAATCGTTGTAGTCATTAGTGGGACTTTATGAAAGCGGAGTAATAATTGTGGTAATTATAGTAGGAACCAAATAAATTAAGAATATTAATAAAAATCACAATATATATTTCAAATTAAAAATAAGAAAGATACCTAATCAGGGGTTGGTTTGGTGACAGAAACAATATTATCAATTTTACTATTTTAATAATCAATTTAACTTTATTTCACAAATTAACGTAAATTTATATATTATGTCGCGGCCGAAGTCAGTAAGGAACTGTCTCTTAAGTTTCTTCTTGGGTTACACATACAGAAGTATTACTTAAATTTTAAATTAAAATCATAATGACGGATATTGCATATCCAATGCAATTGATATTTTTATTTTGTTTTGTTTAGTTATTTTTAAATTTTTATATATTTTAATCTTTTTATATTATATTTAGTTTTTAATTTACTTCGCTTTGTCTATAAAATTTTTGTAATTTTTCAATGACAATAAAGCATACCTCTATATATATATATATATATATATATATATATATATATATATATATATATATATATATATATATATATATCTCTCCCGGTTTACCTGCAGTTCCTCGAAACTAGCCAGCTTTACCCAAGAAACCCTAATTGGGTTCGGCCAACATTAAAAGACATTATAAAGCTTAAATTACTATTTTATTGGTACTTAAATCATAAAAGTTTACACGCACCTATCATTTCGGAAATCCCTAAGTAAGATAATTAGTTTGGATATAACCTACAGGATTATGTTTTCTTGACCGCCAAACATAATAATAATAATAATAATAATAATAATAATAATAATAATAATAATAATAATAATAATAATAATAATAATAATAATAATAATAATAATAATAATAATGTTTAGTTCAAATTTATGTAACAATGTACAAATTGATACAATAATAATAATTAAATAAATAAACATTTGTATCCTGCTGAGACATTGTTCATGTCTGTGTACAGGAATTAAAAATACAAATTTATATAATAATTTCTAAATGGTAATAGTGAATGGTAAAAATAAAAATTATACCTAAATATATAGACTTCTTTTTGTGTACAAATTTTCTTCTAATCTTCAACCTCAGATTCGTCACTGCTGCTACCGCTATCATCAAAGTTAATTATGATTGGTTCAATATTATGTTCAATACGGTTGTCTACGTCCCACATTTTTTGCTCTTCTTTTAAAACATGCTGAATGCATTTCTTCCAGTCTTCTGCAGAAACATTTTGAATGGCTTCTTGTAGGTAACGTTGCACGTCCACTAATTTAAATGTTCTGTTTTCTCGTGCCACATATCCTTTTACTTGCGCCCAGATTAATTCTATTGGGTTTAATTCGCAGTGGTACGGTGGTAACCTTAATACTGTAATTCCACGACTTAACGCCATTTCATCCACTGCGAATTTTTTATATTTGTCTCTGTGTAATTTTGTTAACTGAAGTAGTTTTGCCTTTAAACTATCTTTTTTATATTGGATGTTTTTATTAATTAACCATTCTTGAATTGCTCGTTTTTTCCATGATTGTTTCGGTAATGATTCTAAATACCGACTATGATATGGGGCATTGTCCATGACGACGACAGACCCAGGTTCCACAATTTGAATGATGCCTTCAAACCATTTTTCAAACACCTCCGCATTCATCTCTTCATGATAGTCGCCTGTTTTCTTGGATTTAAATATTAATTCACCATTTGGTAAAAATCCACTGTCGCTTCCTATATGCGTAACTATCAGACGACTACCTTTTCCAGACGGCTGTTTTAACCCAGTTGACAAGTCTTCAATAAAGGCTTGTCGTGCACTTGTTATATGACCATCCTGCCATACTTTTTTGACCGTATGTCCTTGGTTAACCCACGTCTCATCCATGTAGTAAATTTTTTTCATGATCGCTAACTGCCTCCAGAACTTTTTGCAAAGTGGGCAGCTCATTTCTGAAAAAGAAACTGTGAATAGTTGTGCGTATACTGTTTTTGGCTTCTTCATCAACTGTGATTTTTTTTCTTCCGCTACTAGTTTTTGGCGTTTGTACTTCCCCATGAATTTTGTTTTCTCTTAGTATTTTGTAAACTGATGATTTTGGTACACCCGTATAATCAGAGCACATATCAACTAATTTATCTTTTGTAATTGTGGAAGTTAATGATGTTGGAACGCCCGGTTGGTTATTCGGAGGTACATCCGTAGAATTACAGCACATATGCACTAAGTTATCTTTTGTTGTCGCTGATGATCTCTTTCAAGACAGTGAAATACTCGAAGTACAATTTGTTTTTCACTTAGCGACCGAGACTTCGACCGTTTTACATTTTTCGACGTTGAAGGCCCTTCAATGTCTTCCATTTTTTGCATAGTTTAGAACGGTGTAGAAATATTATTATTTAATGTTTAAACACTTATTAGCACTAATATTTTCACCAATTGTTCTTACAACACGTCGATTACTTACTAACTTAACTGTAAAACTTACAATTCACACCGTATAATTCAAAACCCGATGTTACGCTCGTGGTTAGAAATACACTACTGAGAACGTCATCGACGAGATGGATTTTACGCGTAACAGACAAAGACACAAATATCGCTTCGTACACCGATGCCATTAGTTGTAACAAATACTGAACATACCATAAAATAATTAATTTTAAATGATCAAGAAATGTATAAGTATTACTCATTACTGATTTTTGTTATAATTAATATCTTTTATTAGTACTATGATTGTATATTATCTATAATTTGCCACAACTTACAACTCTACTACTTACTCTATTTTGATTCTGCTAAAAACTAGTAAGGTAAAATTGAGATATGACAACAAGGTTCACTCTCAATCATTATTTGTTTGAATATAATACAATGTTTTTAAAAAACATTTATAAGTAAAGCAGAGATACTTACAAAATAGTTTATAAAAATTTACATCTAAAGTAGAAATAACTAATGGAATGGATAAAAAATATTTATAACTAAACTAGAGATAACTAATATAATAATTAGGAAATGTTTGTAACTAAACTGTTTGAACTGAATAATTATTAATAATTTTGTTTTACTTTTATTCTGTAACTTTATAAAAGTTAAAAGTAAAATTGTTATTATAACATTTACTAAATTGCAGTGGATACCGTCAATATTGACATCTCCAACAGGAATGGCACGAGTATCCTCAGTTTCTGATCCTCTCTGCTTCTTTTTTAGTCTTAAGTATTTCTTTAAGCATGTTTCTTATTACTTCTCAATTTTCATTTGCTCACCTACTTTATTCCTTACTGGTTTCCTGATCCCTCTCCACTTCTTGCATACAAATATTGTATCTAGCTGGTTACAGTACGCGCGTTCATCTGTTTCGGTCTTTTTAAATCGTTTTCCATATGTCTGGTATAAGCCATTTCGTCCACTGACCTTTATCCACCTTTGTTGCCATTTTTCAATTGTCCTTCTTTTTATGTCCGTATCTGTCTCGTCTTGTCCTTTCTCTCTTCTATCAATAATTCTATCGGTGGAATTCCAGTAACACCTGCAATTCCGTTGTAGAAACTGCTTTAAATGCAGCCGCCATTCTAATCAGAGCCTTACGTTGCATCCTCTCTAGTATTAGGCTATTTTTCTTTATTTTTAGGGCGCCTGCCCATATGTCATCAGTTTATGAAGTTTATCCAAGAGGACGAAATCTAGTTTTAAAGTCTTCGCCTTCTATATTCCCTGGAGTAGTATGGTTTTAATTTTCGATAAGATCAGAGGTTCTTCTGGTATTATTGTTTTCGAATTTATAAATTTTTGGTCTGGGGTCTTCAATTAAGTGGTAATTTAATTAGGAATGTTTCTTGGAGTTGGAGAGGCTTCTTTGGTGTTATGCTGGAGAATTTGGTTTATACAGCTTTCTGATGTAGGTTGCCTTGACAGAGATATTGTTCCAAAATCTTTACAGGGCACATCAGTTGTGTAATTGTATGTGGGGATTGAAAATAGAAAGTAATATGTAAATGATTCTGGATGCAAAATAGGAAAATGAAGAATAAAGACGATTGTTTCGTTTGACATTGTAGTAGTTTTGGGCATTTTCTTTTGTGTACAAGAGTTGTTCTTTAAAATGGAAAGCATAGTCATTTATAAGGCTATTATGGAGGGTATTTATTCTGGCGAGTGTTACTGCTTCTTCCAAGTTGTTCAAAAGTTAGGGTACAATGGTGGACAATATAATCGAAGAGGTGGTGATAAAATTCAATATCTCAGAGGATTAAAAATTGTAATAATATAGATTTATTATTATTAGATAATTTTGAATACAATTCAAATTTTAGAAAGTATTAATTTTAATTATTTTGTATGTTATCACATATACAAACCTATTACTATCTTCATTTTCGTGTCATAGTTTTCTTTTCTCTGTGGTTAATTTTTCGCTTCAAATTCTTCTTCATAATATAAATTACTAAAATCCATAAAACTTACATGTGGTACACCACAAGAATATGAACGTGTACCTAATTTTTGCTCTATAAATACATTTTTTTCTAGTAAACAAATTAAATTTACTCATAAAGAAACCATCATAATATTTAAGTTGAATGCCATTAGCGGTTACTGAAGGAATTTTTGTAATAGTACATCGCGGCTTGAAATGGTAATAATTTTTGTTTGTTACATATTAAATGTCAAAGGAATTATCTATATTATCGTTGGTTACCCACATGACAGTAAGAGTGTGAATTGCAGTTTATTTGACGGTGTATAATTGAGAAATACATCAAAGAGATCTGGTTGAACAAGAATGTTTTTCTTCTAAAATGCTTTATTTCATGAATTTAGTAATATTTGAAAAGACACCGAGTATGATACTTTATTACTAAGATTAGACGTGTTAGAGTTTGAAGAATTGGAAGAAAAGTCGCCAAGTCTAAGGGAAATCTGTTATTAATCTGTTATCAATCTAATGTAGTATGTGTGAAATCTTGAGAAAAATCTTAGAAACTCACGGAAAATCTATGCGCCGGTAACGCAAACCTCTATAAAATCAAAGAAAAGTACAGAAAATCATAGAAAATCTTAAGGAAAATCGAAGAAAATCCTAGAAATCCTTAGAGATCCCTAGAAAATCATAGAAAATCTTTGGAAATTTATATAAAACGATATAAATTCAAAGAAAATTATAGAAATTCCTAGAAAATCCATAGAAAATCATAGAAAAGCTTCTGCTTCAAAAGTATTCTATTTATATTGCTAGCACTATACATGATTCAACCTATATATGATAAAGAATATCAACTGATACATATGGAGGAGATGTCATATAACCAGGGTAGATGACAGACAAGGAAAGATGAGGAGACGTTGAAGAACACAGAAATCATACACACACCAGTGTAGACCTAAGATGAAAAAGAAACCAGTGGAGAAGCTAAAGAAGAAGAAGAGGAAAAGCGTAACGTTGAAAGGGTGACAGACAGTCGGATATTCATAGAAAGTCATAGAAAATCAAAGAAACCTATAGAAAAACATAAAATCTATTGATACGAGAAGCCAAAAAGGCCTAAACTTTGGAGGAGCACTGAAGAATACTTAGAATTCATACAAAGTGAAGACCTAAGATGATGAAAAAGAAGAAGAAACCAATGGTTTCTTTTTCATCTTAGGTTTACACTGGCGTATGTATAATTTATAAGTGTTTTTCCACGTCTCCCATTCATCTTTCCTTGTCTGTCATCTACCCTGTTTATATGACATCTCCTCCATGTATCAGTTGACATTCTTTACCATGTATAGGTTAAATCATGTATAAATCATGTATAAATCAATATAAATAGAATACTTCTAAATCAGATTTTCTTTGAATTTCTATGATTTTCTATGATTTTCTATGATTTTCTATGATTTTCTATGATTTTCTATGATTTTCTATGATTTTCTATGATTTTCTATGATTTTCTATGATTTTCTATGATTTTCTATGATTTTCTATGATTTTCTATGATTTTCTATGATTTTCTATGATTTTCTATGATTTTCTATGATTTTCTATGATTTTCTATGATTTTCTATGATTTTCTATGATTTTCTATGATTTTCTATGATTTTCTATGATTTTCTATGATTTTCTATGATTTTCTATGATTTTCTATGATTTTCTATGATTTTCTATGATTTTCTATGATTTTCTATGATTTTCTATGATTTTCTATGATTTTCTATGATTTTCTATGATTTTCTATGATTTTCTATGATTTTCTATGATTTTCTATGATTTTCTATGATTTTCTATGATTTTCTATGATTTTCTATGATTTTCTATGATTTTCTATGATTTTCTATGATTTTCTATGATTTTCTATGATTTTCTATGATTTTCTATGATTTTCTATGATTTTCTATGATTTTCTATGATTTTCTATGATTTTCTATGATTTTCTATGATTTTCTATGATTTTCTATGATTTTCTATGATTTTCTATGATTTTCTATGATTTTCTATGATTTTCTATGATTTTCTATGATTTTCTATGATTTTCTATGATTTTCTATGATTTTCTATGATTTTCTATGATTTTCTATGATTTTCTATGATTTTCTATGATTTTCTATGATTTTCTATGATTTTCTATGATTTTCTATGATTTTCTATGATTTTCTATGATTTTCTATGATTTTCTATGATTTTCTATGATTTTCTATGATTTTCTATGATTTTCTATGATTTTCTATGATTTTCTATGATTTTCTATGATTTTCTATGATTTTCTATGATTTTCTATGATTTTCTATGATTTTCTATGATTTTCTATGATTTTCTATGATTTTCTATGATTTTCTATGATTTTCTATGATTTTCTATGATTTTCTATGATTTTCTATGATTTTCTATGATTTTCTATGATTTTCTATGATTTTCTATGATTTTCTATGATTTTCTATGATTTTCTATGATTTTCTATGATTTTCTATGATTTTCTATGATTTTCTATGATTTTCTATGATTTTTTATGATTTTCTATGATTTTCTATGATTTTCTATGATTTTCTATGATTTTCTATGATTTTCTATGATTTTCTATGATTTTCTATGATTTTCTATGATTTTCTATGATTTTCTATGATTTTCTATGATTTTCTATGATTTTCTATGATTTTCTATGATTTTCTATGATTTTCTATGATTTTCTATGATTTTCTATGATTTTCTATGATTTTCTATGATTTTCTATGATTTTCTATGATTTTCTATGATTTTCTATGATTTTCTATGATTTTCTATGATTTTCTATGATTTTCTATGATTTTCTATGATTTTCTATGATTTTCTATGATTTTCTATGATTTTCTATGATTTTCTATGATTTTCTATGATTTTCTATGATTTTCTATGATTTTCTATGATTTTCTATGATTTTCTATGATTTTCTATGATTTTCTATGATTTTCTATGATTTTCTATGATTTTCTATGATTTTCTATGATTTTCTATGATTTTATACGAATATCCGACTGTATGTCACCCTATCAACGTCTCGCTCTTCCTCTTCTTCTTCAGCTTCTCCAGTGGTTTCTTTTTCATTTCAGGTCTACACTAATGTGTTTGAAACGATATCTTTGATACTGCTCTTTGGTAGAAACGAAACGTCAAACGAAACATCAAACGTCATGCGAAACGTCAAACGAAACGCCAAACGAAAAGTCACGAAAACGCCATGTGAAACGTCAAATACAATATAAAACGTCTAACGGCAAACGAAACGTCGATTTTTCTCTTCAACGTTCATCTATACCGCATTTACTACATAATGTCGTTTTCCCCGTTTGAATCTGACCAACAATAACAAAGATATAAGTTTTAGACCCTTTTGACCTGTCACTGTGCATGGTTTTTTTCTTTATAGATGTGTTTTTCTTTTATTACATTATCAAGAAATATCTTCCATCAATCTACATAGAATTCTCAAAGAGAACGATTGTGAATTAAAATTCCCTCGAATAATATCATAAATTGCATTCAAAGTTGGCGGAATGTTTAAAAAATAAAGTATTGTGCATAATTCCTTTTAATAAGCTCTTAAAACTCTCATCGACAGAATTAAAGTGGTTTATTCGCTTTTTTCTTCTTGCAGGAGATTTAAATTCGTCATTATTTAGTTCCTTTTCTTTTTTTGATGGTATAAATTGTATAAACTTTATAAATTTATACTATTCCTAGTACTAATCAGGATATAAACATTTCATTCTCTACTAAACACAAGGAATAAGCACACTGGTTATCAAAATAGTAAATAAAAACAACAATGATAAAAAAGAAAGTAAAAACAACTCATATCTACATATATTATTTTATTAAACATACTTGAATGAATTTATTCAAGGTTTTTAAGTTGAATGCCGGTGTAATGACGCTTAAATTATTTGTCTGCAGTCTATAAATATCGAAAAGTCAATTTCAATTGCTCTCTATCACTTTTAATTATAATTTATTATTATTCCCTGCACTTTCTAATGTTCACGCCCAGTAGAAAAGACGCATCATCGAGTTCTTTCTGTTTGTAATCATAATAATTTCTTGTTTAGAAGCAATATATCTGTATTTGTTAGGATATTAGCAACAAAGCATAGCTAAGTGTGACGTGGAGTTGATAATATACTGGATGTTTCGTTTGATTTTTGTTTAATCAGGCAACAACATTGTTCCAGGAGATATTGAAGATTATTTATTAAAGAGTATCTAAATTAATGTAAGCACGATTAACAAGAAATAAGAGCGATGCATTCTTAAGAATAACCGACGATACATTGAAAGTGGCCTTTCCTTCAGATGTCGCGGTAGCCCGTTATCGCGAGAAGACCATTTCGTAGCGGACATTCGTTAAAATCAGCTCGTTTCTCAACGATCTTTATGACCTGCTTAATTATCGCAGATTAAAATGTACCCACTCTCGATTTATATTTATGTGTATAAGTTGCTTGAGTGCCTTTTGTCTTTGCTCAGACATGTTAGGATGGAATATAATTTGCAAATTCTACTACGCACTAAGCGAAATACATTTACTGCCAATTTATTGCAAGTTTCCTTGCAAATTTGTTAAATATTACTTGATAGTTTTGGGCAAATTAACTTATTGTTAATACACAATTATATTTCTGCCTCGTCTCGTAAATAAGATATATGTCGCCCCCTGTATATGCTTCGACGAGGCATCATATAATTAAGATTGAACTTCACTCAGGTAAATTCGTTTGATCTTATAATTAAAAACTTAATATTATATAAAAACTTTCATTAATGAATTATTTGAAAATATTCACAGCTTTTCTTGGCAATTTTTTTAGTATTTCATCTGTAATCAGATCGTACCCGGGTGCTTTCTTAGAATTAATATTTTCTTTCATTACCTCTTTAGGCGTTACCCTAGGAATTTATACTATGTTTGTGTTGTCTTGTTTTAATAAAGGTGTCAACTTTTTGTTTAAGCACATTGTTTAGAAATTATTATTAGGTAAACTCTGTTGTGTCTGTGTAGATTAGATGAGGAGATGGACGTTATTTGTCCTTGTCCACTGCGACCTTTTCAGATCTACTGTGGAACTCCGTTTGTTTTAGAGTATGTCGTCTAGCCTGGTCTTTTCTATTAAAACTCAAACAAATAATGATTGAGAGTGAACCGTGTTGTCATATCTCAATTTTACCTTACTAGTTTTTAGCAGAATCAAAATAGAGTAAGTAGTAGAGTTGTAAGTTGTGGCAAATTATAGATAATATACAATCATAGTACTAATAAAAGATATTAATTATAACAAAAATCAGTAATGAGTAATACTTATACATTTCGTGATCATTTAAAATTAATTATTTTATGGATTGTTCAGTATTTGTTACAACTAATGGCATCGGTATACGGAGCGATATTTGTGTCTTTGTCTGTTACGCGTAAAATCCATCTCGTCGATGACGTTCTCAGTAGTGTATTTCTAACCACGAGCGTAACATCGGGTTTTGAATTATACGGTGTGAATTGTAAGTTTTACAGTTAAGTTAGTAAGTAATCGACGTGTTGTAAGAACAATTGTTGGTGAAAATATTAGTGCTAATAAATGTTTAAACATTAAATAATAATATTTCTACATCGTTCTAAAACTATGCAAAAATGGAAGACATTGAAGGGCCTTCAACGTCGAAAAAGGTAAAACGGTCGAAGTCTCGGTCGCTAAGTGAAAAACAAATTGTACTTCGAGTATTTCACTGTCTTGAAAGAGATCATCAGCGACCAAAAGATAACTTAGTGCATATGTGCTGTAATTCTACGGATGTACCTCCGAATAACCAACCGGGCGTTCCAACATCATTAACTTCCACAATTACAAAAGATAAATTAGTTGATATGTGCTCTGATTATACGGGTGTACCAAAATCATCAGTTTACAAAATACTAAGAGAAAACAAAATTCATGGGGAAGTACAAACGCCAAAAACTAGTAGCGGAAGAAAAAAAATCACAGTTGATGAAGAAGCCAAAAACAGTATACGCACAACTATTCACAGTTTCTTTTTCAGAAATGAGCTGCCCACTTTGCAAAAAGTTCTGGAGGCAGTTAGCGATCATGAATTGGTCCCACGAATGAGTAAAGAAACTTTGAGGAAAATTTTACACGAAATGAAATTTACGTACGGAAAAGACGACAGGAAAAGCATTCTCATTGAACGTCAGGAAATAATAGTATGGAGAAGAAATTATCTCCGAAAAATTGAGGAATTTCGGAATATCAAAAAAAAAATTTATTACATGGATGAGACGTGGGTTAACCAAGGACATAAGGTCAAAAAAGTATGGCAGGATGGTCATATAACAAGTGCACGACAAGCCTTTATTGAAGGCTTGTCAACTGGGTTAAAACAGCCGTCTGGAAAAGGTAGTCGTCTGATAGTTACGCATATAGGAAGCGACAGTGGATTTTTACCAAATGGTGAATTAATATTTAAATCCAAGAAAACAGGCGACTATCATGAAGAGATGAATGCGGAGGTGTTTGAAAAATGGTTTGAAGGCATCATTCAACTTGTGGAACCTGGGTCTGTTGTCGTCATGGACAATGTCCCATATTATAGTCGGTATTTAGAATCATTACCGAAACAATCATGGAAAAAACGAGCAATTCAAGAATGGTTAATTAATAAAAACATCCAATATAAAAAAGATAGTTTAAAGGCAGAACTACTTCAGTTAACAAAATTACACAGAGACAAATATAAAAAATTCGCAGTGGATGAAATGACGTTAAGTCGTGGAATTACAGTATTAAGGTTACCACCGTATCACTGCGAATTAAACCCAATAGAATTAATCTAGGCGCAAGTAAAAGGATATGTGGCACGAGAAAACAGAACATTTAAATTAGTGGACGTGCAACGTTACCTACAAGAAGCCATTCAAAATGTTTCTGCAGAAGACTGGAAGAAATGCATTCAGCATATTTTAAAAGAAGAGCAAAAAATGTGGGACGTAGACAACCGTATTGAACACAATATTGAACCAATCATAATTAACTTTGATGATAGCGGTAGCAGCAGTGACGAATCTGAGGTTGAAGATTAGAAGAAAATTTGTACACAAAAAGAAGTCTATATATTTAGGTATAATTTTTAGTTTTACCATTCACTATTACCATTTAGAAATTATTATATAAATTTGTATTTTTAATTCCTGTACACAGACATGAACAATGTCTCAGCAGGATACAAATGTTTATTTATTTAATTATTATTATTGTATCAATTTGTACATTGTTACAAAAATTTGAAATAAACATTATTATTATTATTATTATGTTTGGCGGTCAAGAAAACATAATCCTGTAGGTTATATCCAAACTAATTATCTTACTTAGGGATTTCCGAAATGATAGGTGCGTGTAAACTTTTATGATTTAAGTACCAATCAAATAGTAATTTAAGCTTTATAATGTCTTTTAATGTTAACCGAACCCAATTAGGGTTTCTTGGGTAAGGCTGGCTAGTTTCGAGGAACTGCAGGTAAACCGGGAGAGAGAGAGAGAGATATATATATATATATATATATATATATATATATATATATATATATATCTATAAAAGCCAAAAAATGGCTTAGTCTTTGCCGACTAGTTAGAAAATAAACTAAGGAATCTTGGGATTTTCAGCAAAAATCTTACAATTGTGTACTCTTTTAAGTATTTATTCCATGCTTTCGAACATGATTATGTTCATCTTCAGGGAGCTACAATATTAATTTTTACAGAGGTTATAAGAAACAATTTTGAAAAAACATATACTTACAACTCAGTGAGAATCGTTGCGTACATGTGGTGTTATATTAATAAAAAATTTACGGTACATCACAAAACGAGATAAAAATGGTTGATAACAATCATGTTAGCCAAAAAGTTTATATTTTTAATTTTACGTTAGGGCACATGGTCAAATTTTTAAAATAATTAATAAAATTCACATCTACACCGTTCGGTACTAGAAACGAAAATGAAACTTTTTTATGTTACTATTTGAACTATTTTTAGCGTGGGTACAAAGAGTCAGTTGTCATATGCCTGTCAACCGTCAGTCAAACAGTAGGAAAAAGAAGAAACCGTCAATGGCCTATGTCACCTAAGCACTAACAGTTCAACATCTCTGATACTGCCAAAATGATAGTTGAGAGTCATATGATGAAATAAATTATTTAAATATTATATTTTATATAATAAATGTCAGAAATCATTGCAAGAAGGTATTACGGATAAAATTATGATTTGTATTTCAAAATGTCACTAATCCTATAAGCGACGTCACCCTCTGAGTGAACCATCACAACGCCTAGGCTAAAAGGTTGTCATCCCCCTTGCCCGGGTTGGAACGGAGCACTCACCTGACGATATCGCGAACAGGGCCAGTGCATTTTGTGAATGTGAATGTGAATTTTATTAATTATTTTAAAAATTTGACCATGTGCCCTAACGTAAAATTAAAAATATAAACTTTTTGGCTAACATGATTGTTATCAACCATTTTTATCTCGTTTTGTGATGTACCGTAAATTTTTTATTAATATAACACCACATGTACGCAACGATTCTCACTGAGTTGTAAGTATATGTTTTTTCAAAATTGTTTCTTATAACCTCTGTAAAAATTAATATTGTAGCTCCCTGAAGATGAACATAATCATGTTCGAAAGCTTGGAATAAATACTTAAAAGAGTACACAATTGTAAGATTTTTGCTGAAAATCCCAAGATTCCTTAGTTTATATATATATATATATATATATATATTGATATGAAAATTATTTTGTTTAGTTATAAATTATGTATATAATTTTGATGAAATATAAAAATTTTGTTATGACAAATCAATTTTGTAATGTACTAAAAAATTTTTAACTCACCCAATAACTTAACTCTTATTGCTTACTCTCAGGGTCCGTAGGTTCAACACACAAGTAATGATTTGGACTTTAGTTAGTAGGAAAATTCTTACCTCCAAGTTTAATTGATCTACTCGAAAATTCCCTCAACGTTTGGTGAATTTACATACAATAATTTTGAAACTAAAAAAATTAAAATATTAATTCAGTAATTATACTAAAGGTTTCTTTCTTCTGCTTCTTATTCTTGTATTCGTCGACTTCCTATTATTTACGCCTCACTGTTTAATTTCCTTTTTCCCCTTGTACCCTATTTGTACCTCACTGCTTATTTTGCTTTTTCCTCTGTACCCTCTAAATCTGTTTCTGTCCTGGTGCTCTACCTGACTCTTTCTCCTTTACTGCTTTTAATAATAAAAATGTACCTTACTTTCCTTTTTAAATTGTTTTATTTATGTTTCAACTGACAACATCCTATACATATTCCATTCTTATAATATTTTTTTTATTCAATAGTCCATTTTAATATATAATCTCAACTTTCCAAATTTTGATGTGACAATCTCTTAAAAATTTATTTGACAATTCCTCTCATTCTCTCTCTGACAATTCATAGTCGGCATCCTGATTTCTTTCTTAAAAATTAATTTTTCCAGGACCGACCTTACTCATCAAACGTTGATTCTCAAATTATAAATTTGAAAACCACAACATGCAATACTTCTAAATTTGAAATAAAATATCATATCAATATATATATATATATATATATATATATATATATATATATATATATATATATATATATATAAAAGGAGATAGTTTTTTCGACCGGAAAATATTTATTTTTAAGTGACGATAATATCAGGTTAGCGGTCCTAAGAAATAAAACTCTTTTCCTTACTTGCTCAATATTTCGCCATTGTTTAATAGCTTCATCAGGAGCAAAAGGATTTGAGTCAATCGAATAAAATTTTTAAATAAAAACAACATTACACTTAAACAAACTTTCGGACAGTCAACTGTCAACTGTCCGAAAGTTTGTTTAAGTGTAATGTTGTTTTTATTTAAAAATTTTATTCGATTGACTCAAATCCTTTTGCTCCTGATGAAGCTATTAAACAATGGCGAAATATTGAGCAAGTAAGGAAAAGAGTTTTATTTCTTAGGACCGCTAACCTGATATTATCGTCACTTAAAAAAATATATATATATATATATATATATATATATATATATATATATATATAGAGGTATGCTTTATTGTCATTGAAAAATTACAAAAATTTTATAGACAAAGCGAAGTAAATTAAAAACTAAATATAATATAAAAAGATTAAAAAATATAAAAATTTAAAAATAACTAAACAAAACAAAATAAAAATATCAATTGCATTGGATATGCAATATCCGTCATTATGATTTTAATTTAAAATTTAAGTAATACTTCTGTATGTGTAACCCAAGAAGAAACTTAAGAGACAGTTCCTTACTGACTTCGGCCGCGACATAATATATAAATATACGTTAATTTGTGAAATAAAGTTAAATTCATTATTATTATAGTAAAATTGATAATATTGTTTCTGTCACCAAACCAACCCCTGATTAGGTATCTTTCTTATTTTTAATTTGAAATATATATTGTGATTTTTATTAATATTCTTAATATATTTGGTTCCTACTATAATTACCACAATTATTACTCCGTTTTCATAAAGCCCCACTAATGACTACAACGATTAGGTAAATTACGATACTGCAAAGTTTTCATGAAATAAATAAAAGAAATTGTATGAATATTTTAAATAATTGTACCCTCTCAACAATAATAAGCACGCCTCCGATTTGGTCGTATTTCTACCTGCTTTCACTCTCAATCATTATTTGTTTGTAACTTTTACAGTGGCTCCCGCATGTAGTTGCATGCAGACTTTCCTTCGCCCAATGTTAGAAAACTCATTCCAGCAAGGCCTTCACATTAGCACAGGACGTGGAATGTTTCCTTTTCTTCACAGAACCTGCACAAAGTTGCTTCTTTTGCTGAATTTATGACACTCATGTGCCTTTTGAGGCGACAGTGTCCAGTAAGAAGGCCTACTGTTATCCTAACGATTTGACGCTTTAGATCCAGTAGGTCTTCCGTAAACTTGGCCGGTGGTTCCTTGATGAACTGTTTGGCCTCTCTCAGTCTTGTATAGTTGTTCCACCATTGCTGAAATTCTTTTTGCATCCATTGTTTAATGCCTTAGCAACTCCACAGAAGGGTTCGGGACCTGTTATGGCCTTATCTGAGTCTTCTCGGGCTAATTCGTCGGTCTTTTCGTTGCCCTGATATCCCTCATGGCCTGGAACCCAGGCTACGGTCACCTTATTTTGACTCTCTCAGGTCTTCTAGTCAATCTTTCGCCATTCCTGATTTGATTTCTGGTGAGAGAATTGCCTTTAGAGTTATCAGATTATATGGCAATAGTTTTGCCTGATACTTGCTGCTTTAATATTTCTCTTGCACACTGTTGTATGGCTATTAGCTCATGTATCCCGGCCTGTGTGTGCATTTGGCAAAACGCAACTGTGACCCTCCCATGGGGATACCTTCGTAGTCACTTATTATAGAATCTTCCGACAGCTATTTGCTGTTCCGTTTCCATAAGTGCCTCTGGAAAGCCGGTTCTCACCACTGCGATCTTTGTGGTGGTAAGGGCCTCTTTGATGGTTCCTACTTCCAAAGGCATGGCATTACTTCTAGTAAAATAGAGGAAGATATAATTTTGAAGAACATGAAGATATTTTGTTTGTCAGCACCAATAGATCCTGTTACCTTACCACACCATTTACACTGTGAATTTAATTTTGGATATACCATAATTTTCGTTTTTGGTTGATCATCCAATACTTGTCTGTACATATTTATTATGTATTGCTTTTCTGAGACACTTTCTCTTTAACTCTTTGAAACAATAATTTTTCAAAGACATCATTGTTTTCAAGTAAACTATCCATAAATAGTTCGAAAATCTTTAGTGCGTCATTTTATATTAATAAATTAATTATAGTACACACTGTATATTTTACTTAGCTTATTTTCATAAATTGAATACCTTACTATAAATTTATTAAAAAAAAAGTAATTACTAAGTAGTCTCATTTTTATAATAATTATATAAATAGGTGGAGTGATCCTAAAAATGGATTTTTAAGTGATTGTAACATAGTAGCTTGGTCGACCGGCCTCCTTGATCATTTCGTAATGAGTTCTCCGCCCAACAAACAAAAAACTGAACATCGAAACCGACCATCATGGGCGTGTTAGTGATGGGCACTTTATTTGCGGTTAGGACTTTAAAAAAGATAATTACTTTGACACTACTACTGTACAATTTGTTGGTTAAAGAGTTTAGACACGAGATCGGGATATAAAAAATTTATAAATATAACTATATTAGGATGGATGATTTTCAAAAATAGTATATAAGTATTTAACAAGTGCTAATGGCAAATAACGAGTGTGGTTTAATCGTTTGCTCCCTAAGAATTAAGCTGTTTAAGTGATTAAAAGTGCAACAAAAAATTTGAAATTTTGACTGATTGTAGTGTTAACGATTCTGCATCTAACGATGAATTCAAATTGTGAGTAACATATTTAATTTTGGAGAAATTCCGCATAATAACCTAATTTGTAAATATAATTCTTATCGATATTGAACAGAGAAACTCACATCTGTTAAAATTAAAAAAAAAACATGCTAGATTTCGAAGACGAAGCTGAAGAAGCCGAAAAAGGTTATACTGATAAAATTAGAAATCAGATGAGCATTATCTCTAAACTTCAGGATGATATAAATAATATGAAAATATTAAATGATCAATTATTGAATGAAATTATAAAACATGAAGAAGGAAGAGATACAGAAAGAAAGTCGCTAATAGAATTGGAGGCAATAAATCGAAATATGATCGATACAATCAGAATATTAGAATCACAAAACAAGAATTACGAAGTTAATTTAATGCAGAAATCTGGGATGGAATTTTGGAGTCTTGAAAATAGCGTCGAAAATAATCAAGAAAATATTGAAAATAATCGGCCAAACATTCAAAATGGTAACGAAAAAAATTACGAAATCGATAATAATCCAGCTCGAACTGCCCGATTACTGAGAAATACTGAGAAAAAAGAAGCTGAAAAACATGTGTTAATATTAGGGGATGAATTAGCTAGAAATGTATCTAATTATTTAAATTCATATCTTGATACATCGGAATATTCAGTGGTAGGTGTTAGTAAACCTAATATAAATTTTGAAACTTTGATAGATTCAGTTTTTGAATATTCTCAGAAGTGTGGTAAAAATGACTTTCTTTTTATACTAGTTAATACACTGAATATTTCTAATTATACTTCATTATGTAAGGCTCTAGCTCAGTTATTACCACTAGGTAGATTAACAAATCTATTTATTTTTTCTAAGAATGTTCACAAATATGATAAGAAAATTGAAAGTTTTATTGGGAATAAAATTAATCAATTTTGCTTAATAAATAGAAATACGTCCATAACATATGTACCTAATGAAGTGTGAAAACAAGTGTTGTGGTTCCATTATATAAGGGAGGAGACTTGACTGAGCCATCTAATTTTAGGCCCATATCTCTAATTCCGACACTCGGAAAAATTATTGAGAAACTTGTAAAAACTCGACTAGTTAGATATCTAGACCAAAAAATAATATATTGGACATAAATCAATTCGGTTTTCAACACAACAAAAACGTATCGGACGCTGTTTCTTCTTGTTTGGAATTAGCTTATACAAGTTTAAATT
The DNA here is from genome assembly GCA_927349885.1 of Psylliodes chrysocephalus. Classification (NCBI taxonomy): domain Eukaryota; kingdom Metazoa; phylum Arthropoda; class Insecta; order Coleoptera; family Chrysomelidae; genus Psylliodes; species Psylliodes chrysocephalus. Next base: position 1,094,236 of record OV651834.1, read on the forward strand.
TCAACGAGGCCGTAGCTGCAGTATTTCGTGATCTGACTAAAGCTTTTGACTGTGTCAACCATGGAGTACTGCTGCAAAAGCTTGAAATTTATGGCATAAGAGATGTGGCCTTAAGTTGGATGAAATCCTACCTTTTAGGTCGCAAACAGTTAGTCCGAACTGTTTCAGACTCGAACACAAGTGACATAAAATGGGGTGTCCCTCAAGGTTCTGTTCTTGGGCCCACCCTGTTTTTAATTTATATCAATGATTTAGGTAAGTTAAATATCTCAGGAAGTTTCACTCTATTTGCTGACGATACTACTAACTTGTGGCACAATAAAGACGTCAATATTCTTTATGCAAATATTAGTAATGACCTAAAATCCTTTAAAACATGGTGCACTGCAAATTTTCTGTCATTAAATTTTAAAAAAACAAAAATACTAACCTTTAAATGTAATGTTCCTGATATTTTAATAGATATGGATACTGTAGAAGCCACAAACTGTACAAAATTTTTGGGTTTAAATATCGACATGGATTTGAAATTCAAATCTCATGTGGATTCACTTTTAAAAAAACTCGCATCGGGTTGTTATGCCATTAGAACCACCTCTTATGAATTGGGAGTTTGTGCAGCAAAAACTGCATATTATGCGTTAGTTGACTCCCATCTACGTTATGCTGTTCAGTTTTGGGAAGTCTGTTCTGCCGAGTTATTTGACAGAGTCTTTATAATGCAGAAACGGGCAATAAGGTTCTTATGTGGAGCACACAGATTAGTTTCATGCAGACCGCTGTTCTTAAAACAAGAAATATTAACATTAACATCTTTATTTATCTTAGAAACTTGTTGCATGATCCATAAGAACAAGTCGAAATATAAATCGAATACATCCCGTGTAACTCGCCAAACGGGTAACTTGAAGTTGCCTATTCCCAAAACGGAACTAATAAGAGACTCTTTTATATACAATGGTATCAAAATGTACAATAGGCTATCACATACGTTGACAGATGTTGAGTCACAGAATTGTTTTAGGAAGCTGCTCAAGAGATTTCTGTTAACTAGGCCTTATTATAATTTTATAGAATTTTATAATGACGAGACACTGTGATATGTGTTTTATTTTGTTTTATTTTATTTTATTTTAGATGTATGTATGTATTAATATTAATTTATAATAATGTTTGTTTATATTTTAATGACTATTTATTTATTTGTAATTTGTATACTATTTGTACAATATTGTGTTTGTATGACTATTTATTTGTAATTTGTACAATATTGTGTTTGTCAATAAGTATTTTAACTTGGACAATAAACATATATTCTCTCTCTCTCTCTCTCTCTCTGTACTGGCTTCTTATGGTATGGATATAGCAATTGTTCTCCAAGCACTTTAAGAACGACATCTTTACTTACTCCTAGTTCCCTTCCAGTTCGTTTGGTGCTTAATTCTTGATCTTCCTCAACACATGTTTTCTTTAACTTCAGGAATCCTTACAAAACGTTCTCTTCCATTATCAACAGTGTTGGGAGCAAAGGAATCGGTCTCCTAAAGACGTCTCTCAACAGCAGCAAAAGTTGGGTGGCTAGGTACACGACGATTTGGAAACCTTTTAGAGTACACCCTCTCGAGCATTTCCTTCACAAAATCCTAATGTCAGTAACATATCGGTATATTCTGCATTGGTATATTGTACAGCCATATTAATAAACCACGCATTTGTTTTTTTAATTATTGAGTCAGATAGAACACTTTCAATCGTTAACAAGAGATTAGGTGTTAAAACTTGACAATATTTTTATTTAGATGAAACTGTGGAAACCAACAATAAATGTTTTTGTATACGTATTGCAGGAAAATAATTAATATTCCTCAAAAAATCGTACATGGCAAGAATCGAGTATTTTTGTTAAAAGTCTCGATTAGAGGTGTTGAAGAAGATATGAAAAAAGTACATTTTTATGTTTTTCATCGTATAAAATTTTGTTCGATAATAACACATAGGCGTAGAATTTGATTTTTTAAATAATTGCACCTTTAAAAATTCTACGCCAATGGCAGAAAAGGGGTTTGAGTATGAAATTTGGATTGGGTACTCATTTACTACAAAATGACACTACAGAATGATAACACTCGATTTACTCTCATGGTTTTGACAAAGTTTGTATTTTAATAATTATTGTTTATGTTCTAAAATTACTAAAATGCAAACTTCGTCAAAACCATGAGAGTAATCGAGTCTTATCAAGAGTACCTTTTTTAAAGTAAATGAGTTGCGCAACCTAAATTTTATACTCAAGCTCCTTTTCTTCCATTGGCGTAGAATTTTTAAAGGTGCAATTATTTAAAAAAATCAAGTTCTACGCCTATGTATTATTATCAGACAAAATTTTAATACCATTTTTTTGCCACATAAAACTCTACCAATATACCAAATTTCAGCAAAATCGCATATGCCGTTTTAAATTTATATGGGAAAAACGATTTAAAAATTGTAACTTCAAGGCCCTCTGGAGCCCAAACGAAGCAACTTTGTACTAAGGTAATTTTACTTAAATCGACTTATTTTGGTCTAAAGAATATGTGGTATGTTTTTGTAAAGACCTTTTACCGACACTCTGTATATTTTGATGTGGAATGTACTAATAATGTTAAATTATAACACCACAGGAGGGGTAAAATATTTTTAAAATTTAATCACACATGTTTGCAACGTATATACGAGTCCCTGCGACGTTATCAAGATGGGCCCATGAAATTTGCTTTTTAAAAGGTTTAACTCTTGAATTTTTACAGATCTTTACAACAAATCTCTTATCTATGACTTCGCGCGTGTCGTGTTATAATGGGTTTATTCAAACACGTGTGAAAACAGTTATATTACAGTACAGATTATGCGCTCTATATAAAAATTGTATACACTTTGTGCCTTTTTAGAAAAATCTATTTTACTGAGAGAAAAAAAAAGTTATGTAGAAAAGTATGTAGGTATAGACCTTTTACAGACACCCTGTTATATAAACCGAAAGAAAACTATTGGATTATATTTTTTTATCAGAACAATCATCGACCAAGCATTATAGTTATACAAAAATTCACTTAATCTCCAAATTCTTCCTTTTCAATACCGTATATCGAACTTTTAATTTCAGTTATGACACCGGCACATTCGATGTTGCCATACTCGACACATGAACCAGATAAAATTTATTTTAACAGTCTCAACAGAGTCGGTCGTAATCCGGATTACTGTCAATTTGGTACGAATGATAATGAAGTACACTTCATCCTTTTAAACGGCCTCCGCCTGATCTTTGTCTTAAATTATTAACAAATAATTTACTTTTAACAAGTCTGAGGATCATAAAGAGTTGTTAAATTCGCGTAATTAGCGTTAAAAACCAAAATGATATAGTAAGCGGGATGTAACTGAAATAATTGCTTGTACTATATGAGGTTGTTATTTTTTAACCGACTTCACAAAGAAAAGGAGGTGCTTGGATGTGTTTTTTGATGTATATTCGATAATTATTTATATATTTATACTTTTTGTTTTTAATAAGTAAGAAAACCTTCTTTGGTGGTCTCACAATAGGTTTTTAATCAGAAATATGAAAGTATTTAATTTGGAATAATTGACCTATACTCAAACAAATAATGATTGAGAGTGAACCGTGTTGTCATATCTCAATTTTACCTTACTAGTTTTTAGCAGAATCAAAATAGAGTAAGTAGTAGAGTTGTAAGTTGTGGCAAATTATAGATAATATACAATCATAGTACTAATAAAAGATATTAATTATAACAAAAATCAGTAATGAGTAATACTTATACATTTCTTGATCATTTAAAATTAATTATTTTATGGATTGTTCAGTATTTGTTACAACTAATGGCATCGGTGTACGGAGCGATATTTGTGTCTTTGTCTGTTACGCGTAAAATCCATCTCGTCGATGACGTTCTCAGTAGTGTATTTCTAACCACGAGCGTAACATTGGGTTTTGAATTATACGGTGTGAATTGTAAGTTTTACAGTTAAGTTAGTAAGTAATCGACGTGTTGTAAGAACAATTGGTGAAAATATTAGTGCTAATAAATGTTTAAACATTAAATAATAATATTTCTACACCGTTCTAAAACTATGCAAAAAATGGAAGACATTGAAGGGCCTTCAACGTCGAAAAAGGTGAAACGGTCGAAGTCTCGGTCGCTAAGTGAAAAACAAATTGTACTTCGAGTATTTCACTGTCTTGAAAGAGATCATCAGCGACCAAAAGATAACTTAGTGCATATGTGCTGTAATTCTACGGATGTACCTCCGAATAACCAACCGGGCGTTCCAACATCATTAACTTCCACAATTACAAAAGATAAATTAGTTGATATGTGCTCTGATTATACGGGTGTACCAAAATCATCAGTTTACAAAATACTAAGAGAAAACAAAATTCATGGGGAAGTACAAACGCCAAAAACTAGTAGCGGAAGAAAAAAATCACAGTTGATGAAGAAGCCAAAAACAGTATACGCACAACTATTCAGTTTCTTTTTCAGAAATGAGCTGCCCACTTTGCAAAAAGTTCTGGAGGCAGTTAGCGATCATGAATTGGTCCCACAAATGAGTAAAGAAACTTTGAGGAAAATTTTACACGAAATGAAATTTACGTACGGAAAAGTCGACAGGAAAAGCATTCTCATTGAACGTCAGGAAACAATAGTATGGAGAAGAAATTATCTCCGAAAAATTGAGGAATTTCGGAATATCAAAAAAAAATTTACTACATGGATGAGACGTGGGTTAACCAAGGACATACGGTCAAAAAAGTATGGCAGGATGGTCATATAACAAGTGCACGACAAGCCTTTATTGAAGGCTTGTCAACTGGGTTAAAACAGCCGTCTGGAAAAGGTAGTCGTCTGATAGTTACGCATATAGGAAGCGACAGTGGATTTTTACCAAATGGTGAATTAATATTTAAATCCAAGAAAACAGGCGACTATCATGAAGAGATGAATGCGGAAGTGTTTGAAAAATGGTTTGAAGGCATCATTCAACTTGTGGAACCTGGGTCTGTCGTCGTCATGGACAATGCCCCATATCATAGTCGGTATTTAGAATCATTACCGAAACAATCATGGAAAAAACGAGCAATTCAAGAATGGTTAATTAATAAAAACATCCAATATAAAAAAGATAGTTTAAAGGCATAACTACTTCAGTTAACAAAATTACACAGAGACAAATATAAAAAATTCGCAGTGGATGAAATGGCGTTAAGTCGTGGAATTACAGTATTAAGGTTACCACCGTACCACTGCGAATTAAACCCAATAGAATTAATCTGGGCGCAAGTAAAAGGATATGTGGCACGAGAAAACAGAACATTTAAATTAGTGGACGTGCAACGTTACCTACAAGAAGCCATTCAAAATGTTTCTGCAGAAGACTGGAAGAAATGCATTCAGCATGTTTTAAAAGAAGAGCAAAAAATGTGGGACGTAGACAACCGTATTGAACACAATATTGAACCAATCATAATTAACTTTGATGATAGCGGTAGCAGCAGTGACGAATCTGGGGTTGAAGATTAGAAGAAAATTTGTACACAAAAAGAAGTCTATATATTTAGGTATAATTTTTATTTTTACCATTCACTATTACCATTTAGAAATTATTATATAAATTTGTATTTTTAATTCCTGTACACAGACATGAACAATGTCTCAGCAGGATACAAATGTTTATTTATTTAATTATTATTATTGTATCAATTTGTACATTGTTACATAAATTTGAAATAAACATTATTATTATTATGTTTGGCGGTCAAGAAAACATAATCCTGTAGGTTATATCCAAACTAATTATCTTACTTAGGGATTTCCGAAATGATAGGTGCGTGTAAACTTTTATGATTTAAGTACCAATCAAATAGTAATTTAAGCTTTATAATGTCTTTTAATGTTGGCCGAACCCAATTAGGGTTTCTTGGGTAAGGCTGGCTAGTTTCGAGAAACTGCAGGTAAACCGGGAGAGAGAGAGAGAGATATATATATATATATAGAGGTATGCTTTATTGTCATTGAAAAATTACAAAAATTTTATAGACAAAGCGAAATAAATTAAAAACTAAATATAATGTAAAAAGATTAAAAAATATAAAAATTTAAAAATAACTAAACAAAACAAAATAAAAATATCAATTGCATTGGATATGCAATATCCGTCATTATGATTTTAATTTAAAATTTAAGTAATACTTCTGTATGTGTAACCCAAGAAGAAACTTAAGAGACAGTTCCTTACTGACTTCGGCCGCGACATAATATATAAATATACGTTAATTTGTGAAATAAAGTTAAATTCATTATTAAAATAGTAAAATTGATAATATTGTTTCTGTCACCAAACCAACCCCTGATTAGGTATCTTTCTTATTTTTAATTTGAAATATATATTGTGATTTTTATTAATATTCTTAATTTATTTGGTTCCTACTATAATTACCACAATTATTACTCCGTTTTCATAAAGCCCCACTAATGACTACAACGATTAGGTAAATTACGATATTGCAAAGTTTTCATGAAATAAATAAAAGAAATTGTATGAATATTTTAAATAATTGTACCCTCTCAAAAATAATAAGCACGCCTCCGATTTGTCGTATTTCTACCTGCTTTCACTCACAATCATTATTTGTTTGAGTTTAGTTGAAACTGTTAAAAAGTTCAGAAATTAAACAACTAGATCAACTATTAAATCAACAAATGAAATATAAATCAGTAACGACTTGGAATTGTTTGAAATCCTATTCTTTTTTCTATTACCTTCTATTTTTCCTGGGTGTTTGATGTGATTCCTCTAATTTTAATAGTAGCGCCACAATTTAGTAACAATTGTCAACAAGCGTTTTGGAATTGTCAGTTTTGTTTGTATATTTTGTGTGATTTCTCCATATATTCGGATTTTCTCTAACTATACGTCAATAACATTAGCATGTCGTTCATGTGTTTGATTTTGAACAGCTTCCATTCTAAATTGCATAGAATACTCTTCCTCCGATTTCAAAATCGAGATCCTCGATATTTCCACAGTTTATTTATAAAACTTTCTAAACTATCATTTTATATAATTTATAATAAATGTTCGCGCCTTACTTTATTAACAATTTTTTTTAACATACTTCAAAATGGGAGAAAATTCTCAATTCGTTAAAATATTTTTTTATATATGTGAGCGATAATAATTCTTTACCACGTTGCCCGATTTCTATGATTGTCTTTTTGTTAGAAAAGGAATATGAATAGGTTTATTTTGTTTGTATGATATTTTGATTTTTAAAAATTTTAAAATACACTTAAAGTATAAGATTTTATCAATATCCTAAATTGTGGTCTATACCGCGTAAAAAGTCGTTTAAATTTACATTATTGAAGTATCCAACAATTTTTGATGTCCTTTCGGCATAGTCCCTGTACTTCTTGCAGGCAAGCGAAGCTACTATTCCTGCAACATACTGGAGTTCGTGTAGACAAGTGGTCGCCAACCTCTCAATGTGTTGGAGCTACTTTGTTAATTTTGGAATAAACAGGAATAAACAACGTAAATGAAATAATTCACAGTTAATTTATCATTATATGTATTTATTTTACTATTTAACTGGTAATACATAGGTACTAATAATAAACTAATAACAAAATAACTAATATTACTAGTACGTACTTGTTCATAGCTACAATCCTACCTACCAAACGAAGGTGTTTGAAAAATAAACACAAACTTTTATCCAGCCACAACGGCATGTCACGTAAGATTTAAAAATAGTTAATAATAAAAACAAAAAAGTAACGCACTATCATGAACATAAACATTGAAAAATAAAAAAGCACGTTCAATGAGAAGGCTGACACTCAGACTCATCGATAATTTTTTTAATGTTTGCAGTATAATTTGATACAGCCATTCAAATACAATTATCCAAATGTTCATCTGTAAGTCGATTGCGATATTCGTTCTTAATAAACTTCATATTGGAAAAAGAAGATTCACACAAATAGGTTGAACTGAATAATACTTTCACTTTCAAGGCAACACGGCATAGAACTGAATATTTGTCTTACTTACAATAGGCCAGATACATTTGGTACTTGAGACTAACGATTTTAAGGCTAAATCATTTTGAAACTCAATTACTTCCATTTCTGTTGCAGCGATGTCTTCGCCAAAGTTCTGCATAACACAAGTTGCAAACTGTTGGATATCAATTTCCATAAAGGGTGAAACAACAAACTGCGCTACTAAAGCCATTTCGTTGAAATCCTTAAAGCGATTTTTGAAGTTATTCTTCAGGGTAGAAACTATTTCTACATGATATTTGCTGTCATAGGGTTCTAATGGATTTTGAGATCTGCAAATTAAGTTCGTTTAATTTCTCTGTAATGTCCACGAGAAAACCAAAATCTCTAAGCCAGATTGAATTTTCTAGTTCCGGAGTCGGTTCATCGCGTTGTTTGAAAAATTGAACTATGCCAGATAGGACATCATTAAAACGTTTCAGCACCCGCCCTCTACTTAACCATCGGACTTCAGAGTGAAGGAGTAGGTCCCCGTATTGACAGTCAACTTCATCGGCCAAGGTTTTGAATAATCTTCTTTGTAACGCTTGAGCTCTAAACTTGTTCACAATTTTTACCACCAGTTTCATAACGTTGTTTAGTTTCAGGAAATTTCCACATAATGCTTGCTGATGGATAATTAAGTGGTAACAGAGAAATTGCGGAAAAGTTTCATCTTTACGACACAACGCCACCAGAGACCCTTATCACAACCCACCATAGCTGGAGAGCCTACCATTTTCGATATTGGAATTTTCTCGGAAGAAATAATATTTTTTAAATGAGAAAACAACTCCTGTCCAGTAGTGTGTCCTTTCAGTGGAATAAACTTCAAAAGATCTTCTTTAATCGTAAAATGACTAAAAACCATCCTGACGAACACGGCCATCTGGGCAGTGTCAACGACATCTGTTGATTCATCAAGTTGAAGTGTAAAATAAACACAGTTATCTAAGTCAGTTCTTAACTGTAAAAAAATATTATTGCCTATTGGGATCTAAAATTAAGATCGCAGCACCGTCTGTACTTGATATTTGAACTAATTGTTATGGCTTGTTATTGTTTACATTTTTGAGTTTGTAAACAAACAGCCCATAAAAAGTATTTAGTTTATATTGGTGCTCTTTTAAGGAAAACATATTGTTGTTAATTTTTAGTGATTAGACACTTTTATTTCAATAGTTTTTAGGTTAAAGTAAAATGTATATTTTTATTTGCTAAGTACCCCCTATTAATTTTGTTTTTGAGTTACTTTAATTCATTTATGTTAATTTAAGATATTTGTGTCATCTTTTAATAAAATATTAATGTATTTATTCTATTTTTAGTGAGGTGTCTGAAATATGGCTAAGTTTAATAGAACTTATGAAGTATATTGGTTTAGTTGAAAATTTCAGGACTGTTATTAAAGAAGATGCTATTTTAAATGCAGGCCACTAGTTTTCATGCGGAAAGAATGAATTTAGTGATAAACATATATCTGTTTATGCAGTTATTCTCCAAACTAGTGCAATGAATTCAGATCCCCATATTGTTGTAGGCCAGTTCTCATTCACAAGATGTTAGAAATTGATGAATGGCAATGTTCGTTTTAAGCTTGGAACAGTGGACAGTGCAAACATATTTCAGGAGTCCTAATAAAGTGTTCTAGGTGTAGGTATCCTGTTTCAAAGAACTATCAAGCTAATTCGATTGAATACCTTATGATTTTGTTCTACACCCACATGTATATTATTTATTCTACGCACTGACTACAGAACGAAAAAGTAGGCCATTGAACGAATATATCTATCCATTCTATGAAGGACACTGTACAGTTATGAAATCCACCAATCACAGTTCATATTTGATCACTAGGATACCATTATTTTTTTTAAATTTTAAATGGGTGACAATAATTATGTCAAACTAATTTTCGGTATATGTTTTAGTTATTGAGATTAAATATAATTACAAATGATTATTGTGAAGAATCGACAAATAATGGCACTACACAAGATATTCTTTCATATTTTCAAATAAATCTAAAATCAGTTTATGATTATTAAAAAAAAAAAATGTGTCCTTGGTAGGGAAGCAGAATATTTATGGCTTCACTTTTATGTTTGCATAAACTATTTGATAATTTTCAATGTCCCATAATTTTATTTAACAAGATGTTTTAAAATCATCTATTAACACAAGTAGGTACTATTTTTTTTTGTTTGTTAGTTTAGATATAAAATTTACTAATAATTTTAATTTGTACTAGTTTTTAGTCTTAATATTTATATACTATATTATTTAATTCATGTTACTTATTCTTTTACAAATGTATGACACTTCGCAAGTGTTCTTATTCTCACCTGTTTAATGCACTGATGTTTTTAATGTTTGGATATTGTGTGAATAAATTATATTATTATATTTAAGACATTAAATGAAAATGTACAGCTTGAAATTTATGATTGATTTTGTACTTGAGAGAATACTCTTTTTAATAATTATTTTTTTTATTCTTAAGTTTACTAGTCATTGTGTACAGTTACATTTTGTAATGAGTGATTGTACATTGATAATGTATTTTTGTATATTTTTTATATAATTCTGTAATGGAATAGTTGAGTCTGTTGGTAAAAAGGCTATTATTATAAGCAATAAATATAACAATCAAATATTTTTTTATTTTTCCTGTTAACAAAATATGCCAATGTTTACATAATAATAAACGTTCTTTACAGTTACAATACCCAATAGGCCATCTTCTGAAGTACTTCAGCTAATTTCACTGTATTTTCTAGTACAGTATGTTAAAGTTATTATTAATGCCAGTGAATGAACCAAACTCTTTGTCAGATTTTAAAAGATCTGAAATTGTTTTAATTTTTGGGGTATGCACTTGTACACTAATGTCAAAACACTTGAAAACGAGTATTTGCAACCTCTATGTCTTGTTTGGTGTGAGTAGCTAGGCTATCTTGAAACAAATCACTTTCAACTATGACTTGTTTATTCTCACTATCACATTTAACACTGATTGAACTTTTTTTAGTTTGGATCTTCTTTTTGTTCTATCAATATGTGATTTTGAGGTTTATCGAACAGAATCCTCAAACATTTACTTAAAAACTGGTAGGAAGGCACAGCGATTTTTTTAATATTTATTTTCACTTTGGATGAGGCATCTACAACACAAAAAAGGTAAAATAAAAACATTCAATCGAAAAATAAATCTATATTACCTCTAGGCAAATAATTTTATCTTCTTTAAAATGCTGTGCATAGGAACAAACTTTCAAATACTTTAATACTGGCTTCTCAATTTTCCTTTTATAACCATGCATTTTTTGCAGAATTTACACTTGCATTTTATAAAAATTACCCTACATTTACCAATTTTAGGAAGCAGACGAAATGTAAGAAGAAGGGTCCATTTTTGTTTACTGCATTGAGGCACACAAGTGTGTTTTCCACTGATATTCCACTTATAGTCCAACTAATATAATATTTTAATATTTATGATACAAATTTAAAGCATTAGCTTATTATTAAATAAGATATTTCAAACAAAATACTTGTTAAATTTTAAAATACCATTTATTGACATGACCTGATAAATAAAACTTGACAGAACACAGACGGTTAAGTGTCAAATGCCATAACTTTTAGTTCTCAGTAGAGGGCGTATCGCTTATCTTCAGATCCCAATTACTTCTACACGTCTCATCACTTGTTACGGGTTGAAAGTAATTTAAATTTAAAAGTACATTTAATTAATGTTTGTTATGATTTTGTGCAATTTTAACTAACTATTCAATTTACTTTTAAAAGAGAAAATCTTCTGGTACTTGCCTTAATAAATAAAACTAATTAAACTTAATTTCAACATTTATTTAATTTTTGTTATTATTACCATAACCTAGTCTCTGTACAATAATGCAGTCTTTAGAGATTCTTCTTCATTTTCGTTTCTTCTTTTTCCTTCAGGCCTCGTCCTAAAGTAAAGGTCAATATCTACTTTCCTATTGGTCATGAATTACTCCATTTTGTCGTAAGATTAACTGTCTCTTTTCACTACCTCTTTCTTTTTTTTGGCTACTGAATTGGAACATGTGCTTCCCTATTTCTCGATGAATTTTCGGATTAAATTAGCCCTAAAAGAAAGATTACTTCATTAGTTTTGAAAAAAAGTAATAAGCAGAGTTGCTAATACAATTGGTGGATAAAATATACTTTTTTTTTCTAAAACTAATCTACTTCTAAGCCACTCACCACGAATGGTAAGTTTCTGTACAGGTAGTACTTATTCTTATGGTAACCTGTGAATTTATTTGGAGTACCTCATTGCTTAGCCTTATAGCCTTAGATAAAAGAGACCAGAGATATAACATACACCGGTTTTAAACCTGCGCAAATGTTGCCAATTTCTAAAGAAGGGTTAACGGAGTGGGGGAACTGGGCGGCGACACGCGGCGACCCGAACTCTGTGACAGGGACCGGACTTTGTTTATTAGCAACTTATTGAACTATTAGGTTTATTTAAAAGGTGTTTAATCGAATTTTGTATTATGAAATCAAATTATCGTGATTTTTTAATATCAAACAGATGCCACGACATTTTATGTAAAGAGAAGACCTTTTATAGAATATTTCGTTAGCGTTTATTTACTACGGACTTTTCTGCAAGAGATTACAGTAAAATGTTGAAATAGAATATATTGTTAATAGAGCAAAAAATGTTACTCATTGTCTACGAGTATTATAAAAATAGCATGTGCGCAGGCTAATACTGCAAATCTACCCTTATGAGTTGAACATTATATTTTTTCTACGGCTATTACATATTATTAAAAATTAGTCAAAATGAGAAAATGCTGTTTTGTATTGTAACCTCAGAAAAAGTATATTAAGGCTTCTTTCTTTAAGAATATTATTTATTATAAAGGATGAGTCACATAAAACTCTAGAAATGCATATGTCTGAAACCAGATAACATTTTAAAATTTAAATCTATTAAAAGTCATTTGGTCGCTAGGGATGAGTGATTATCGAAATAAATTATCGATAATTGAAAATAATCGATTATTTTCGATCAATAGATTATTTTCAAACAATATATTTTTTGTCATTTCCTTTAAAATCGACTACTTGATTATCTTTGAAAAATCAAAAATAATCGATTAATTAAAAAGCCAATTAACCGATAAATCAGTGTTTACAAAATATAATATAAATAGAATTATCGTTTATTTTAAATAATCGATTATTTTCAAATAAACCATTTTTTTTTTTGTCCATGGAAACAGATTATTCGATAATCTTTGAAAAATCGAAAATAATCGATTAATCAAAATTAATCAATTAATTAAAAAGTCGATTAACTGATAAATCGATTTAAAAAAAAACAGAATGATCGATTATTTTAAATAATTGATTATTTTCGATCAATCGATTATTATCAATAATCTATTTTTATTGTATTTCCTTTAAAATCGTTAATTCGATTATCTTTGAAATACCGAAAATAATCGATAATTCCAAAATAATCGCCTAATCGAAAATAATCAATTAATTAAGAAGCCGATTCTATGATAAATCGATTATTACCAATAATCTATTTTATTGTATTTCAAAAATAATCGATTAATTAAAAAGTCGATTAACTGACAAATCGATTTTCAAAAAACAGAATGATCGATTATTTTAAATAATCGATTATTTTCGATCAATCGATTATTATCAATAATCTATTTTTATTGTATTTCCTTTAAAATCGATAATTCGGTTATCTTTGAAATACCAAAAATAATCAATAATTCCAAAATAATCGCCTAATCGAAAATAACCAATTAATTAAGAAGCCGATTCTATGATAAATCGATTTTCCAAAAAATAAAACGAATTATCTATTATTTTCTAATAATCCTTTTTTCATATTTCCTTTGAAATTGATTATTCGATTATCGAAAATAATTGATTATTAAAAAGCTGATTATCCAATAAATCGATAATTTTAAAAAAATAACCAAAATATCGATTATGTAAAATAACCGATTATATTCAATCGATTATTTTCATATAATATCTTTGAAAAATCGAAAATAATCAAATAATTAAAAAACCGATTAAACGATAAATCGATAATTTTGAATAAATGTACTTTTTCTGTATTTCCTTTAAAATCGATTAATACATTATCTTAAAAAAAAAACGAAAATAATTTATTAAAAACAGCGGATAAATCGATTTTCATTAAAAAATATCAGAATTATCGATAAATCGATTATTTTTGTAACCCCTATCGGTCGCTTGCTTTTATCTGAGCATTTAGCTCCAAAATTTAGATATTCGGATTTTTTGATCCAGTTATCTTTGAAATCGCATTCGCTTGTATAATAAATAAATATTGCTAAATTTTGGATTTTTTTAGTAAACGAAAATTATGTTCGAGTTGTTTAGGGGTTTGTAATGTAACATTTTATTAACGTGACTAAGGGTTGATTCCACCGTTGTGTTAAACGAAGTTTAAAATGACATTTTTACATTAACACTGTCATTTTAATCTCCGTTTAACACAACGGTGGAATCGGACCTAACTCCTGTAACTTTAGTATTTTTTTTTTGTTTATACTAGATTACTTTGTTTTAAGACTGAAAATTCAATGTCACTTTCGATTTGACCGCATCACCAAATTTCTAAAAACATTATAAGCCAAGCATCCTTCTCAATTTTTTGATATATTTTTATAAAAAATAAACAAAATTAATTTTTAAAATATAAAAACCCGCCTTTCTTCGGTTCTCTAACCGTTTTGATTGAAGAAATCATCCCACCTCTTCTAATCTTGTTAGTACCGGTGGTCTAGATTACAGAAAATTTGAAATGGCAACGCCGCTGGGCACTTTGTAAGTGACAACCAGAAACCGAAAACATTAATCTTTGTTAGTAAGTTCATTGTGAAGTATGACACCGCAGTTTGTTGTCTTCTCTTCGATATCACGAAGTCGAAATCCCAACCAAGTCGTTCCATCCGTTGTTATTCGAATGTCCACAATGGTACTACATTTCAAATCGTTATTACAACAAAAAAATGATCGTTTCAAGTTTGCTCGTTGCAATAAATTTGCTAGTTTTCTCTTTTAATTTTTTACTGTACAGTATGTCAAAAAAAGTGTACATGTCGATCAGAAAATTATTATCACTCCATGAAATAAAAAATTTGTTCTGTTGGATAACTACGATTTTCTTCACACATCGAATCGTGGTGCGAATTGCAATATGTGTAAGGCGACGTAAAAATCTCTGCCTCTCAACCGTATTTCACGTGCCCAAACAGATTGACTACTGTCGCGGCAAACCAAGGTCAATAACACGAAGCGAAAACAATTGGAAGATGAGCCGGCTTTTTTAGGACGCGCTTTCACAAAAGATTTTGTTATGATACCATCTTTAAAACATAATTGTTTTCTCATTTAAAAAATATTATTTCTTCCGAGAAAATTCCAATATCGAAAATGGTAGGCTTGACAACCGATGGCGTTCCAGCTATGGTGGGTTGTGATAAGGGTCTGGTGGCGTTATGTCGTAAAGATGAAACTTTTCCGCAATTTCTCTGTTACCACTGCATTATCCATCAGCAAGCATTATGTGGAAATTTCCTGAAACTAAACAACGTTATGAAACTGGTGGTAAAAATTGTGAACAAGATTAGAGCTCAAGCGTTACAAAGAAGATTATTCAAAACCTTGGCCAATGAAGTTGACTGTCAATACGGGGACCTACTCATTCACTCTGAAGTCCGATGGTTAAGTAGAGGACGGGTGCTGAAACGTTTTAATAATGTCCTATCTGGCATAGTTCAATTTTTCAAAGAACGCGATGAACCGACTCCGGAACTAGAAAATTCAATCTGGCTTAGAGATTTTTGTTTTCTCGTGGATATTACAGAGAAATTAAACGAACTTAATTTGCAGCTTCAGGGGAGAGACAAAGAACTAGCGGAAATTATTTCTGATATAAGAGCATTTATCAACAAAACCTAATTAACAGCGATGCCAAGCATTTTCCTATTCTTTCAGAAAAAATATCTGAAAATCCATTAGAACCCTATGACAGCAAATATCATGTAGAAATAGATTCTACCCTGAAGAATAACTTCAAAAATCGTTTTAAGGATTTCAACGAAATGGCTTTAGTAGCGCAGTTTGTTGTTTCACCCTTTATGGAAATTGATATCCAACAGTTTGCAACTTGTGTTATGCAGAACTTTGGCGAAGACATCGCTGCAACAGAAATGGAAGTAATTGAGTTTCAAAATGATTTAGCCTTAAAATCGTTAGTCTCAAGTACCAAATGTATCTGGCCTTTTGTAAGTAAAGACAAATATTCAGTTCTATGCCGTGTTGCCTTGAAAGTGAAAGCATTATTCAGTTCAACCTATTTGTGTGAATCTTCTTTTTCCAATATAAAGTTTATTAAGAACAAATATCGCAATCGACTTACAGATGAACATTTGGATAATTGTATTCGAATGGCTGTATCAAATTATACTGCAAACATTAAAAAAATGATCGATGAGTCTGAGTGTCAGCCTTCTCATTGAAATCTTACGTGACATGCCGTTGTGGCTGGATAAAAGTTTGTGTTTATTTTTCAAACACCTTCGTTTGGTAGGTAGGAATGTAGCTATGAACAAGTACGTACTAGTAATATTAGTTATTTTGTTATTAATTTATTATTTGTACCTACGTGTTATGTATTACCAGTTAAATAGTAAAATAAATACATATAATGATAAATTAACTGTGGATTATTTCATTTACGTTGCGTTACGTGGCTTCCGTGTGGGTAGCTCGCTGTTTATTCCAAAATTAACAAACTAGCTCAACACATTGAGAGGTTGGCGACCACTGTTATATAGTAATGCAGCGTAGGATCTAGAATTTTTTTGAGGCGGGGGCAAAGACTAAAGAATGCCGCCCCTACCCGCCACTGATGGACATCTTATATTTATTGACAAAAGTCTATTATCTAGCCACATCTTAACATGTTGTAAATACGATTGTAAAACACGGTATCGTCCGCAAAACTGATGATTTGGTGAATACTAAATATAGAATTTTTGGTTTTATACAATGATTATATTATCAAAGATTAACGGGTTTTATATTTTTAATTTTTGAGGTTACCTTTTTTTGTGTGTCGTATGTTTTAAATATATTAGTTCCTGTAAAATATGTTAATTTTATTATTCAAAACGTTCGTCTCATCCATCTTACCTATAGTTATGCAACATCTGAATGGTTTTTTTGATGGTTTTACTTGAAGAAAGATTTGGATGATGGTTTTTGATTTCAAGAATGTTTAAGAATTATTACCTTGTTATGTGAAGAAGATTTGCTGATTTGATATAGTATTAACGTCTTGAGGACTTATGAAGTACCATAAAAGATCTTATATCGTAGATTAGACCTGCTGTACTCTTCTAAAAATCCCTACCTCATTGAGATAAGTTCCTTATTTATTCTACCGAATGCTAATTGGCATATCCTTTAAATTTAATAGTAATTTCATCAATTACTTTATAAAGAAAATTCTGAAACATCTATTGGTTTTTACGTAATGGGCATTTTTACAAATTTTATCTCGTTTTTTGTGTCTCTCCCTTCAATTAAAATAATTTTAAATAGATGTTAGAAATACCCTATACTTAGATATTAATTTTCATGTTCTTCAAGAGGTGGCACCTAGGGAAGGTTCTGTCTAAGGTTACAGAACACGGTAAAATAAAGTAAAATAAAAAATATAAAAAACTTTCTAATTGTTAAGATCATAATTTGGTATTTATAAAGTTATGCATAAAATAACACATTATAATATCTTTTTAAATACTAAATAAATACCATTATAATACATATATATTTTATTTGTCAATCTGAGTTTAAATTGTGATATTTTCAAATAATAAATAATCCAAAAAAAAAATTATGTACACCAATGATAATCGAACTAGCCCATCAACATTACTACCATCAAAAATCCAAAGTATCCACCTCATCACGAATCACAGGTAGTCTTAGGTTTGTTGTACTACTCTCCGATGGGTGTAGATGACAATACCTACCCATGTCACACTCGTGTAACTTAATGAAGCCAATAAAAACCTGTATCTAATCAAATCTAGCTGTGATATAGCTGGAAGATTCGAGAAACTTGAAACCATCGGTATTCGGTCGCGAGGGCGTATTTATAAGACCCCCGAATGTTAGTGTGTGGTAGAATTTGTAATATTTTTTATTAATGAGGGATTGCCTGCTGTAAAATACAAATATACATATTAGATGTTTAATATCTCAGGTTATTTGATATGACAACTTTGTGATATGGGGTTGAATTAAAAAATCTAATTACTTCATTTTCTGTCATATCTATACTATTGAGAAGAGAATTGAAAAGTCCTATTTACACAAAGAAAAATAACTAGAAAAGTAACTAGATATAATTTTGTCAGTATATGTCACCCAATGACTAAACAAAATACAAAATATTTGTTTACATTTTGAGTTTTAATTCGATATTTTATTCATTGTTTTATAAAAAACTGTGATTGCGTGTGTTTACATATGTTCTAAATCAGTGGGTCACCAACCTGTCGATCGCGAGCTACCGGTAGCTCGCGGAAGCAATTCTGGTAGCTCTCACAACGATTTTAATTTAAAAAATACAAGCTGCGGCAACGTTGTGGTGAGCGATCTGCCGCTGACGCCATCAAGCTAGAATCGGCTAGAACCGACCAACCAGACCAGCGCGTTAGTGTTCGAGAACGATTAGGATTGCTTTGAACGGGATAAATACGCACGGCGCGGCAACATTGCGCTTTAGACATGGGTAACGCACTAAAATTCTTTGCGTTGATACACTAAGTCCAGCGCACTCTATTGCGCCAACTCATTGCGTTAACGCAATTGCGTTATTGCGTCACACCACTGCCTGCGCCGAATGAAGTCGATGCACCTCAGTGTATCGCATAATACCGGTATTCAGCGCGGGCTGTGTGTTTATAAGGGTCAAACCGTGTTCAAGGCAATAACGCAATTGGGAATTTAACTAATTTTTTTATTATATGTTTAAAAATAAACGAAAATATAACAGTGTAATGCACCCATTTTTTATTTCATTGTGTTCGGATTTTACAAAGAATACAAAAATTTCAATTTAACTAAAAACTGACAGTGTACAAGGTTAAAATCCATAAAATTCGACCTACAATCCTACAAATGATGTGACATGTTGCAAAGAACATAATTACTTGATAGATTTTGGGTAATCTGCATTACGAGTTGCATCAATTACGTAAATTAAAACTCGTCACGGAAAACGGAATCAGTGCCTGGCGCATGACGCACCAACAACTCGCGATCCTTTCGACTCAGGGGGGCTAGTTTTGAAATATTTCACCAGTGAAATTGCTCATATTCACTTATATTTCGATCAACCCAAGTTTTGAATCAATTTCATGTGTGAATTACAATTCACATTCGAAAAAATTTCACAGATATAATTCGGATGCTCTTTAGCTGTCGAAATGCTTATTTCACTTGCGAAATATAATTTTATTTGGCTAGTATCATCAAATTTGGTGTTGTGGTTTTCTAGCAGATACTTGAGTTTTTTTGGTTTATGTTTTTGGGCATAGTTTGTTGAAGTATATAGACAGTATAGTTAATTATAAACAAAGTATTAGACGAAAGTGGCGCAAGACCGTTTAATTTTTTTAACATATGGCAAATTTGGAGGAACTTCAGCAAATAGTAGTAAATAACATTGTTGATCTTGTGGAAGACGATTTGTTAAATCCAAGAACGATGCTCCACCCTTTTAGGCAAGATCCATTCAACCTGAGTGACCGACAGTTCCTCAAAATTTATAGACTCAATAAAGAAGCAGCTCGAGAATTAATAAATATATTGGAACCTCATTTGACAGCTCCTACAAGAATATCAGCAATGGACAAAGCCACTAAGGTATAGTAAAATCATTTTGTGCTTTGCACCTTCGGCAAGAATAAGAAACTATATGTTTCTTGATTTTTTTTTTATATATATAAATTAATTTTAGGTGCTGACAGCCCTTCGATTTTACGGAAGTGGTAGTTACCAAACTGACATTGGACTCAACTTATACTCAGCAGTTTCTCAACACAGTGTCAGTAATTGTCTAAAAGAGGTAACTGATGCTCTAAATCTTCCTTGCATTTTTAATCAATATATACACTTCCCAAGAAATAACAATGAAGTAGCTGTTAAACGTAGGGAGTAAGTAATTTGACTTCTCGTTTTTTCTTATAATATAATAAACTGATATTTTTTTAAGGTTTTTTGACAAATATAGAATCCCATGTGTAGGCGTCATCGATTGCATTCATATCGCGATTGTACCTCCAAGTGCTAGAGACAATATTAAATGTTAATGCCAGATTTCCAGGGCGAACACATGATGCCCATATTTGGAGACAGAGCAATATAAAAAATTTATTAGAGCACCTACATGATGGCGGGAATGGAGATACATCATATTTTTTAATAGGTTTGTATTTGAGACAAATCCAATAGATCTGGTATTTTGAAACTTCAATTATTTTTAAAAATTGTTTTCTTTTTATTTTAGCGGATTCAGGATACCCATTAAGGACATATTTGCAGGTTCCTTTTTTAAATCCCATGCCCAACTCTCCGGAAGCACGATATAATGTAGCATTTAAAAGTGCTAGAAGCACCATTGAGTGTTAAAGGCACGTTTTCGGTGTTTATTGAAACACAGGGTACTCCATTACAAACCCTCAAAAGCTTCAAAGATAATTAATGCTTGTGCAGTTTTGCACAATTTTTGTGTGGAACATAATATTGATTTGCCACCACCTGATGAAGAAATTGATAATGCAGATTTTGGGATATATCATATAGATCCAGTTGTTGATCTAAGAGCAAGACGAAACCTAGATTTAATAAGAGGCGAGAGGATGAGAAATCAACTAGTAGCAAATTATATAAGACAACTTTAAGTCTGAAGAACTGTTTTTATTTTTACCCTTCAAATACCTATTAAATAATTCCTAGGAGGATAGTGCTGCAGCCATTATAGGCATATTGTACCGTTTCTAATACCTCTACTATACTGCCTTTTTAATCGTTTCTCCATGATGCGGATGAATAACAGCACATACATGTTAGTTCCACCTGTAGGGTCCCCCAATGCTGCAGCCCACACCACCCATCGACACCACGGCCAAAGTCCAAACTGCTACAAACACCCATTGACTGGTAGGATTTCAACCTATCTTCTACACTACCAAGGACACTATGAAATAAATTAGTCAAATATGTTTTGTTAAAAAAACATTTTTGAAGTTATTATTAAATAATGTCGTCAACAAATTTTGTAATATCCAATATAATCTTTAAATGTTTTGATAAAATTGAAAATTTTCAATATCACCAATAGTTTGTTAAATACCTCAGCAATAAATGAATTATTTCAAAAAGGTCATATTGATTTGACACCCAAAACTTATATGCATGAGATCAATTATGTCTTATGTAATTTTGTTTCTAATCTATTTAGCTACTAAGTGTAAGTTCCATTACTTGTAATAATTTTTAAAGCTGTTTACAAGATACAGTACTAATAAAATTTTTTGTTCAATATTAACACATGTAAAAATAATAATATAACCAAAAGTAAAAACTCGTTAACATTTATTTTGTTAAGCTTAAAAAAATGACAACAAAAATAAAAAAATAACATCACATTCTTGTTTAACCTTATTAAATAACTTTACAATAGTACAAAAATAAAAATCACATTTGTTTAACCTTAAAAATAACTTTAAAAAAGTACAAAAATTTGTGAAACCAAAAAGTACTTAATTATTAATTATCAAATTAACTAAGACTCTGAGCAATTAGTTTTAATGCAGCTGCTATTTCATTTTTAACAGCAATGTCTTCCTTTTTAACTTGTAGTTTTTCTCGTTGAATTCTAGTATTTTCTTTTAAAATATCAATTTTTTGTTTATAATACTCTCTTTTTAGCTCAGTTTTTAATTCTATTTCATGAGAAATCTTGTTTGAAACTTGTAATGTTTCAGTTAATCTTTTGGATTTTGTTAAGGTAGCACCTTTTACTGAGGGTTTCTGATTATTTGACTCATTTGGAGGGTCTGGCATATTTTCACAATCTATAATAGATTCTTCATTTTGATTTTGAAATTCAGGTTCGCCAATAATTTCAAATATTACTTGTGACTCTGAAATAGTATTGTCCCCTTCGATTTCCATGGGGTCTAACATTTCTTTAATTTTGGCTTCGTAGTCATCAGATGTTTCTGGTTCTGGTAGTGGAGGACCTCCTCCTGTACCGGATTCATATTTTTTAGTCTCAGATACTTTCTTTTTAATGTTGCTTTTTAAATCAAGCCATGTCTAAAATCAAAATAGATTATAAAAGAAATTTTTTATATCCTGCTTACCTTTTTCCAAGTACTTGCATCCTTAAGGGCTCCACCTGTAACTTCCCCGATTTTATTCAGATGAATGGCCAACTCTTCCCATGCATTAGCTATTTTTTTCTTTGTTACTTTATTAGTCAGTTTTGATGGATGTTTTAATATAGGGTTATTTTCTATCAATTCAACCAACGATTCCTTCTGCTGTTTATTGACAAAAACTCTTTTATTTTTAATATCAGCCATCACTTAAAAAAAAAACAATAGGTAATATATACTTATTTGTAATTACACCTATTAAGTATTTAACAATTTCAAATATTATTGTAACGATATGCAGTAATTCTGCTATATTTATATATAATTTACTAAGCATGTCTAAATCCTACCTATTTGTTAGAAAATCTATATTTTTTTATTAAGAATTTGAAAACCATACAAACAGAATATTTGGCATTTCTTTTTAACATCAATTAATCTTCTAATTTTCTCCAAGTCGATCATTTGAACTAATTTGACTGATACTCCATTGTTGCCAAAGTGTGTCGTTCGAATTAAATTCATTTAAGTGAATTTATAAAAATTTCATTTCACTACAATTGAAAACTAGGTACATCGTTTCGATGGTGAACTACAAATCGAAATATTTCACTTATGAATTCAATTTCACTGATATTCAAAACTAGCCCCCCAGTATCGAAAATTGCGTTGCGCTGATATAGTAACAGCTGGTGTATCAACGCTCATAACGCATACAACTGCGTTAACGCAATAACGCAACGCAGCGCTGCGTTACCCATGTCTATTGCGCTTAGTTTAAAACTGAACGCGTAACCAACGTCCAGCGGTTGAGTTAGTAGAGAACAACAAAAAATAATATTATGGCCAGCAGTTGTAAGAAGGTAAAGACATACCACTTTTATTCGGAATGGGAAGAACAATACTTTTTTAAGAAGTTAAAGATAAAAATGTGTGTTTGTTATGTAATACTTCGGTCTCCGTTGCTGAAAAAGGAAATATTGAGAGACATCACAAAAGTGTACTTTCTAATTTTGAAAAATCATTCCCACTACATTCTGCCGCCAGAAAAGAGAAACTGAAACAGTTAAAAGAGCAGTTAATTGGACAACAATCAATATTTTTAAGAACAGTCGACAAAAATAGGGCTACAACTGAAGCATCGTACCGTGTGTCCCAGATAATTGCACAAAAGAAGAAACCTTATGAAGACGGGGAAATGATAAAACATGCGTTTTTAGAAGCTGCTGATTCGTTATTTGCCAACTTTAGAAATAAAGACGAGATAGTTTCAGCTATAAAATCTATGCAACTTTCTGCTAATACAGTGATGAAACGTGTAGAAGTAATGAGTAATGATATTTTTTTACAGTTAAGAACTGACTTAGATAACTGTGTTTATTTTTCACTTCAACTGGATGAATCAACAGATGTCGTTGACATTGCCCAGATGGCTGTGTTCGTCAGGATGATTTTTAGTAATTTTACGATTAAAGAAGATCTTTTGAAGTTTATTCCACTGAAAGGACACACTAGTGGACAGAAGTTATTTTCTCATTTAAAAAATATTATTTCTTCCGAGAAAATTCCAATATCAAAAATGGTAGGCTTGACAACCGATGGCGCTCCAGCTATGGTGGGTTGTGATAAGGATCTGGTGGCTTAGGTCGTAATGATGAAACTTTTCCGCAATTTCTCTGTTACCACTGCATTATCCATCAGCAAGCATTATGTGGAAATTTCCTGAAACTAAACAACATTATGAAACTGGTGGTAAAAATTGTGAACAAGATTAAAGCTCAAGCGTTACAAAGAATATTATTCAAAACCTTGGCCGATGAAGTTGACTGTCTATACGGGGACCTACTCCTTCACTCTGAAGTCCAATGATTAAGTAGAGGACAGGTGCTGAAACGTTTTAATGATGTCCTATCTGGCATAGTTGAATTTTTCAAACAACGCGATGAACCGACTTCGGAACTAGAAAATTCAAACTGGCTTAGAGATTTTGGTTTTCTCGTGGACATTACAGAGAAATTAAACGAACTTAATTTGCAGCTTCAGGGGAGAGACAAAGAACTAGCGGAAATTATTTTTGATATATAAAAGCATTTATCAAAAAGCTGGAGTTTTGAGAAAAAACCTAATTAACAGCGATGCCAAGTATTTTTCTATTCTTTCAGAAAAAATATCTCAAAATCCATTAGAACCCTATGACAGCAAATATCATGTAGAAATAGTTTCTACCCTGAAGAATAACTTCAAAAATCATTTTAAGGATTTCAACGAAATGGCTTTAGTAGCGCAATTTGTTGTTTCGCCCTTTATGGAAATTGATATCCAACAGTTTGCAACTTGTGTTATGCAAAACTTTGGCGAAGACATCGCTGCAACAGAAATGGAAGTAATTGAGTTTAAAAATGATTTAGCCTTAAAATCGTTAGTCTCAAGTACCAAATGTATCTGGCCTATTGTTAGTAAAGGCAAATATTCAGTTCTATGCCGTGTTGCCTTGAAAGTGAAAGGATTATTCAATTCAACCTATTTGTGTGAATCTTCTTTTTCCAATATGAAGTTTATTAAGAACAAATATCGCAATCGACTTACAGATGAACATTTGGATAACTGTATTCGAATGGCTGTATCAAATTATACTGCAAACATTAAAAAAATTATCGATGAGTCTGAGTGTCAGCCTTCTCATTGAACGTGCTTTTTTATTTTTCAATGTTTATGTTCATGATAGTGCGTTACTTTTTGTTGTTATTATTAACTATTTTTAAATCTTACGTAACATGCCGTTGTGGCTGGATAAAAGTTTGAGTTTATTATTCAAACACCTTCGTTTGGTAGGTAGGAATGTAGCTATGAACAAGTACGTACTAGTAATATTAGTTATTTTGTTATTAGTTTATTATTAGTACCTATGTATTATGTATTACCAGTTAAATAGTAAAATAAATACATATAATGATAAATTAACTGTGGAATATTTCATTTACGTTGCGTTACATGGCTTCCGTGTGGGTAGCTCGCTGTTTATTCCAAAATTAACAAAGTAGCTCAACACATTGAGAGGTTGGCGACCACTGGCCTAAGTGAAACCGGCAGTTTTAAAAACTTACCAGTGAAAACGGACATCCACAAACAGTTACTCCTCAAATGGAAAAACAGGTACTCAATGAAATCGAGGAAAGCCCTACCACAAGCACTAGAAAGATTGCTCAGACGTTACACATTAGCCATTCTACAGTTTGAAATATTCTTAAAAGGAATCTTTTATATCCCTATCATATTCAGCGTGTGTGATTTTCCAAGAAGAGTGGCTTTGTGTCATTGGATGCAAGAACGTATGAGGCAAGATGCACTGTTTTTGAGAAAAGTACTCATATCTTTCAATGTTATAACAAAACCCCCTCCTCATTACATAAGTTATTTGTTCATAATAAAGATAAATTAGATGCCTTTGACTTATCTGGAATTTATAAATTAACTTGTAAATCTTGCCATTCTTTCTATGTGGGACGCACATTTCGAAATTTCAAGATCCGTTTAAAAGAACATTTGCGTTGTCTTAACCAAAATACAACAGGTTTTTCACATTTTGCCAACCACCTACTGGACTCAAATCACGACTTCGATTCAACTGAAGGTTTCGAAATCCTACATAGTTCCTACCATAGATTTACTCTTAATAGCTTCGAAAGCCTCGAGATATTGAGAAATTTAAAATTAAATCCTGTTGGTTGCTTAAATGCCCAGATAATGTCAGAAACTTCTCCTGTTTTCTCAACACTAATCTAAATTTATCGTTTTAACTTCCTTTTTAACCTCCCCCTTTATTTCTATTCACATATTTTCTTGCAAGGGGTACATTTCAGTAAGTAATTTTTTTTTCCCATAAGAAACCAACGAGCACGTTTAAAGATTAGGTTAGATTGTGCGATTTCACATCATTTTCTTCTTTTCTTCTTTTATTCTTTAGTTGCTTCACAACAGTTAACCCAGTCATTTCTTCTTCTTTCTTCTTCCTACAACATCACATACACTTGGTGATTGGTTCATGGCCCAAATCTTATATAATAAATAATAAATATTTCTTCACTCATGGTTTACATCTTATTACCTATACCCTGTCATGGGTTTACCCAAGAATTTTTTGTTAATACTTGCCACCACCTGTAGAGGCCTTAACTTGACAGGTCTCCTTTCAAAAATGTTAGTTTTTTGAAAAAAACAAGGTTGTTTAAAATAAGCCTTATCTTTTAATCTGTTTAATGTATGTGATTTGTTTTGTATGGTCTTGAATATTTTAAATTTTTACTATTTCAATTGACTAATATTTGTTTTTTCAAATATTTTTAACTTTTTATTACTTGTAAACTTTGTTCATTTTACAATTTATTTCACCCCACATTGGATGAAACTTGTTTTGTAGTATTCCCTAGTGGATGGAGAGTATGGTGAGTTTTCTCTTTTTTACTATTTTATATATCGTTTGCTCTAAGTGTTAACACACCTTACACCACATATTCTCCTTTCCATTAGGCGAGCCTGAAGATGAAGTGATGACACTTCGAAACCGGCCGCACTCAATGTTTTGTTAAATAATTAAACATTGACTTTCCTTGTGAGATATAAAGGACTTTTTCTCCCCCTTCACCTTAAAATTACCTCAACTCACACATGGCTACCCCCCTTGTCAATTATAACAGGATGCACGATTAAAGTTTTTAATTTCAGGGATTCCAAAGCATATTCAAAGCATCTTAGATTTTCTTGCTTTAAATATTTGAATCTACTTGTTTTTAGGTTTTCAACATTGATACAACAATGTTTATCAGTAATAAAGCTTGGTAATTGATTACTAGCTTGTTTCAAAGCCCGTTTCGCTTTGACATTTTCACTAAAATCTTTGTCAAAGACATTTTGCGATTTTGTGACCATTTGTTTCGCTTGAAAATTTAGATGAAAAGTAGAAAAAATTTAATTCGAAAATTTTAAGGTTGTGGTAAAAACTGTCGTCTACAAAAGCTGTACGTTTTTGTAAAATACGTTTTTGTTTTTAACTTCAATTTTCGCCAAAAATCGAGAAAATATCATTTTCACCCCTTTTCAACTCCCTAAAATCTTACTTCAACCCCCTAAAATCTTACTTCAACCAGGGGGATGTTGCATTTATTTTTTTATACGTATTTATTTTTTTAGTTAGGAATATGCACTAAAAAATGAAAAATATATTTCGGAGATACCAATAGTTGATAAGAACAGAAACCCACTGAAGCAAAATTAACCATAAATATTATTATAAGTCTGTTGTTTGATTATTTTTATAATAATTTCTTAACTACTAGTAAATTTGAGGGCATAATACAATATTAACATTACAGTCAAGCATACAAATTTGATTACTTGCTATAGAAAGTAAAAAATATTTTGGAGATACCAATAGTCGATAAGAACAGAAACCCTTTGAATTAAAATTAATAAATATTATTATAAAGTCTCTTTGATTATTTTTGTATTAATTTCTTAACTACTAGTAAATTTGAGGGCATAATAAAATATTGACATTACAGTTAAGCGTATAAATTTGATTACTTGCTATAGAAAGTAAAAAATATTTTGGAGATACCAATAGTCGATAAGAACAGAAACCCTTTGAATTAAAATTAATAAATATTATTATAAAGTCTCTTTGATTATTTTTTTTATTAATTTCCTAACTACTAGTAAATTTGAGGGCATAATAAAATATTAACATTACAGTTAAGCATATAAATTTGATTACTTGCTACAGAAAGTAAAAAATATTTTGGAGATACCAATAGTCGATAAGAACAGAAACCCTTTGAATTAAAATTAATAAATATTATTATAAAGTCTCTTTGATTATTTTTTTATTAATTTCTTAACTACTAGTAAATTTGAAGGCATAATAAAATATTGACATTACAGTTAAGCGTATAAATTTGATTACTTGCTATAAAAAGTAAAAAATATTTTGGAGATACCAATAGTCGATCAGAACAGAAACCCTTTGAATTAAAATTAATAAATATTATTATAAAGTCTCTTTGATTATTTTTGTATTAATTTCTTAACTACTAGTAAATTTGAGGGCATAATAAAATATTGACATTACAGTTAAGCATATAAATTTGATTACTTGCTATAGAAAGTAAAAAATATTGTGGAGATACCAATAGTCGATAAGAACAGAAACCCTTTGAATTAAAATTAATAAATATTATTATAAAATCTCTTTGATTATTTTTGTATTAATTTCTTAACTACTAGTAAATTTGAGGGCATAACAAAATATTGACATTACAGTTAAGCATATAAATTTGATTACAAAATGTATAACTAACGCGATACTACAAAGTGAGAATTATACCGGAGGATAAGCGAAAACAAATTATCTATCTAGTAATTTTTCATCGTTATTAAACATACACCATCAATATTCACTAATAAACTTAACCATCAAATCAAACTAAAAAACTGTGATCATCAACCAGTTATAACCCGATTCAGTAGTCAAAAATCATGGTTCATCCTTCAAAAATCTGGCGCGATACCTTTTGTTGTGCTTTCCTTCATCCTACATGTACCGATGACTAGTAAATTTTTTTAAATCGTACATTATTTACTTTACCGTTGGATATTTCAGATTTCTCGCTGTTGAAACATCTCTGAACACTTTGAAATAATATTTACACTGCTCTCGAGAGTCCATGGTGTCTGAGGCTCAACGAGCCACTCTACAATTAAATACATTATTGTTACGTCTTGTAGACGTAGACCCGTATCGAGGAATTTTTTGTTAACGAATTATGAATAAGAAAATGTGCGTATAAACAGTTTTTTTTAATCGAGGTATGAATGAGACATTAAGAAGGTAAATATGTTTATTTAAAATTCGAAAAAATCAGTGACAAATCGATTCTAATGGTTTAATTAGTTGCACTTTCACAGCGATATGAAGATTAATATTTAAAAATACAAAATATTAATTTTTTGTTTACCCCTAAACATTATTTATTACCTTTATGTATGTATACCTAATGCAGTGGTCGCCAACCTCTCAATGTGTTGAGCTACTTTGTTAATTTTGGAATAAACAGCGAGCTACCCACACGGAAGCCACGTAACGCAACGTAAATGAAATAATCCACAGTTAAATTATCATTATATGTATTTATTTTACTATTTAACTGGTAATACATAATACGTAGGTACTAATAATAAACTAATAACAAAATAACTAATATTACTAGTACGTACTTGTTCATAGCTACATTCCTACCTACCAAACGAAGGTGTTTGAAAAATAAACACAAACTTTTATCCAGCCACAACGGCATGTCACGTAAGATTTAAAAATAGTTAATAATAACAACAAAAAAGTAACGCACTATCATGAACATAAACATTGAAAAATAAAAAAGCACGTTCAATGAGAAGGCTGACACTCAGACTCATCGATAATTTTTTTAATGTTTGCAGTATAATTTGATATAGCCATTCGAATTAAATTATCCAAATGTTCATCTGTAAGTCGATTGCAATATTTGTTCTTAATAAACTTTATATTGGAAAAAGAAGATTCACACAAATAGGTTGAACTGAATAATGCTTTCACTTTCAAGGCAACACGGCATAGAACTGAATATTTGTCTTTATAATAATAATAATAATAATAATAATAATATTTATTCAAGAAATAACACAAGTTACAAGGTAACAGAACAACAATTTCAAATAAATAAATATTGATACTCAATAAGTGCCAATAAGGCACTTGTTTTGAGAACAAATATAAATATAAAAAATAAACAAATTTATACATATAAAATAAAATTAATGCATTACAGGAAAAAAAAATATATATATACATTTTAGATAATAATATTTTATATAGGAGACAAACACAATCAAAATACCTACACTTAATTAAAAAGATATCGAAACTTTGACCATACAAAACGCAAATAAATATCAGTTAATTAAGAGAATATTATTTATTACCTCCATTTTCTCGTTTTTGATAAAATTTTTTAAATTATTTTTAAATATGGACAAGGTATTACATTTTATGTCGACTGGAAGAGTATTATATAATTTTGGACCTAGATACAAATACGATCGTTGTCCTACTGATTTTTGAGTACGAGGCACAGTATGGAGATGTTTTTTTCTTGTGCTATATGGATGATCTGGTAAGTTGAATAGTTGTTTATTTGTATGAAATTTAATATTATAATAAAAAAATTGTTTTAGATTCATAACATTTGCCTCAACAAACAATGAGTTAGAAGGATACCTGTAGGGCCTTTTGAGCATTATTTTAAAAAATCTTTTTTGCAGAACTTCAAGTGGTTGTAAATGTGTTTGTAAAGTACAACCCCACACAATGATGGCATATCTCAAATGACTTTCTACTAAGCTATGGTACAATATTTTAAGTTGATGTGGTTGTAGATAATCTCTTATATTTTTAAATTTATATATTATCATTCTTAATTTTTGGCATGTAAAAGTTATGTTTTCTTTCCATTTGAGATATGAATCCATGTAAACCCCTAGATATTTTATCTTGTTTTCAGGGAGAATGGTAAGTGTTTGCCCAGAAGCAGTAAAAGTTACTTTGTCAAATGGAGGTCTTGTTATAATATTATTACTGAATGGTAAGTAGTGGGTTTTATCTACATTTAATGTCAGTAACTTACTGTCAAACCAGTTTTTCAGATTTGGAAGGTCCTGTTCAACTTTTTGCTTTAGTTCTAGCCATGAATTAGCTTTATAAAATATTGAGGTGTCGTCTGCGAATCCCAAAACTTCCCCTGAACTCTCGATAGAAAATAATCCGTTGATGTAAAGATTAAATAGAATAGGACCGAGTACCGTACCTTATGGGATACCGTAAGATATGGATTCTAGATCACTGTAGACACCATTTACTCTTGTAACTTGTTGTCGGTTTGTGAGGTAACTTTCAAATAATTTTAGTGATGTGTCCCTTATACCTGCTTCTTCTAAAGTATCCAAAAGTAAACGGTGGCTGACAGTATCAAATGCTTTCGAGAGATCTAGATATACACAGACATGGACTGCTTTCATCTAGAGCAGTTAGTATATTGGTAGATAGTGCGATAATAGCATCTTCCGTAGAGACATGTTTTTTAAAACCATATTGTTTATCAGATATTATATCATATTTTGATGTGAAATTTACTAATCTATTTTTAAGAGCTTTTTCAAAAATCTTTGATAAATGTGTTATTAATGAAATTGGTCTATAATTTGTTGCCACTGTGTCATCTCCTTTTTTATATATGGGGACAACTATTGTCTGTTTAAATATATTAGGCCATACACCAGTATCAAAAGTCAGGTTTATCAAATGATTGAGTGGTGTTACAATAAATTTAGATATATCTTTTAATATTTCGGCCTTAATATTGTCGATACCAGGACTTTTATTAGATTTTAACTCGTTAATAATAGTTTCAATTTCTCGTTCGGAAGTTGGAAATAGAACGAAAGAATTGCAGAGAATATTACGAGGTGCTCGATAGGTTGGATTTGGCTTAATATTTTTAGCCAGTTCTTTTCCAACATTTATATAGGTTTTATTAAAAATATTTGCAATTTCTTTGAATGTATTTATTGTTTCCCCTTCCGAGTTTTTTATCGAATTTATATATTTTTTTGTTTCTCTATTGGAGTTAATTTCATTTATTACTTTCCAAAGTTGTTGGGGGTTACAGGAGTTGTTTTCAATATTTTTGTTAATAAGGCTTTTATAATAGGTATTCTTCGCAGTTTTTATAGAATTAGTTACTTTGTTTTTAAATGTTTTATATTGTTGTTTAATTTCTAGGTTATTTGGGTTTTTTAATGTTTGTTGAAAAAGTGCATTCTTCTTATTTATCTTTTTTAGCAGCTGGTTTGTAATCCAGGGACAGATTTTATGTGTTTTTCTTTTTAATTTTATTTCTTTTGT
Organism: Psylliodes chrysocephalus; assembly: GCA_927349885.1. NCBI lineage: Eukaryota > Metazoa > Arthropoda > Insecta > Coleoptera > Chrysomelidae > Psylliodes > Psylliodes chrysocephalus. Next base: position 1,126,863 of record OV651834.1, read on the forward strand.
GCTATCTTTTACAAAATTAGATAATAAACTGACGAATGTATTTGTTGCAGAATACTTACAATAGGTCAGATACATTTGGTACTTGAGAGTAACGATTTTAAGGCTAAATCATTTTGAAACTCAATTACTTCCATTTCTGTTGCAGCGATGTCTTCGCCAAAGTTCTGCATAACACAAGTTGCAAACTGTTGGATATCAATTTCCATAAAGGGTGAAACAACAAACTGCGCTACTAAAGCCATTTCGTTGAAATCCTTAAAACGATTTTTGAAGTTATTCTTCAGGGTAGAAACTATTTCTACATGATATTTGATAAATGCTTTTATATCAGAAATCATTTCCGCTAGTTCTTTGTCTCTCCCCTGAAGCTACAAATTAAGTTCGTTTAATTTCTCTGTAATGTCCACGAGAAAACCAAAATCTCTAAGCCAGATTGAATTTTCTAGTTCCGGAGTCGGTTCATCGCGTTGTTTGAAAAATTGAACTATACCAGATAGGACATCATTAAAACGTTTCAGCACCCGTCCTCTACTTAACCATCGGACTTCAGAGTGAAGGAGTAGGTCCCCGTATTGACAGTTAACTTCATTTGGCCAAGGTTTTGAATAATCTTCTTTGTAACGCTTGAGCTCTAATCTTGTTCACAATTTTTACCACCAGTTTCATAACGTGTTTAGTTTCAGGAAATTTCCACATAATGGACATAATGGTTCGAAAGTGTGTGATATTTTTACAAATTATCCTAATGACGTAATAGTCATTACTGGAGACTTTAATTTGCCAAATATTAAATGGTCACTGGATAAAGTTAACAAAATGTATGTTCCTCATAATTATAACGATCCAAGTTCAAGTTTATTTATAAATTCTATGTCTTTTAGTAACTTAATGCAATTTCAAAATTTTGAAAATTTTTCAGGAAATGTTCTCGATTTAATACTCAGTAACAAACTTAACATAAATAATATTTGTAAATCTGATTTTCCACTAGTAAAAGAAGATCGATCACATACCACGTTAGAATTCACAATTTCTATTTCAGGAGATAAAAAAATGCCACAGAGTAACACATTCAAACAATATAACTTTTGTAAAGCAAATTATCAATCTATTAATAATGCCTTGTTGGCAATAAATTGGGATATAAAATTTAACAATTTAAATACCAGTCAATGTACAAATATATTCTATTCTCTATTAAATGATCTAATTGAAGAACATGTCCCGAAAAATTCAAAATCTTATAAAAAATTTCCATCATGGTATACTCTTGAAACAATTAAAGTCCTAAAGGAAAAGAAAAAATATCATTCTTTATGGAAAAGGTATGAAAATAAATTAGATTTTCTAACTTTCAAATTATTGCGAGGGCGATCCAAATACCTCATTTCTCAAGATTATGCAAAATACATTAAAACTTGTGAGAGTAGCATTTCAGAAAACCCTAAAATGTTATGGCAGTTTATAAAATCAAAAAGGAAAAATCCTGATACTATTTCATTTCTTAAAAATAACAATAATTTAGTCACCGATATCAAAGATGTCTGCAATATTTTTGCAAACTACTTTTTATCATCTTTTAACTCTACTAATTCAAAAATTTCCTTACATGAATTTGACAAAACACATCACGGGCATCATATAAAGAACTATCACATTGACGAACATAGAATCATAGAAAAAATCAAAAACTTACCTAATAAAGCAGCAGGCCCTGATAATATTCATACTAATTTGATAAAAAATTGCGTTGTTGGTTTATCCCGGCCATTATTTTTAATTTTTAATAAATCTCTATGTGAGGGGCATTTTCCTGAGATATGGAAAACTGCTCATGTTATCCCTATACACAAATCTGGTGACAAACACTTAGTAGAAAATTTTAGGCCAATATCTAAATTATGTATTATTGCAAAATTATTTGAATCTTTAATTTTTGATTTTCTTTTCTTTGACGTTATTAATATACTCAACGATGAACAGCATGGTTTTATAAAACAACGGTCTGTAGACACGAATCTCTTCATATATTCTGAATACATTTTGAGTAATCTAAACAACAGACTTCAGGTGGATTCTATCTACACTGATTTCAGCAAAGCTTTCGATAAACTTGATCACGGTATCTTATTAAAAAAATTATCTGAAGTTGGTGTAGATAGAAACCTTCTGAAATGGTTTCTATCTTACCTCAGTGACCGTTGCCAAGCTGTATCCGTCGGTAACTGTTTATCGTCTTATTCAAAAGTCTGTTCCGGAGTCCCGCAGGGCTCCCATCTTGGACCCCTCTTGTTTAATATTTATGTGAATGATATATCAACCTGCTTTAAATCTGCAAGTTTTCTTATGTATGCTGACGATTTAAAAATTTACCACACCATAAATAATATCGCTGATTGTGTCTTAATACAAAATGACCTTGACCGACTCTATAAATACTGTCAAGATAATAGTTTATTTTTAAACCTGAATAAATGCTTCCAAATAAGCTTTAGTCGCAATATTAATCTGATAAAATTTCAGTATAACTTAAATAACTTAAATATTAACTCTGTATCTGATATTAAGGATTTAGGTATAATTTTTGACTCAAAAATGTTATTCAACCAACACATAGAATATGTCACAAATAAGGCAAATAAAATGCTGGGATTTATCATGCGTTCTTCTTTTGATTTTACAAATATAAACACTCTTCGTTCACTTTATATGGCATACGTTAATAGCGTATTAAGCTATGGTTCGGTTATTTGGAATCCGCAATATAATGTCTACATTAACTGTTTGGAAAATATACAATATAAATTTATAAAATTTGTTCATAAAAAAACCCTTTCACAATATACAGAAGACTTAACATTTACGCAACATAAAATGAACCTAATTCCACTTTATAACAGAAAGAAAATTACAGACATTACTTTTACATATAAAGTTTGTAACAATTTAGTAAATTCAATTCCCATTAATAGCATGATTAATTATAACGTTTCTTTTTATAATACCCGAAGCAATAATTTGTTTTACTCAGATACAAGTAATACTAATTACTTTAAAAATTCTCCTTTACATAGGTGTATTAAAACTCTCGACACAATAATGAACGTACTAGAAGTTGATATTTTTTCTATTTCCGAAAGTGCATTCAAAAATTGCTTAAAAAAACACTTTTTGTCTAGTGTACCTTAAAATCTTAAATTACGACATATTTTTTAATGTAAAATTTTTGAATTTCTGTTATAATGCAATAACTTTAGTATTTTTTCTGTTCTCTTATTTCTTATTTCACATTTATTTCGTATCTAGTGTAATAATATTTTGTTATTAATTAGGTTAAAGTTGTTTAGTTTAAACCCATTATGTAAAAAGCATTGGGAACACTTTTTTGGGTATGTCCTGTTTGTGTTCCAAACAAAATAAATAAATAAATAAATAAATAAATAAATAAATAAATAAATAAATAAATAAATAAATAAATAAATAAATAAATAAATAAATAAATAAATAAATAAATAAATAAATAAATAAATAAATAAATAAATAAATAAATAAATAAATAAATAAATAAATAAATAAATAAATAAATAAATAAATAAATAAATAAATAAATAAATAAATAAATAAATAAATAAATAAATAAATAAATAAATAAATAAATAAATAAATAAATAAATAAATAAATAAATAAATAAATAAATAAATAAATAAATAAATAAATAAATAAATAAATAAATAAATAAATAAATAAATAAATAAATAAATAAATAAATAAATAAATAAATAAATAAATAAATAAATAAATAAATAAATAAATAAATAAATAAATAAATAAATAAATAAATAAATAAATAAATAAATAAATAAATAAATAAATAAATAAATAAATAAATAAATAAATAAATAAATAAATAAATAAATAAATAAATAAATAAATAAATAAATAAATAAATAAATAAATAAATAAATAAATAAATAAATAAATAAATAAATAAATAAATAAATAAATAAATAAATAAATAAATAAATAAATAAATAAATAAATAAATAAATAAATAAATAAATAAATAAATAAATAAATAAATAAATTAAATAAATAAATAAATAAATAATGCTTGCTGATGGATAATACAGTGGTAACAGAGAAATTGCGGAAAAGTTTCATCTTTACGACATAACGCCACCAGACCCTTATCACAACCCACCATAGCTGGAGCGCCATCGGTTGTCAAGCCTACCATTTTCGCTATTGGAATTTTCTCGGAAGAAATAATATTTTTTAAATGAGAAAACAACTCCTGTCCATTAGTGTGTCCTTTCAGTGGAATAAACTTCAAACGATCTTCTTTAATCGTAAAATCACTCAAAACCATCCTGACGAACACGACCATCTGAGCAGTATCAACGACATCTGTTGATTCATACAGTTGAAGTGAAAAATAAACAGTTATCTAAGTCAGTTCTTAACTCTAAAAAATATCATTGCTCATTACTTCTACACGTCTCATCACTGTATTAGCAGAAAGTTGCATAGATTTTATAGCTGAAACTATCTCGTCTTTATTTCTAAAGTTGGCAAATAACGAATCAGAAGCTCCTAAAAACGCCTGTTTTATCATTTCCCCGTCTTCACAAGGTTTCTTTTTTTGTGCAATTATTTGGGACACACGGTACGATGCTTCAGTTGCAGCCTTATTTTTGTTGACTGTTCTTAAAAATATTGATTGTTGTTCAATTAACTGCTTTTTTAACTGTTTCAGTTTCTCCTTTCTGGCGGCAGAATGTAGTGGGAATGATTTTTCAAAATTAGAATGTACAGTTTTATGATGTCTCTCAATATTTCCTTTTTTAGCAACTACATAACAAACACACATTTTTATCTTTAGCTTCTGTAAAAAAGTATTGTTCTTCCCATTCCGAATGAAAGTGGTATGTTTTTACCTTCTTACAACTGCTTGCCATAATATTTTTTGTTGTTCTCTACTGACCCAACCGCTGGACGTTGGTTACGCGTTCAGTTTTAAACTAAGCGCAATGTCGCCGCGCCGTGCGTATTTATCCAGTTCAAAGCAATCCTGATCGTTCTCGAACACTAACGCGCTGGCCCGGCTGGTCGGTTCTAGCCGATTCTAGCTTGATGGCGTCAGCGGCAGATCGCTCACCTCAATGTTTAATATTATGACAATTAGATTTTTTTTGTGGAATTTTCGGAAGCTTCTCTGATTTTTGCAGTTTGTATTTTTTAAATTAAAATCGTTGTGAGAGCTACCAGAATTGCCTCCGCGAGCTACCGGTAGCTCGCGATCGACAGGTTGGCGACCAATGATCTAATACATATTTGACATATTTATTTTTATGACACTGTGTTAAGTTTATTAATAAGCCAATCTGCAATCTGGGCTTTTCTCCATTTGGTGATTGGTAATTGTTCTACATGGCGGCTGTGGTATGAAGCGTTATCCATAACAATAACAGATTCTGGTTCGATTTTTAAAAGAATATATGAAAACCATTTTTCAAAATGTTCTGCATCCATTTTAACAAACAAATTCGTTTAAACCTTGAACAAATCCTGAATCGCTACCAGTATGGGTAATATTGATGGGACTTTTAAACCTGTCGATAAACCATATTTTATATTTAAATTTTGCCAAATTTTTGTCATTTAATTAGGTTTCACCTGTATAATATATGTTACTGCCATCTCTTCGAAACATTGCTATTGTTTTCAAATATTGTCTACGCCATAAAATGATTTCGCCTCTTTATTTTCATTTACGCATTTTATGTCAAAGAGTATAATTATTTACTGTGTATTTAAAAATAATAAAGACGATTTATTATTATTAATAAATAAAAAATGATTCCCATGAACTAAAAAAGTTTTAATTTATCTAAATACAGTCGATTAAGCAAAACATTAAAAGCATGATGCCGAATACTTTGGTAGTATATGTCCATTCTTCGAACTAATTAGAAGAACAAGAGGACAATTAGAAATAATTAAGAAAATTACTGAACCGCAATTCCAATAATGTTAAAAATTTATGCGGTACAGTCAACAGGGACTCTAAATTGCGCCTTTGTTTTCTTTAAAGATGGAACAGAATAATTAGCGGTGTCGCCAACAAGAACAAAATTACTTAAATTAAGTCTATCAATATTTTTATGGCCAAGTCAATCGTTTATCGTGATCATTTCCAATACTAGAATAACGTCACATACTTGTAATTTTGTTTCTGAATATTCTTCTTCTGAAAGATTTGAAGTTGAGACAAATATTCGCATCTGAAACTTTTTCCGAAGATCTTTTCTTAATTTCTGTTTGTGTTAATTTGCGACATGTTGATGACTGATCAATTAGATCATTGTCTGGCATACCAACGTAAAAACATAGCAGGAGTTATATATTGTGAATATAATAAACTCTTTTATGCATAATAATCATTTTTACTTTATAAATAGGAGTAAAACCACAGCTTATACAATACAGCTCCACAACTCCGTGTCGGCGTCTTTGATCTGGCGGTCGAGAACCAAGCAAGACGGAATGGTGCTATCTCTGTTAGATTCAAGGGAAAAGTCGGGCCCGGATTAAGCAATTTTTTTATTATTGAAAAAATTGAAAACCTTGACGTAATAAGGTTGGTTACATGCCATGTTAAGTAAGTCTTGGGAAATTAAATTTTTAATTTGTTTTAAATCTGTCAAATATAATTAAAAAAATTATTTAAATATAAATATTACGAAAAATAGCACATCTTTTGGATTAGAGGTAAAATAATTTGTATGTGGCTAGTAAAATCCTCGTTAACAAATGTTTTGAGCTAAAACAGTCACTTCACGACAAATTGTGACTTGGATCCTTTTTACACCAAGGGCTTCAATTGTTAAAGAAATGTGTCACGCTCGTGGATGCAAATCAAGTGGTACCCCGTGTCTCTGGCAAGTGTTATTCTTCGCGCAAAGGGTTTATACCTAGATAAACGAATGCTTCGACTGAGGTCTGGGAACTATGGTATTTTGGAATTATAAAGAATTTGTGCTTTTATTTTAACAATATTGGTTATATTTAGATGTATTCTTATTAATTGAAATACAGATTTGTAGAAGTAATACTTTAACAGTTTTTATTAATATAATATATTCAATTTTTATCTGACCATACCAAAGTAGGGAATTTTGAAACTTTATAGTAATGTGAAATTTAAATTACAATATTACACGATATTACATAATTACTTTCCTATCTGTATACAGATATAAGGAAAGTATAGGAATCATGATTTTTTTCGACCTCGAGTTTTCGACGGATTTTTACGTTTTGAGGTCCCCTGAATCCGTTTTGACTATTTTCGCGATGATGTCTGTGTGTGTGTGTGTGTGTGTGTGTCTGTGTGTGTGTGTGTGTGTGTGTGTGTGTGTGTGTGTGTGTGTGTGTGTGTGTGTGTGTGTGTGTGTGTGTGTGTGTGTCTGTATAACGCATAACTCATGAACCGATACACGGAAAAACACCAAATTTCAAACTTAAGCTTTATTCCAGCGTCTAATGAGCTGATTAGATTTTGGGCAGAGTCGGAACATCTGTGGGGGTACTTTATAGGTGGTCATTTTTATAATTTATGGAATATATCTGTTATTTACGTTTGGGGAAGAACATTTTTTAAATAAAAGTTACTTCTTATTTTATTATCTATAATTTTTGTCATTTACAAAATTTTCCTAAAATGGTCCGTATTCGAGAAATTTGACAAAATGTAAAAAAATATTTTTTTTTATAAAAATTGTTCAAACAAAAGTTGTTTGTAATATAATTCTCTATAATTTTTGTCCCATAGATAATTTCTCTAAAATGGACCGTATTCGAGATATTTGAGAAAATGTGTAAATTTCGAAATTTGAAGAAAACTCAAAAACGGATAAAGAAAAAAATCAATAAATTTTAAACTTAAGTTTTATTTCGGCCTGACGTGAAATGATAAGATTTTGGACAAAGTCGGAACATCTGGGGGGTACTTTATGGGAGGCCGTTTATATATTTTATGGAATATATCTGTTATTTATGTTTGGAGAAGAAAATTGTTCAAATAAAAGTTACTTCTAATATTATTATCTATAATTTTTGCCTTATGTAAAAATCTCCTGAAATGGTCCGTATTCGAGAAATTTGACAAAATGTGCAAAATTCTGATTTTTATGAAAATTGTTGAAATAAAAGTTGTTTGCGATATCGATCTCTATAATATTTGTTCATACATGATTTTTTTTAAATGGACCGTAATGGAAAAATTGTAGGAAAAGTGCTAAATTTAAATTTTTCAGTATTTTCATTTTCAATGAATATCTATAGAAAAATGTTTCGCGGTAGATGTATGTGGACAATGTATATATATTTAGTTTATCCTCTAAACATTTATAGAGATGCTGCAATAGGTTGTACACAATAAACGGAAAAAGCCTGTAATAACTAGATAGGAAAGTCATGTGTTGGACACATCAGATTTTTAGTACTTATTTTAGGTAGGTACTAAATTTGTACTTGGAGAAAGTAATATCGATTTTTACAAGAAAACTTGAAAAGTAAATTAATTTAGTTCTTATTTCTGATGTAAAACTTAAACCAAGAAAACAAATAAATTGTAGTTTGTTCAACAAGGGTGGATATGATAGCCATATCACACAAAGACGAAGTTTGAGCACGACGTCGTAGGCGGAGTACTCAATCGTCTGATTGTGATATGAACAATCCACTCGATATGGTCAGTATATTTTTTCTACGACCCACTAACGAAAATCTACAAATTTAAAAAATTATTTTAGGTTATTTAGACAAAATAACTAATTTTAAAATAATTTACGAAGTTGACTAATTTATAAAATAAAATAAACATGAAAAATTAATTAGTCCTCGGCCTAGATTCGATCCCGGGCTTTTCGCATGGAAGGCAGATGTTCTGTCCTCATCTTCACCGAAACTTTCAGGACTTTAGTTTTAATACTCGTAATTAAATTAGTATCATGTAGTTTGATTAAAATTTATTTTTTTTAAATGTGGACATAATAAAAACAAAAATGCTATTATTTATCGAGTCTACACAAAAATTTTAATGTATATTTAATATCAATAACTAAAATTTATATTGACATTTAGTTTAACAGAATTATCACTTATTTAAAAATTTTTAAATAACAGGAGTTGGGTGACCAAAATATGAACTGTGATTTGTAGATTTAATTTTGTTAAAGTGTTCTCACTACCTAAAATGGATATGAAATATATTCGTAGTTGAACGCAATAACATAATTTTTCGTCTTGTAGTATGTGCGTAGATTGATTAATATCCATGCACAGATTACAAAACGAAAAAGTATGCTATTGCCTTCAATTGAACGAATATATTTCATATCCATTCTAGGTAGTGAGAACACTGCAAAAAAAAATAAATTCGCCAATCACCGTTCATATTTTGATCAACCGACTGCTATTATTTTTAAAATTTTAAATAAATGACAATTCTGTCAAACTAATTGTCAGTATATTTTTTAGTTATTGAGATTAAACATACAATAAAATAAGTTATTCTTTTGGAAAACGTTAGCATGGATGACTAAAGGGTATTGGGTTAATTAATTCTAAAAGTGTGGTACAAATGTTATTTTTTGTAGCCAATTCTTCAAAATTATTTTAAAATATCTTTTCAATATTGAATATTAGTTCTACAAATTCATCATTTGACAGTTGCAGATTTCCAAATGTATCTGAATTGGCGTTATCATATGCCTTTTAAAAGCAATAAAAAGAAAAATCGTCTAATTCAACGTGATCTTTGTTATATTTAAGACAGGTATCGCAGGAGTGGATCCGCAAGGCTTTTATTAAAAGGTAACCACACACATACCTGATAAAAATTTTCTGTAGCAATTCGTCTTTACAATAATTTGGGGTGTTAATAATTTCATCATAAAATAAAATATAAGGTGTTCCATTTAAAAAACATACATTTTAATTTTCCAGGCAAAAACGTGACACCCTGTATATCCAAAGATATTTTTAAAATATGTAGGTATTTTTCAAATCCATATAAGTTTTATTTAAAACTTTCTTGCGTGTCTACAACAAAATAATGAACAATAACGCACTAATGAGACACCCTGTATAAATTATATTTTTAACAATGAAAATTTCTTATAATGTAGTACTTATCGGTTTGGGTCCTTGGGAAAACTAAAGAATGTTTTCTTGCAGGTATAACCCTTATTAAAACAGCTTTTGACTGCACAAACTCATTCTACTCACAGCTAAAGAGTCACCAAAATAATAACAGTACCTTTAACTCAAACAAAATCAACGAAATTATAGGCTCCACGAAATTATACAATCAACGAAATTATACGCACGACTCAACACCTTGCCTAAGTACGCTTCTGAACGTCAAAACCGTCTTTTCCCTTCGAAGGCGGAGCTTAAACGAAGCGCGACGAAATCGACGCAAATCGTTGCCGCCAAGAGAGTGTTTTAGCTGCATTGTATAAGCTGTGGTAAAACCTTATTATTGTTGTTATTTGAGGTAGCTTTAGTGTAGGCTTCAGTTCAAAGTATTTTCGCTTAAAATTTTTAAAAATAAAAGTTCCGTTTTGGAATTTATAACTCAGGTGAGGGGGCTAAATCAGTAAAGTCGAAAGATACGTAAGTGATTCGTCTAGTATTAATTGTATAACAGTGTGGTGATACATATTCAAACGATTGGAAACCTTGTAGAGATTATAGATTTTTAAATAAAGTGACTGTTCCTGACATAACGGTAAAAGTATTTTTTACTCGTTAACCCCATATTGCCATATATGGTAAAGGATATTGAAGTCCCTTAAGTATGTCAAGAATAAGAACAAAATGTTAAGATAGACAGTTCTTAAATATCATTTAAAATAAAAAAAATAATACTTAGATTTCCTATCCACATTATTTCCTGTTATATTTCGTATGTGCCTCGTAGACGGCAGTTTGGTGATCCGATGCTCTGGCACACTTTGAAGACATCTCATTTGAATAACATTGCAAATTAAGATATACGAGCCGAACAAGCGGCAGTTGCTAGGCACTTGGTTTGCGGGAAGAGAAAAACGAGTTCCTTATATAGACAAATCGGATAACACTGATTGTGGATCGATTGTACCACCGGGTACCAAAAAGAGCGGCATCTAGCGCGAAGAACAGGTACAGAACATGGTATGATATAGAGATGGTAGCGAGGAAAGAAAATGTTATTGCTCTGTTTTGATCAAATTGTAGTGACAAATTATGTTTGTCCACGACCACTTAATAATAAATCAATATTCTACCTCCTAACTAAGAGCATATAGTACCCATATATCACGGAGTGAATTATGATAATTCACGCTTTTGTAATTCTGGCACATTCCGATAGATAACTAAAGATAGGCGATACTTTTCATAACGATATTTTCTGGATCGAAAAATCGAAAAATCAAAAAATCGAAAAATCGAGAAACCGAAAAATCGAAAAATCGAAGAAAAATCGAAAAATCGAAAAAAAAAAATTGAAAAATCGAAAAAAAAAAAACGAAAAATCGAAAATCGAAAAATCAAAAAAAATCGAAAAATCGAAAAAATCGAAAAATCGAAAAAATCGAAAAAATCGAAAAAAATCGAAAAAAATCGAAAAAATCGAAAAACCGAAAAATAAAAAAAAAACGAAAAATCGAAAAAATCGAAAAATCGAAAAAATTGGAAAAAAATCGAAAAATAAAAAAAAAACCAAAAAAAAATCGAAAAATAAAAAAATCGAAAAATCGAAAAAATCGAAAATTCGAAAAAAATCGAAAAATCGAAAAAATCGAAAAAATCGAAAAAAATCGAAAAACCGAAAAATAAAAAAAAAAACGAAAAATCGAAAAAAATCGAAAAATCGAAAAAAATCGAAAAAAATCGAAAAAAATCGAAAAATCGAAAAAAATCGAAAAATCGAAAAATCGAAAAATCGAAAAAATCGAAAAACCGAAAAATAAAAAAAAAACGAAAAATCGAAAAATCGAAAAAATTGGAAAAAAATCGAAAAATCGAAAAAAAATCGAAAATTCGAAAAAAATCGAAAAATCGAAAAAAATCGAAAAAAAACGAAAAAAAAATCGAAAAAATCGAAAAATCGAAAAAAATCGAAAAACCGAAAAATAAAAAAAAAACGAAAAATCGAAAAAAATCGAAAAATCGAAAAAAAAAATGAAAAATCGAAAAAAAAAAAGAAAAATCGAAAAAAATCGAAAATCAAAAAAAAATCGAAAAATCGAAAAAATCGAAAATTCGAAAAAAATCGAAAAATCGAAAAAATCGAAAAAAATCGAAAAATTGAAAAAATCGAAAAATCGAAAAATCGAAAAAAATCGAAAAAAATCGAAAAAAATCGAAAAAATCGAAAAACCGAAAAATAAAAAAAAAACGAAAAATCGAAAAAAATCGAAAAAATTGGAAAAAAATCGAAAAATAAAAAAAAAAACCAAAAAAAAACCAAAAAAAAATCGAAAAATAAAAAAATCGAAAAATCGAAAAAATCGAATAAATGAAAAATCGAAAAAGAATCGAAAAATAAAAAAAAAATCGAAAAATCAAAAAAAAAATCGATAAGAAAGAAAAATCGAAAAAATTGGAAAAAATCGAAAAATCGAAAAAAATCGAAAAACCGAAAAATAAAAAAAAAACGAAAAATCGAAAAAAATCGAAAAAAATCGAAAAATCGAAAAATCGAAAAAAATCGAAAAATCGAAAAATCGAAAAATCGAAAAAATCGAAAAACCGAAAAATAAAAAAAAAAACGAAAAATCGAAAAATCGAAAAAATTGGAAAAAAATCGAAAAATTGAAAAAAAATCGAAAATTCGAAAAAAATCGAAAAATCGAAAAAAATCGAAAAAAAACGAAAAAAAAATCGAAAAAATCGAAAAATCGAAAAAAATCGAAAAATCGAAAAACCGAAAAATAAAAAAAAAACGAAAAATCGAAAAAAATCGAAAAATCGAAAAAAATGAAAAATCGAAAAAAAAAAGAAAAATCGAAAAAAATCGAAAAATCGAAAATCAAAAAAAAATCGAAAAATCGAAAAAATCGAAAATTCGAAAAAAATCGAAAAATCGAAAAAATCGAAAAAAATCGAAAAATCGAAAAAAATCGAAAAACCGAAAAATAAAAAAAAAACGAAAAATCGAAAAAAATCGAAAAATCGAAAAAAAATCGAAAAATCGAAAAAATTGGAAAAAAATCGAAAAATAAAAAAATCGAAAAATCGAAAAAAAATCGAAAAATCGAAAAAATCGAACAAAATCGAAAAATCGAAAAAAATCGAAAAAAAATCGAAAAATAAAAAAAAAATCGATAAGAACGAAAAATCGAAAAGTCGAAAAAACAACAGTTAGTTACCTATGTTTAATAAAAACTTTCCATTCACACTTAACTTTTATTTAATAAAGAAACCATAATGGTCGTGGACAAAGTATAGTAGTAGACTCGCAATTTATGGCCATTATTCACTCGGATGACTTGCGCCCCTCGCCTACGGCTCGGGACGCAAACGTCACCCTGCGTGAATAATGACTATCATAAATTGCTCGTTTAATAATATACTATAAGTATAAGGGGTTAAGAGAAGGTCCTTTATTTCTCACACGTCAATTTTTAATTGGCGACCGGTTTCGAAGCTATTGCTTCATCATCAGGCACACCTAAATGGAATGTCAAGGAGTCAGTAGTAATAAAAACAATTATAAAAGTATGAACGGACATTAACATATACAAAGTAACAGAAAAAAACGCAAAAGAAAATTAAACAATGACCTTGACTCACCTTGACTATTTCCATAAAGGAAGTGCTACATAAAGTTTAACAAAACGAGTTAAAAAAGTCAGAAAAGTCATGTAATACTATTGTAGGACCTTTTCTTAACCCCTTATACTTAATCCCTACTACTCACATATGGCTACCCTCACTCCAAAAAAAACAAATTATGTTGACGCGCCTTTTTAGAGCAATTTTTGAAGGACCAGGTTCTTGTTAATATTGTTAATATTTAATCTAGTTACTAACTGAAACTATGACAAAAGTTAGATTAGAAAGACTCTCAATTTTTCTCAGAAAATATTCAGTTATTCGCATTTTTTTTTGGAAATTTACTTTACAAAATGGAATCTTTAACGTGAGGCTTCAAATGTATATCCTACAAACTTATAGACGATATTTTTATTACTACAATTAATACTGAATTAACATCAAGTAGGCACGCAGAAGTTTGCTGAATTGTATTTTTTTTACCTGTCTTTCTCATTTTCGCGGTAAATTCTTGTCAGCTTTATTAACGCGTTATTCTCAGAATATTTGAAACGATTGAGACTTGCATGAAAATGAAGTCGTATAAATAGATATACTTAATAAAAGTGAATTGATCAGTTGCTGATCACGTACGTCCCTGAGAACGTCTATACGTGATGAATTTTTCACTGTAATTTCATCAAATTTATTGATTTTCCCACGTTAAATTATTGTATTTTTATGCAAAGGTGATGGTGTTAGGTATTCGCGAATATAGATAATTTATATTCCAAGAGTTATACACAATAATAATGCAAACATTAAAATCGCAAACCAAAAAAAAAAAAATAAAATAATCCAGTGTGATAGATGAACTTTGTGACTTTCTTTCTACCAATCTAGATGAAGGCCTTTTTCGATTAGGTATGATGATGCAACCAAAACTTATGATAGCCTTGGTTGATCTGCTTCTCGTTTGTGCTGATGGTGATCAATTCAAAAGTTTTTTTAGGATCTTCCATCGGATAAATCTTTTATTGATGCGAAAGAATTGGTTGACGAAATTGACGTTGATGCCAATTTTGAATCAACAATACCACGACACCGCATAAGAAGAAAAAAAAGGATCAATACACGTTTTATTGCTTGGTCTTGTAATAGTGAAACCAATTCATACGTATTCAATAAATTTTTATATTGTTCGACATAGTCATAATCTTGTAATAAGTCTATATTGTTATCTCCTACTAGAATGTGAATATCAGATTTTTTACATTTTTTAAGTAACTATTAAGGCCACTATTGAATAAATTAGAACTACAGGACGGTGATCTATATAGTGCGGTTATTCTTATTTCTACCTCAAAAATTTTGATGATTTTATAGGTATATTGGATTTCGCGTTTAACATATAATATTGTGCCATCATTTAAATCTAAATATTTCCTAAAATTGTAATAAATGTACCTAAGGTATTACAAGTTTTGGGTCTTTTATTGGTCCTTTATAAACATAAGCTGTACATAACAATAGAAAAAGGTTTGGACAGGTCAAAAGCCCTGTGCATTAAAGATTACATAGCCATATCTTAAGATTATTTTCAATAAGTACCTATTTGCCAATTTTGTTTTATTTTAATTCCAAGAATTTCTTACAGTAATCGAATTATAAGTAGATAAATACCTTCCCAACAAATTTCACCGAAAATGCGATTATAGATCTTCCATTTAGTAAGGAGGTCCAAGTTGTGTATTCTTGACAGTTTACTAAATGTCGTTTAGTTGCAACTTGCAAGGTGCACTGTGAATTTTAGTGTGATCATGGAAAATTTGGAAGGGCCGCGTAAACGACAAAAAATCGGTCCTTTAACAGTTAATGAAAAAACATTATTATTTAATTGTTATAAATCATTTACAGACAAACATTTATGTAAAAGTGTTGATGACACAGTGGAATTAGTTAGTAATACGCTTGGTGTTGGGAAATCTACGATTTACAGAGTTGTTAAAGAAGAGAAATGTGGCGAGTTTCAAACAGCACGTAAAGCTCCAGGAAAACCAAAATTTCAATTAGAAAATCTTTTGAAAGAAAGACTTCGAATGATAGTGCATGCGTTCTTCTTTAGAAAAGAATTTCCGACAGTAAACAAAGTTCTTGCCACGGTTCGAGATGATAAGGATTAACCTGAAATGAGTCGAAGCACACTATGGAAACTTTTAAAAGAAATAGGTTTTCTATGGAAAAAGCATTCCAGAAAGTCTATTTTAATAGAAAGAAGCGATATTGTAGTATGGAGAAGAAATTACCTAAGGACTATAAAAGAAATGAGAAACCAAAGAAGAAATATATTTTATTTAGATGAAACATGGATCAACGAGGGACATAAACCAAATAAATTTTGGCAAGATGAAACTCTTACAAGTCGAAGACAGGCTTTTTTAAATAATTTATCTACTGGTTTAAACCCACCATCAGGAAAGGGGCGCAGACTAATAATAGTACACATCGGTAGTTCAAACGGTTTTGTTAAAGGTGGTTTATTGACTTTTGAATCTACTCGTACCGGTAACTACCATGAAGACATGAATGCTGATGTCTTTAAAGAGTGGTTCGAACAAATTATAGATCTTCTTCCTCAGAACTGTATAATAGTAATGGATAATGCAAGTTATCACTCGACACTTATAGAAAAAATGCCCACAACCAAGTGGTTAAAAAAAGATTTACAGAATTGGCTAAATTCAAAGAATATTAAGTTCCATCCCGGTTCTGTGAGAAAAGAACTGTATCATTTGTGTTCCCTTCATAAAGAGAAATTCAAAAAATATGAAATTGATGAAATTGCAAAAAATCGTGGGATGACGGTGGTTAGATCACCACCACATCATTGCGAAGTAAACCCGATTGAACTGATATGGGCACAGATAAAGGGAGAAGTTTCAAGAAAAAATAATTCTTTTAAAATGAGTCATGTTAAACAGATGTTTTTGGAGGCTGTAAATAATGTAAATCCTGAAAACTGGGAAAAGGCAGTAAATCATACGATTAAAGAAGAAGAGAAAATGTGGAAGTTGGACAATATTACTGATGAAATGATCGAGCCACTCATTGTAAATATTGGTTGCGACAGTTCATCTTCTGATTTCGATTCTGATTTAGATTTGTAGGTAAGAAGTAGTTTTTATATTAAAATTATTATTTATAAACGTAACGTTGTTTAAAAGTCAAAGTTTAAACCCTTATACCTACATAACCCGTTTGACACAATGTTCTTAACATACCTTGTGGAAAAATAAAACATTTTAGAAAAAATTGCACTTTTTTACCTTCAGCTGTTTAGAAGTTATAAGCAGGTTAATTAGGTGAAAATATAAGGAATAACTTCAAAAAATATTTTAACTGTCTACTAAAAGAAGTGGTACGCCTATGGATTACGAACGCTTTATTATTTTAATACTCTCTCATACATAAAAATAGACTATAAGAAATGTCATTGATTATCGATATAATATACTTATTTTGATATTTACAATAAAATAACTAACAGAGAATATGTTATCTGATAAATTAAATAATTTCTATACAAGGACGACTCCAAGGAGGGACCCGTGGATGACTATAATTCAACCATAACCATTCTATGGAGAATTAACAAAAATTTGGTCAATAATGGTACTGATAATTTAATTTTCCTCCTTTTTGGCTACATTTGTGCTCAAATTAATTATTGTTTTATTCATTTTATCCCTTTGAACTTCCTGTACTATAGGATGATTTTGTTTTTTATCAAACCCTTTCTTTGTTTGGGTTTATTTCATCGACCGTATACGAATTTTTCCAGTAAATCGATTGAATTCTTTTAATAGAAAAATTTGTTCGTTTAAAATATGTATTTTATCACGAATTTCTTTTATTAACTCATCTTTTCGGTCAACAATATATCTTATAAAATTAATATCTACCTTATTATCATGCAGCCTGCGCCCCTCAACCTCTTAACTTCTAAATTGAAGGTGATAGATACCTGAAACAAAAAAGAGGTAAAATTAGATTGTTATTATCTCAGAAAAACAAATATATAAAGAAAGTTTGTAAAATGATTCTATTTGTACTTGTTAACATTAAAAAGAGCGTCAGAGAAAGATGGCGCTGACGACTGATAGGTATTAGGTATGTTTAGGTAAAAATAGTATAAGTGACTGATGACACTCAACCCTCGTGACAGCCGGACGAGACTGGAGACTTCGGCGTTGGAATGAAGACTGAAACTCCTTTATAGTATCACCGGATTGTATCAGGACAAACTTCTGAGAGTCCTGGTCAGGATTAGAAAAGGCTCACGGCTTTTCTGAACTTAAAACATGATTTAGGTCTTTTTACATCCCCTCGGTCAAATTTAGACACTGCAGATGTCCTTTAGTCCCTTTTTCATGACACCCTTGGTCGAATTTAAACTCTCGAGGTCTGATTAAAGCTCTCCCAGGGTATCTATTCTTGAATCTCAGGTAGTATATATATTCTGAGGGAAGAATGAGACAAAAATACAAAATTTGTGCGTTCCAGATAAAGAGAAAATATTTTCTATTACCTCAAATTCAAGAATAGCTACTCTAGTGTAATGTAGAGTAATATAGGTAAATAAATGATATCAGATTTTCAACCTAAATAAGGTAAGTTACTTCTTCTAGGTCCTAAAAGGTCTTTGAACTCTAAGCAATAAAATTAAATCCTATAAAATATCAGTACCTCCATAAGTATTTTATAAGTACCTACCTAAATATACAGACATATTTTTAAATATGTGAATTCTGTTTTATGTATAACATCAAAGCTATTCACAAGATTGTGATTTTTATGACGAGTACATAAAATAAAATGTCTTTATTTTTCTTTAACAAGCTTTGTGCGACAACTGGGCAAATATTGAACGTGGACACATAGGCGGAACATGGGAGAGTTTTTATACCACTAATAAAGTAAACATAACCTTTTTTACTTTCCTATCTGTATACAGATATAAGGAAAGTATAGGAATCATGATTTTTTTCGACCTCGAGTTTTCGACGGATTTTTACGTTTTGAGGTCCCCTGAATCCGTTTCGCGATGATGTCTGTCTGTGTGTCTGTGTGTGTGTGTGTGTGTGTGTCTGTATAACGCCTAACTCATGAACCGATACACAAAAAAACACCAAATTTTAAACTTAAGCTTTGTTTCAGCGTCCAATGAGCTGATTAGATTTTGGGCAGAGTCGGAACATCTGGGGGGGTACTTTATAAGTGGTCATTTTTATATTTTATGGAATATATCTGTTATTTACGTTTGGAGAAGAAAATTCTTCAAATAAAAGTTACTTCTAATATAATTATCTATAATTTTTGTTTTATGCAAAATTTTCCTAAAATGGTCCGTATTCGAGAAATTTGAGAAAATGTAAAAAAAATAATTTTTTATAAAAATTGTTCAAATAAAAGTTGTTTGTAATATAATTTTCTATAATTTTTGTCCTATACATAATTTCTCTAAAATGGACCGTATTCGAGATATTTGAGAAAATGTGTAAATTTCGAAATTTGAAGAAAACTCAAAAACGGATAAAGGAAAAAACATTAAATTTTAAACTTAAGGTTTATTTCGGCCTGACGTGAAATGATTAGATTTTGGACAAAGTCGGAACATCTGGGGGGGTACTTTATGGGAGGCCGTTTTTATATTTTATGGAATATATCTGTTATTTATGTTTGGAGAAGAAAATTGTTCAAATAAAAGTTACTTCTAATATTATTATCTATAATTTTTGTTCTATGTCAAAATTTCCTGAAATGGTCCGTATTCGAGAAATTTGACAAAATGTGCAAAATTCTGATTTTTATGAAAATTGTTGAACTAAAAGTTGTTTGCGATATCGATTTCTATAATTTTTGTTTATATATGATTTTTCTAAAATGGACCGTAATGGAAAAGTGCTAAATTTAAATTTTTCTGTATTTTCGTTTTCAATGAATATCTATAGAAAAATGTTTCGAGGTAGATGTATGTGGAAAATGTATATATTTAGTTTATCCTCTAAACATTTATAGAGATGCTGCAATAAGTTGTACAAAATAACCGGAAAATGCCTATAATAACTAGATAGGAAAGTCATGTGTTGGACACATCAGATTTTTAATTTTCGAACTACATTTCTTTATTTTGGAAAGCAAAACTTTAGTATCATCGTAGTATCATAGATTATCAAAAATGAATGGTTTTTGTAATAAATTAGGTATACATGGGCCGTAAATTATTCATAAAGAACAAGCACACATAGCGTTGGAATGTGGTATTTATAAAACTGTAAATTTTATGTTCTTTATTATCTATATTATATTATCTACATTACCTATATTATTTACATTATCTACGTTATCTACATTATCTACATTATCTACATTATCTACATTTCTACATTATCTACATTATCTACATTATCTACATTATCTACATTATCTACATTATCTACAGTATCTACATTATCTACATTATCTACATTATCTACATTATCTACATTATCTACATTATCTACATTATCTACATTATCTACATTATCTACATTATCTACATTATCTACATTATCTACATTATCTACATTATCTACATTATCTACATTATCTACATTATCTACATTATCTACATTATCTACATTATCTACATTATCTACATTATCTACATTATCTACATTATCTACATTATCTACATTATCTACATTATCTACATTATCTACATTATCTATCTACATTATCTATCTACATTATCTATCTACATTATCTATCTACATTATCTATCTACATTGTCTACATTATCTACATTACCTACATTATCTACATTATCTACATTATCTACATTATCTACATTATCTACATTATCTACATTATCTACATTATCTACATTATCTACATTATCTACATTATCTACATTATCTACATTATCTACATTATCTACATTATCTACATTATCTACATTATCTACATTATCTACATTATCTACATTATCTACATTATCTACATTATCTACATTATCTACATTATCTACATTATCTACATTATCTACATTATCTACATTATCTACATTATCTACATTATCTACATTATCTACATTATCTACATTATCTACATTATCTACATTATCTACATTATCTACATTATCTACATTACCTACATTATCTACATTATCTACATTATCTACATTATCTACATTATTTTGGTTACCTGTAAATAAATCACACACTACCCTATAGGTTCCAAACCTAAGTCTCGAATATGTGTTAAACCTTTATTAATAATAGTTTCGAGGGATTAAGCATCGACACCGTTTTGGGTTAGAAAAAAGCTACTGGAATTTTTTATTGGGAAAATACACTTTGGCTTGTCTGACAAAAATTGGCTTTCTTTAGTTGTTCTCGAAGTCTTCAAACCCTTCAATGACATCTAATTTTTTATTATATTCGATGGTTGTCTTAATTGTCATCTCATCGAACAACAGAATACATTTTTTGCAACTTCGTTTGTTTGTTTTATTATATTATTCCCTTATTTTAAAAGCAGAAACTCATAACCTTTCAAGAATTTAAGATTTTAACTGAGAAGAATTCGCATACCTCATCCCAGTGTATTTATAAGATCATTTAAGTGAAAAAGAGAAAACTTGTAATATATATCTATGATACTATAAGAAGAACATTATATTACGCCGATTGATACTACATCATGGCGACATATTGTGGTGATCGAAAACAGCGCGCGAAAATAAATTTTAATCAACTCATGGCCAATCATCCATATTCCACACCACAATACGTCACGCGCGAACAACAACAAATACATAATTACATCATTCAATGGCAGCATCATAAATTGCGGATCAATCAAAGGTGGAGAGTAATAAAACACAACGATTCTCAGTTAATTCAGTTAATTTATAAAATATTAATAATATAAGATCTTTTCGAGTTTCAACCAGTGTAATTTTAAATAAAAATCTTACATTGACATTGCAATATAACCAATAAAAGTGTAAATTAATTTATTTTTAATATATTCTAACCATTTCAATTTTATAATGCATTTAGACGAACGTCACTGAACAATCAAATATTGACTTAGTACGTTAACCATGTAATGATTGTAGCAAACAATATCTGCAAACAAAAAAAAAGATTTTTTTTCAGAAATCGTCAACATAGTGTGAAAACTCTTAGAATTTAAAATGTAAACGATCTTTATTGTTTTAGGTTGCGGCAGGGATACAGTGGTAATAAAAGTCTTGTAACTGCCTCGGTAATGACATCGCTCATTTGTCTTTCAGTGTTTGTTGATTTGTTCGAAGATTCTGAAAGGAAATTTGTGTTTATATATAATTAATATTCTTTACTTTTAAATTAAAAACGATAATCTGTAAAACTACAAGATAGTATCTATATTAGGAAAAGTATAAAAACACAGATATATTTATGGGAAAACATATTAGAGAGTTATTGTAAGTTTACTTAAGGTCAGTCACTATAAGTCAGTTTCCAATCTTTCGTTTTTATAATGCAGTCCTGTAATATCTGAATAATTCCAGTGGAATTGAGTTTTACATCTTCTCGTATACCTTGACATATGACAGCAGCGTTGGTTGGTTTACTGGTAAAAAAGAGCCAAGTATAAGGCATGTGAAGCTGCTTCCATGCTATGTTTTTGATCTTGCACTAAGTGGTGTCTGATCTTTCATTGCACTAAGTGGTGTCTGATCTTTCATAAATCCTGTCTATTGCACAATTTGAATTTGTTTCGATGTTCTTCACGACAGCGGGTGAGCAAATATATTGATGTGTCTCCAAGTCAATTGGAAGTAAATTGTAGTCCACTCCTATAAACTTACTTAGAATGTCCAATGTCCAGTAGAATCCCTTATTTATTTTGAGAGGAGTTGGTGTTGCTTGCAATATCTACGATAGGTAAGAATGCAAAGAATTGAATGTGGTTCTTCATTTTTAAAATCGGTGTTAGTAATATTTGTAGATTTGATGGGAGTTTGTCATCTGTTGCGACAATGATGTGGCTAATATAAGATGGGGATATTAAATCGTACAGACTACCTCGATTAAAATGAACGTCTAGGACAGTGGTCACCAACCGGTCGATCGCGAGCTACCGGTAGCAACTTTCTGCTAATACAGTGATGAGACGTGTAGAAGTAATGAGCAATGATATTTTTTTACAGTTAAGAACTGACTTAGATAACTGTGTTTATTTTTCACTTCAACTGGATGAATCAACAGATATCGTTGACACTGCCCAGATGGCCGTGTTCGTCAGGATGGTTTTTAGTGATTTTACGATTAAAGAAGATCTTTTGAAGTTTATTCCACTGAAAGGACACACTACTGGACAGGAGTTTTTTTCTCATTTAAAAAATATTATTTCTTTCGAGAAAATTCCAATATCGAAAATGGTAGGCTTGACAACCGATGGCGCTCCAGCTATGGTGGGTTGTGATAAGGGTCTGGTGGCGTTATGTCGTAAAGATGAAACTTTTCCGCAATTTCTCTGTTACCACTACATTATTCATCAGCAAGCATTATATGGAAATTTCCTAAAACTAAACAACGTTATGAAACTGGTGGTAAAAATTGTGAACAAGATTAGAGCTCAAGCGTTACAAAGAAGATTATTCAAAACCTTGGTCGATGAAGTTGACTGTCAATACGGGGATCTACTCCTTCACACTGAAGTCCAATGGTTAAGTAGAGGACGGGTGCTGAAACGTTTTAATGATGTCCTATCTGGCATAGTTCAATTTTTCAAACAACGCGATGAACCGACTCCGGAACTAGAAAATTCAATCTGGCTTAGAGATTTTAGTTTTCTCGTGGACATTACAGAGAAATTAAACGAACTTAAATTGCAGCTTCAGGGGAGAGACAAAGAACTAGCGGAAATGATTTCTGATATAAAAGCATTTATTAAAAAGCTGGAGTTTTGGGAACAAAACCTAATTAACAGCGATGCCAAGCATTTTCCTATTCTTTTAGAAAAAATATCTCAAAATCCATTAGAACCCTATGACAGCAAATATCATATAGAAATAGTTTCTACCCTGAAGAATAACTTCAAAAATCGTTTTAAGGATTTCAACGAAATGGCTTTAGTAGCGCAGTTTGTTGTTTCACCCTTTATGGAAATTGATATCCAACAGTTTGCAACTTGTGTTATGCAGAACTTTGGCGAAGACATCGCTGCAACAGAAATGGAAGTAATTGAGTTTCAAAATGATTTAGCCTTAAAATCGTTAGTCTCAAGTACCAAATGTATCTGACCTATTGTAAGTATTCTGCAACAAATACATTCGTCAGTTTATTATCTAATTTTGTAAAAGATAGCACAGAAGAAATAAAATTAAAAAGAAAAACACATAAAATCTGTCCCTGGATTACAATCCAGCTGCTAAAAAAGATAAATAAGAAGAATGCACTTTTTCAACAAACATTAAAAAACCCAAATAACCTAGAAATTAAACAACAATATAAAACATTTAAAAACAAAGTAACTAATTCTATAAAAACTGCGAAGAATACCTATTATAAAAGCCTTATTAACAAAAATATTGAAAACAACTCCTGTAACCCCCAACAACTTTGGAAAGTAATAAATGAAATTAACTCCAATAGAGAAACAAAAAAATATATAAATTCAATAAAAAACTCGGAAGGGGAAACAATAAATACATTCAAAGAAATTGCAAATATTTTTAATAAAACCTATATAAATGTTGGAAAAGAACTGGCTAAAAATATTAAGCCAAATCCAACCTATCGAGCACCTCGTAATATTCTCTGCAATTCTTTCGTTCTATTTCCAACTTCCGAACGAAAAAATGGAAACTATTATTAACGAGTTAAAATCTAATAAAAGTCCTGGTATCGACAATATTAAGGCCGAAATATTAAAAGATATATCTAAATTTATTGTAACACCACTCAATCATTTGATAAACCTGACTTTTGATACTGGTGTATGGCCTAATATATTTAAACAGACAATAGTTGTCCCCATATATAAAAAAGGAGATGACACAGTGGCAACAAATTATAGACCAATTTCATTAATAACACATTTATCAAAGATTTTTGAAAAAGCTCTTAAAAATAGATTAGTAAATTTCACATCAAAATATGATATAATATCTG
Source organism: Psylliodes chrysocephalus (assembly GCA_927349885.1). Classification (NCBI taxonomy): domain Eukaryota; kingdom Metazoa; phylum Arthropoda; class Insecta; order Coleoptera; family Chrysomelidae; genus Psylliodes; species Psylliodes chrysocephalus. The sequence continues at coordinate 1,151,880 of OV651834.1, forward strand.
ATAAACAATATGGTTTTAAAAAACATGTCTCTACAGAAGATGCTATTATCGCACTATCTACCAAAATACTAACTGCTCTAGATGAAAGCAGTCCATGTCTCTGTGTATATCTAGATCTCTCGAAAGCATTTGATACTGTCAGCCACCGTTTACTTTTGGATACTTCAGAAGAAGCAGGTATAAGGGACACATCACTAAAATTATTTGAAAGTTACCTCACAAACCGACAACAAGTTACAAGAGTAAATGGTGTCTACAGTGATCTAGAATCCATATCTTACGGTATCCCACAAGGTACGGTACTCGGTCCTATTCTATTTAATCTTTACATCAACGGATTATTTTCTATCGAGAGTTCAGGGGAAGTTTTGGGATTCGCAGACGACACCTCAATATTTTATAAAGCTAATTCATGGCTAGAACTAAAGCAAAAAGTTGAACAGGACCTTCCAAATCTGAAAAACTGGTTTGACAGTAAGTTACTGACATTAAATGTAGATAAAACCCACTACTTACCATTCAGTAATAATATTATAACAAGACCTCCATTTGACAAAGTAACTTTTACTGCTTCTGGGCAAACACTTACCATTCTCCCTGAAAACAAGATAAAATATCTAGGGGTTTACATGGATTCATATCTCAAATGGAAAGAAAACATAACTTTTACATGCCAAAAATTAAGAATGATAATATATAAATTTAAAAATATAAGAGATTATCTACAACCACATCAATTGAGTTTCAAAATGATTTAGCCTTAAAATCGTTAGTCTCAAGTACCAAATGTATCTGGCCTATTGTAAGTAAAGACAAATATTCAGTTCTATGCCGTGTTGCCTTGAAAGTGAAAGCATTATTCAGTTCAACCTATTTGTGTTAATCTTTTTTTTCCAATATGAAGTTTATTAAGAACAAATATCGCAATCGACTTACAGATGAACATTTGGATAATTGTATTCGAATGGCTGTATCAAATTGTACTGCAAACATTAAAAAAATTATCGATGAGTCTGAGTGTCAGCCTTCTCATTGAACGTGCTTTTTTATTTTTCAATGTTTATGTTCATGATAGTGCGTTACTTTTTTGTTGTTATTATTAACTATTTTTAAATCTTACGTGACATGCTGTTGTGGCTGGATAAAAGTTTGTGTAGGTAGGTAGGAATGTAGCTATGAACAAGTACGTACTAGTAATATTAGTTATTTTGTTATTAGTTTATTATTAGTACCTATCTATTATGTATTACCAGTTAAATGGTAAAATAAATACATATAATGATAAATTAACTGTGGATTATTTCATTTACATTGCGTTACGTGGCTTCCGTGTGGGTAGCTCGCTGTTTATTCCAAAATTAACAAAGTAGCTCAACACATTGAGAGGTGGCGACCACTGCATTAAGGTATGTATGAATAATAAGGGTATAATTAGAGTAATTCCAGAAAGATATTGAAGATTAAATATAGAAATGCCAAAAAATTTTCGAGGATTTTCTTGAGGATATTTAGAGGATTTTTTTAAAATTTTTGAGGATTTTTTCTAGGAGCTCAGTATAAGGAGGAGGATTTCTTTCGTTTTGTATTATTTCTTTTTAGAAGTCCACTACTAGGATGATGACTTTTTGCTTTTTGTATACCATTGTTCTTTTTTTCACTTTTCAAAAAGGTGGTAACCCTAGATGATATTCAAAGAGTTTAAGTTCTTCGACTGTATAGGGTGTATTGTTAATAACCAATTTATTTCCTTTAATATAGCTTCTATTCGTAGGATTTTATCTTTCTCTCTGCAAGTATTGTTTGAGAATGTTTCTTTTGTCTTAACAAATAGACAAAATTTCTTTGTGAAATGATGTATCGTTTTAAAAAAGATTTATTTAGATACCTACACGAAAAAAAATCTGAAAGAAATAGTAGTGTACAAATCTTTTTTATTCATCCACTTGACTAACGTACGAAATCGTTCAACAACTAGTTCTCTCCCATTGTATTTCATTAAAATGGTGAGAATGAGCGGTTGAAACGGCATAAGAGAATGATCGCAGGTCGTCACGTTTTGGAGACATTCGTTTCTTCGAATTAGAGACAGAGAGAGACCATTTCAAACATTCTCCGCGATAGCGAGTAATTAAAAAAACAAACAAACTTCTTAACATTGCGCAGACAACGGCTATGTCGGTTTTTTTGTGTTGAACCAGCATTGTTTCAACGCATACAGGGTGTCTTTTTACAGGATGTTTCATTTAGTTAGCAAAAAATAAGTTAAAAATGATTTTGTTGTAGGTACCTAACTAGTTTAATGTTTTATTTGATTTAACATAAGAAAGTGTGAATGTAAATAGTACCTGTCTCTTCACTAATACCTATATGAGGAATCTAGATTTAACACATTATGTGCCAAGGTATCAACAGAGCATTGACATTGGGAGTCAAACAATGTGTTTTTTATATTTCAATGAGAAACACAAATAATTTTTTTCGTCTTTTTGTAGGAATACGTAGTATTATATTATCATAATAGGTAAGAAATAGATATAGGATTTCTAACAAGTATTCGCTTTTTTATTTCCTACTGTGTTTTGCAATAATTTTGGTGCTACGTTGAAAACTTCGAGAAAAACTTCATTGATTCACCATGCATCTGCATCATAAAAAGACAAACGGGGACAACAACTAATTGATAATCAATTTATCACTGGACTAGATTCCGAAATCATTTTTCACATAAGAGAGTAATACCACCATCTGTATTTGGAAGGAAAATACCTATTTATCATTGAATGAATAGTTTAAAGGATTCACCTTTTAATACAATACCTATATTACATTTGTCCTCAGTTAAAAAAACATTTATAAAATATATAACTTTAGTGTTAATAAAATGTAATATCTTAGTCTCTACTTCACATTTAAATTATTGATAGGTATTTTAAAGATTTGAGATTATATATCTATTTGCTCCAAGTAAGTGTTCGTTAAATATGTATTATTATTTGTATTTATTTTTATCTAATAATATTTATTTAAGTTATTAATAAACATATTTTAAGAATGTTCTATTTTATTATTTATTGATATATCTTATATTTATTTAATAAAAATATGCAGAACCAACTCTCCATATTAGACCTCTTATAACAAATTAATTCTTCAAATTTGGTATAATCGACCTAAATTATTTTGTAAAATAAAAGTTTCGAACTTACTAGTTCCATACTTTATTTTATAAAATAATTTATGTGGAAATCATTTAAAATTTAATTTAAAACTACTACCTACTCCTAAAAATTACAATTTGAATTTACCGCCATCTGTCAATTGTCATTTTAGTTCCAGCTCCAAACACAAGGTGGCGCTAATTTGGTTTAAAAGTTTAACATTGGCGTGGGGTCTCTAGAAGATACATGCTTTGTGGCGTTACCCATGTCTACCGCAGAATGTCAACCTCATTTCAAAGCTGCTAAAGGCCACGCACCAACGTCATTGTTTTCTTTATCTAAATTTACGGGACTTTAATCTTTTTGGCCTGGGCTGTTCCTAGGTACTAGAAAAAATTAACATGCTATATTGCCAGTAATCGAAAATATTTTGCCAGTAATTGCCAGCCTTTTGATCCCATTTTGCCAGTAATTTCCTGATAAACCGTTGGCAACGCTGCCAGCCAGTCAGAAAGAAGTAGTATCACAGCTTATACAATACAGCTCCACAACTCCGTGTCGGCGTCTTTGATCTGGCGGTCGAGAACCAAGCAAGACGGAATGGTGCTATCTCTGTTAGATTCGAGGGAAAAGTCGGGCCCGGATTAAACAATTTTTTTATTATTGAAAAAATTGAAAACATTGGCATAATAAGGTTGGTTACATGCCATGTTAAGTAAGTTTTGGGAAATTAAATTTTTAATTTGTTTTAAATCTGTCAAATATAATTAAAAAAATTATTTAAATATAAATATTACGAAAAATAGCACATCTTTCGGATTAGAGGTAAAATAATTTGTATGTGGCTAGTAAAATCCTCGTTAACAAATGTTTTGAGCTAAAACAGTCACTTCACGACAAATTGTGACTTGGATCCTTTTTACACCAAGGGCTTCAATTGTTAAAGAAATGTGTCACGCTCGTGGATGCAAATCAAGTGGTACCCCGTGTCTCTGGCAAGTGTTACTCTTCGCGCAAAGGGTTTATACCTAGATAATCGAATGCTTCGACTGAGGTCTGGGAACTCTATGGTATTTTGGAATTATAAAGAATTTGTGCTTTTATTTTAACAATATTGGTTATATTTAGATGTATTCTTATTAATTGAAATACAGATTTGTAGAAGTAATACTTTAACAGTTTTTATTAATATAATATATTCAATTTTTATCTGACCATACCGAAGTAGGGAATTTTTACACTTTATAGTAATGTGAAATTTGAATTACAATATTACACGATATTACATAATTAGTACTTATTTTAGGTAGGTACTAAATTTGTACTTGGAGAAAGTAATATCGATTTTTACAAGAAAACTTGAAAAGTAAATTAATTTAGTTCTTATTTCTGATGTAAAACTTAAACCAAGAAAACAAATAAATTGTAGTTTGTTCAACAAGGGTGGATATGATAGCCATATCACACAAAGACGAAGTTTGAGCACGACGTCGTAGGCGGAGTACTCAATCGTCTGATTGTGATATGAACAATCCACTCGATATGGTCAGTATATTTTTTCTACGACTCACTAACGAAAATCTACAAATTTAAAAAATTCTTTTAGGTTATTTAGACAAAATAACTAATTTTAAAATAATTTACGAAGTTGACTAATTTATAAAATAAAATAAACATGAAAAATTAATTAGTCCTCGGCCTAGATTCGATCCCGGGCTTTTCGCATGGAAGGCAGATGTTCTGTCCTCATCTTCACCGAAACTTTCAGGACTTTAGTTTTAATACTCGTAATTAAATTAGTATCATGTAGTTTGATTAAAATTTATTTTTTTTTAAATGTGGACATAATAAAAACAAAAATGCTATTATTTATCGAGAAAAATTTTAATGTATATTTAATATCAATAACTAAAATATATATTGACAATTAGTTTAACAGAATTATCACTTATTTAAAAATTTTTAAATAATAGGAGTTGGGTGACCAAAATATGAACTGTGATTTGTAGATTTAATTTTGTTAAAGTGTTCTCACTACCTAAAATGGATATGAAATATATTCGTAGTTGAACGCAATAACATAATTTTTTTTTTGTAGTATGTGCGTAGATTGGCTAATATCCATGCACAGATTACAAAACGAAAAAGTATGCTATTGCCTTCAATTGAACGAATATATTTCATATTCATTCTAGGTAGTGAGAACACTGCAAAAAAAATAAATTCGCCAATTACCGTTCATATTTTGATCAAACGACTGCTATTATTTTTAAAATTTTAAATAAATGACAATTCTGTCAAACTAATTGTCAGTATATTTTTTAGTTATTGAGATTAAACATACAATAAAATAAGTTATTCTTTTGGAAAACGTTAGCATGGATGACTAAAGGGTATTGGGTTAATTAATTCTAAAAGTGTGGTACAAATGTTATTTTTTGTAGCCAATTCTTCAAAATTATTTTAAAATATCTTTTCAATATTGAATATTAGTTCTACAAATTCATCATTTGACAGTTGCAGATTTCCAAATGTATCTGAATTGGCGTTATCATATGCCTTTTAAAAGCAATAAAAAGAAAAATCGTCTAATTCAACGTGATCTTTGTTATATTTAAGACAGGTATCGCAGGAGTGGATCCGCAAGGCTTTTATTAAAAGGTAACCACACACATACCTGATAAAAATTTTCTGTAGAAATTCGTCTTTACAATAATTTAGGGTGTTAATAATTTCATCATAAAATAAAATACAAGGTGTTCCATTTAAAAAACATACATTTTAATTTTCCAGGCAAAAACGTGACACCCTGTATATCCAAAGATATTTTTAAAATATGTAGGTATTTTTCAAATCCATATAACTTTTATTTAAAACTTTCTTGCGTGTCTACAACAAAATAATGAACAATAACGCACTAAATTATATTTTTAACAATGAAAATTTCTTATAATGTAGTACTTATCGGTTTGGGTCCTTGGGAAAACTAAAAAATGTTTTCTTGCAGGTATAACCCTTATTAAAACAGCTTTTGACTGCACAAACTCATTCTACTCACAGCTAAAGAGTCACCAAAATAATAACAGTACCTTTAACTCAAACAAAATCAACGAAATTATAGGCTCCACGAAATTATACAATCAACGAAATTATACGCACGACTCAACACCTTGCCTAAGTACGCTTCTGAACGCCAAAACCGTCTTTTCCCTTCGAAGGCGGAGCTTAAGCGATGCGCGACGAAATCGACGCAAACCGTTGCCGCCAAGAGAGTGTTTTAGCTGTATTGTATAAGCTGTGTTAGAAGTTTATACTTATTAAATTTGACTTTTGAGACTACAAATCAACCTAAATTTGAAATATAAACAAAAATTAAGCAAACTAATCACTTTTATATTCATGCTAGCATAAACAAAGGAAAAATTGACAACCAAGGCTTCACAGAACACTTACTTTTTGGCATGGAACGAACATCTCATTCACATCTCATTCCAAATCGAGATGTAAAAAATGTAATTTGAACAGGTACATCTGGGATAAAAAAACGCAGATGTAGATGTAGTAGATGTGTGGATAAAAAAACGCTCGAGATGTAAAAAATGCATCTGATGTGGATTCTCAAACGCAGCAATTGTTATCTTTATCTAAATTTACGGGACTTTAATCTTTTTGGCCTGGGGGTCAATTCTCGACTTGTAGAAACCTTTTCCTATAGGAATTTGTGACACTTTCCTACATGTAGACAAATGTCATAAATTTCCGATGTGTAGAAAAATGTCAAAAATTCCTATAGGAAAAAATTCCTACGAGTCGAGAATCGACCCCCTGGGGCGCTATTTTCAAACTCGAGAGAATTCATTTCTCTCAAGAGAAATGTCATACGTCAACGTAAAATCGTATTTTTAGAGCTCTTAGGGCCAATGTTAACTCACTGACTGTTTCTCTAGGTTTATTTAGAGAGAATTAAAATCTTCCTAAGAATTTTAATCCTCGATGCCTTTAAAAACAACATTTCCACATTGACGTATGACATTTCTGATGAGAATCTTGAGAGAAATGAGTGCTCCCATACTTTGAAAATAGCCCCCCTGGGCTGTTCCTAGGTACTAGAAAAAATTAACATGCTATATTGCCAGTAATCGAAAATATTTTGCCAGTCATTTCCTGATAAACCGTTGGCAACGCTGCCAGCCAGTCAGAAAGAAGTAGCACAGCTTAACAATACAGCTAAAACACTCTCTTGGCGGCAACGGTTTGCGTCGATTTCGTCGCGCATCGCTTAAGCTCCGCCTTCGAAGGGAAAAGACGGTTTTGGCGTTCAGAAGCGTACTCAGGCAAGGTGTTGAGTCGTGCGTATAATTTCGTTGATTGTATAATTTCGTGGAGCCTATAATTTCGTTGATTTTGTTTGAGTTAAAGGTACTGTTATTATTTTGGTGACTCTTTAGCTGTGAGTAGAATGAGTTTGTGCAGTCAAAAGCTGTTTTAATAAGGGTTATACCTGCAAGAAAACATTCTTTAGTTTTCCCAAGGACCCAAACCGATAAGTACTACATTATAAGAAATTTTCATTGTTAAAAATATAATTTATACAGGGTGTCTCATTAGTGCGTTATTGTTCATTATTTTGTTGTAGACACGCAAGAAAGTTTTAAATAAAAGTTATATGGATTTGAAAAATACCTACATATTTTAAAAATATCTTTGGATATACAGGGTGTCACGTTTTTGCCTGGAAAATTAAAATGTATGTTTTTTAAATGGAACACCTTGTATTTTATTTTATGATGAAATTATTAACACCCTAAATTATTGTAAAGACGAATTGCTACAGAAAAATTTTATCAGGTATGTGTGTGGTTACCTTTTAATAAAAGCTTTGCGGATCCACTCCTGCGATACCTGTCTTAAATATAACAAAGATCACGTTGAATTAGACGATTTTTCTTTTTATTGTTTTTAAAAGGCATATGATAACGCCAATTCAGATACATTTGGAAATCTGCAACTGTCAAATGATGAATTTGTAGAACTAATATTCAATATTGAAAAGATATTTTAAAATAATTTTGAAGAATTGGCTACAAAAAATAACATTTGTACCACACTTTTAGAATTAATTAACCCAATACCCTTTAGTCATCCATGCTAACGTTTTCCAAAAGAATAACTTATTTTATTGTATGTTTAATCTCAATAACTAAAAAATATACTGACAATTAGTTTGACAGAATTGTCATTTATTTAAAATTTTAAAAATAATAGCAGTCGGTTGATCAAAATATGAACGGTGATTGGCGAATTTATTTTTTTTTTGCAGTGTTCTCACTACCTAGAATGGATATGAAATATATTTGTTCAATTGAAGGCAATAGCATACTTTTTCGTTTTGTAATCGGTGCATGGATATTAGCCAATCTACGCACATACTACAAAACGAAAAATTATGTTATTGCGTTCAACTACGAATATATTTCATATCCATTTTAGGTAGTGAGAACACTTTAACAAAATGAAATCTACAAATCACAGTTCATATTTTGGTCACCCAACTCCTATTATTTAAAAATTTTTAAATAAGTGATAATTCTGTTAAACTAATTGTCAATATATATTTTAGTTATTGATATTAAATATACATTAAAATTTTTGTGTAGACTCGATAAATAATAGCATTTTTGTTTTTATTATGTCCACATTTAAAAAAAAATTAATTTTAATCAAACTACATGATACTAATTTAATTACGAGTATTAAAACTAAAGTCCTGAAAGTTTCGGTGAAGATGAGGACAGAACATCTGCCTTCCATGCGAAAAGCCCGGGATCGAATCTAGGCCGAGGACTAATTAATTTTTCATGTTTATTTTATTTTATAAATTAGTCAACTTCGTAAATTATTTTAAAATTAGTTATTTTGTCTAAATAACCTAAAATAATTTTTTAAATTTGTAGATTTTCGTTAGTGGGTCGTAGAAAAAATATACTGACCATATCGAGTGGATTGTTCATATCACAATCAGACGATTGAGTACTCCGCCTACGACGTCGTGCTCAAACTTCGTCTTTGTGTGATATGGCTATCATATCCACCCTTGTTGAACAAACTACAATTTATTTGTTTTCTTGATTTAAGTTTTACATCAGAAATAAGAACTAAATTAATTTACTTTTCAAGTTTTCTTGTAAAAATCGATATTACTTTCTCCAAGTACAAATTTAGTACCTACCTAAAATAAGTACTAATTATGTAATATCGTGTAATATTGTAATTCAAATTTCACATTACTATAAAGTTTCAAAATTCCCTACTTCGGTATGGTCAGATAAAAATTGAATATATTATATTAATAAAAACTGTTAAAGTATTACTTCTACAAATCTGTATTTCAATTAATAAGAATACATCTAAATATAACCAATATTGTTAAAATAAAAGCACAAATTCTTTATAATTCCAAAATACCATAGAGTTCCCAGACCTCAGTCGAAGCATTCGTTTATCTAGGTATAAACCCTTTGCGCGAAGAGTAACACTTGCCAGAGACACGGGGTACCACTTGATTTGCATCCACGAGCGTGACACATTTCTTTAACAATTGAAGCCCTTGGTGTAAAAAGGATCCAAGTCACAATTTGTCGTGAAGTGACTGTTTTAGCTCAAAACATTTGTTAACGAGGATTTTACTAGCCATATATAAATTATTTTACCTCTAATCCGAAAGATGTGCTATTTTTCGTAATATTTATATTTAAATAATTTTTTTAATTATATTTGAAAGATTTAAAACAAATTAAAAATGTAGGTAATTTCCCAAAACTTACTTAATATGGCATGTGACCAACCTTATTACGCCAAGGTTTTCAATTTTTTCAATAATAAAAAAATTGTTTAATCCGGGCCCGACTTTTCCCTTGAATCTAACAGAGATAGCACCATTCCGTCTTGCTTGGTTCTCGACCGCCAGATCAAAGACGCCGACACGGAGTTGTGGAGCTGTATTGTATAAGCTGTGGTAGTATACGCAGTATTAAATTTACTTTCAACAAAAGCACACCTTCTTTTAGCCAACGAAACAACCAGAATCATTTATGAATATTATTGCTCATTTCAACATGAAAAAACGAATAAATCTTATTCAAAGGAGGTGTATTTTGAGCGCTCTTCGTTACAATAATGGAATTAATTGGCACATCAAAATTTGGAAGCAATGCTTTAATAGAGAAGCACTCTATTTTCTAAGAAAATGGGTAAATAATGAGGAGCGTGACAAAATTAAAAGAAAACCTACTGTTAAAAAAAGTAAGGCCATAAAAAAACCAAAACCATCGACGATGAGCTGGATAATATTGAAGATGATGTTGATCTGAGCTTCGTACCGCCACCTTTGAATCAGCCAGGGAAACTAATCAAAGTTTGTGGTATTTGCGGTGAATTTGGCAAATAACGAGAATTACGGTACAGATGTGTGCTTTGAAAAATTATAAATGTGACCTATGCTCAAATTAGGATTAGTAGAATGTTTTTGTTTTTTTTTTAAATGTTTTTAAAGTTAGTGTTGGTGTTATATTATATTTAGTACTTTTAATGCGCACGATTCATTGTACTTGCATTATTTGTTTTAGAATAAAATCTTTGGTTTTCTTTCTTAAATTTATTTCAATTTTTATTTAAAATTTTTTAGTCATTTTAATCAACAAAAATATGGTAAGTATGTAATATCTAAAGGTATAAAGTATTTACAATTCAAGATCAATTTAAATAGGTAGCCCCAACTGTTAAAATTTCTAATCAGCAAATTGTCAGTAGTGTTATGCGTTATAAATAATAAAATGTTAATTTTATACTACTATCGCCATCTACCAAATAATAGACACACTAAATATATTCTTTATGTACACATCTTTTATAAAAGAAGAAAACTTTCTAGAATATGCATCACAAATCGTTCTTTTGATAAAGATAAAATATTTTATACAATGGTTTAATTATTAAATTCCTTGTTGTTTCCATGAAATACGGTAATGCCTGTATTTCTGTGGTTATACAGAGTGATTCATATAGATTGAAAAATATTTTACCTGTAAATTTTAATAGCCATTACAAATCAAAAAAAGAAGAGAAAATGATTGTTTTTACGTCTGAAATCTTTATTATTTACCTCTTAATTTTATTTTACTTTAAATTCTATACTTACTGTATTTATTTTGCCTTTTTCCTCTAGTAGTAGCAGTGATGATCGTCTAATTATTTGATAATTTATATACTCACGTTGTGATAATGTTAATTTAGATAAACCAGGATTCGATACAAATTTTAGTGCAAATTAATAAATAAAACCAAACAAATTTATATTTAAACTCTTTTTTTTTTTTTTTTCATTTTTTAAATGTTATGCTATAATTAGCAAAGTATATTAAAAATAATATAGGAACTATTTACTTAGATCTTACTTGAATCCCGTTCAAACGCAGACCACAGTCATTTGCTATTAACGGAGTTACCGAAAAGTGCTAATTCGCCAGTTGGTTAGCTAACTGTGTTGATTTTCACATATACTTTGTTTCAAACAAAGTATATGTAGAAGGAAAAAAAAAGAAACAAGAAAACAAAAATGAAAGAGAAAAGAAAGAAAAAACAAATAAGGAAGAAAAAGAAGTGAAGAAAAAGAAGTGAAGAAAAAGAAGTAAAGAAAAAACGAAAAAAAAAAAAGGAAAAAGAAGGAAAAAAAAGAAAAAAGATAAAAAATTAAGAAAAGAAAGAAAAAAAAAAGAAAAAAGGAAAAAGAAAAAAAGGAAAAAAGAAGAAAATAAGAAAAAAGAAAGAGGAAAAGAAAATAAGAAAGACCACGTTCATTTGCTATCAAGTTATATTTTATTTAGCTTAATGACCAACAGAGTTAAAAAAAACAGTCCCAATTCACCAGTTGGTTAGCTAACTGTGTTGATTTTCACATATACTTTGTTTTAAACAAAGTATATGTAGAAGGAAAAAAAAAAAGAAACAAGAAAAAAAATGAAAGAGAAAAGAAAGGAAAAACAAATAAGGAAGAAAAAGAAGTAAAGAAAAAACGAAAAAAAAAAAGAAGGAAAAAAAAAAGAAAAAAGATAAAAAATTAAGAAAAGAAAGAAAAAAAAAGAAAAAAAGAAGAAAATAAGAAAAAAGAAAGAGGAAAAGAAAATAAGAAAGACCACGTTCATTTGCTATCAAGTTATATATTATTTAGCTTAATGACCAACAGAGTTAAAAAAAAACAGTCCCAATTCACCAGTTGGTTAGCTAACTGTGTTGATTTTCACATATACTTTGTTTTAAACAAAGTATATGTAGAAGGAAAAAAAAAGAAACAAGAAAAAAAATGAAAGAGAAAAGAAAGGAAAAACAAATAAGGAAGAAAAAGAAGTAAAGAAAAAACGAAAAAAAAAAGAAGGAAAAAAAAAAAGAAAAAAGATAAAAAATTAAGAAAAGAAAGAAAAAAAAAAAAAAGAAAAAAAGGAAAAAGAAAATAAGAAAAAAGAAAGAAGAAAAGAAAATAAGAAAGACCACGTTCATTTGCTATCAAGTTATATATTATTTAGCTTAATGACCAACAGATTTAAAAAAACAGTCCCAATTCACCAGTTGGTTAGCTAACTGTGTTGATTTTCACATATACTTTGTTTTAAACAAAGTATATGTAGAAGGAAAAAAAAAGAAACAAGAAAAAAAATGAAAGAGAAAAGAAAGGAAAAACAAATAAGGAAGAAAAAGAAGTAAAGAAAAAACGAAAAAAAAAGAAGGAAAAAAAAAGAAAAAAGATAAAAAATTAAGAAAAGAAAGAAAAAAAAAGAAAAAAAGGAAAAAGAAAATAAGAAAAAAGAAAGAGGAAAAGAAAATAAGAAAGACCACGTTCATTTGCTATCAAGTTATATATTATTTAGCTTAATGACCAACAGAGTTAAAAAAACAGTCCCAATTCACCAGTTGGTTAGCTAACTGTGTTGATTTTCACATATACTTTGTTTTAAACTATGTATATGTAGAAGGAAAAAAAAAGAAACAAGAAAAAAAATGAAAGAGAAAAGAAAGGAAAAACAAATAAGGAAGAAAAAGAAGTAAAGAAAAAACGAAAAAAAAAGAAGGAAAAAAAAAAGAAAAAAGATAAAAAATTAAGAAAAGAAAGAAAAAAAAGAAAAAAGGAAAAAGAAAAAAAGAAGAAAATAAGAAAAAAGAAAGAGGAAAAGAAAATAAGAAAGACCACGTTCATTTGCTATCAAGTTATATTTTATTTAGCTTAATAACCAACAGAGTTAAAAAAAACAGTCCCAATTCACCAGTTGATTAGCTAACTGTGTTGATTTTCACATATACTTTGTTTCAAACATAATAGAATAGATGGCTTGAGCTAACAGTGTTTATTCAGCAGTTGGTTAGCTTACTATTAAATTTTACCACCTCGGTTTGTATAATTTATCCAAGATAATACAATCCTGTATATTTCTAAAGTATCGTTTTTTGTAATTCCTATTGAAATAAAAAATAAAACAATGCATTTTAAGAATAATTTATTGAATAAAAAAAACAAAAATAGCATCTAATAATCTAAGAAAAGAAAACATACATATCACAGAAGAAACACATAAGCTACTGTCTAGCTCTTAAGCTAAATCCTGTTCCACTGAACGCCTTGAACTCCTCATTATCATCATTTTCTTTCTCTTTCGTCTTCAGTGTTCTTCTGATGAAATTCAAGGTGCCGATCTCGTAATCGTAATCGGGGATTCCCTTAACGTAAGTTGGTTTAGACACGTGACTGTCGCTCGAAGATGAATCTTTACGTTTTTTGCCATCTAAGCGATTTCCGGCGCCTCTGAAAGCTACGAAACCTGATGGTTCTGGCATTAAGTCAGCAGGATCAATAGACATTTCCTCTTCTTCTTTTTTAAATCTTTCCGGTTCTTTGTAGCCCACTGGGGCCGCGAATTCCACCTAAAATTTGTTACTGGCTAAAATCTACGATGTGAAAATTTACATTGTAATCAACAGTACAAATTAATGAGAAGGCTAATTAAATACTCAAAAAAAGAAGAAAAATACATGCTAATTAAAAGAAATCAAATTGTACCAATCCTTAAAGTTTCTATATAGTTATTCGGCAAAAATCTTTGGTTTAGATGGAATTTAACTATCATGAAACAACTTTGAACACTTTATAAATTAAATAGGACCGTATTAGATATATTTTAGAATAAATTAATGCAAGTGTATCATTTTTGAAAAAATAAAATCTGCAATAATTACTGACGCTTTAATCAAAAGCGAATTTGAAGTCAAGCTAAGAGTACAAGAAAAAAAGAAGCTCAAAACAGCAAGAAAAACCTACAAGAAGCAATAATTTAAAAGTCAAACAAGTTAAACTTCAAGTCAATGTGTTCCAAATTTTTAGATTGCGACGTGCTCCTTGAGCACGTCGTTAACAACAAAGTATATTCGTATGCTGTTAACGACGTGCTCGAAGAGCACGTCGCAATATATCATACGTGTTCCAAATTTTTTAGATTGACACGTGCTCTTCGAGATTTGTTGGTTTTTGTTTGTTTTATTTTTTGTTTGTTTTTGGTTTTTCTTTTGTTTTATTTGCTTTTTCAGTTTTTTATTTATTTTTGTTTCGTTTGTTCTTTTGTTCATTTTTTTGTTTATTTTTAGATTGTTTTTTGTTTGTTTTTCGTTTGGTTTTACGTTTTTTTTTGTTTTTTGTTTTTTTTTTGTTTTTTTCTTGTTACATGAAACAGCTTTAATGGGTTTCAAATTAGTTTTAACAAGCTTTATTTAAATTCTGTGTTATTAAAAACAAAAAAAGTTTTTTTCTAGTTTTTGAGTTTCTGTGTTTAGAATTCCTTCTATAATTGTTAATATCACATTTTACAAATAAAGTTTGTTTTTTGTTGTTTTTTTTTTGTTATTTTTTGTTGTTTTTTGTTTGTTTTTTGTTTCGTTTTTTTGTTTTTTGTCTGTTTCTTGTTTTTTCGATTGTTTTTTGTTTGCTTTTTTATTTTTTGTTTTTGTTTCTTTTTTTTTTGTTTTTGTCTGTTTCTAGTTTTTTCGATTGTTTTTGTTTACTTTTTATTTGTTTATTTGTTTTTTTTTGCTTTTTTATTTTTTTGTTTTTGTTTTTTTGCTTTTTGTAAGATTTATTTAAATTTTGTGTTATTAAAAACAAAACAAAATAGATTTTTTTTCAGTTTTTGACAGTTTCTGTGTTTAGAATTCCTTCTAATTGTTAATATCACATTTTACAAATAAAGTATGTTTTCGTTTTTTGTTATTTTTTTTTGTTTGTTTTTGTTTGATTTTTGTTTTTTGTTTGTTTTTTGTTAGTTTTTGTTTGTTTTTTTTTGTTTTTTTTTTGTTTCGTTTTTTGTTTTTTGTCTGTTTCTTGTTTTTTGTTTGCTTTTTTATTTTTTGTTTTTGTTTCTTTTTTTTTTGTTTTTGTCTGTTTCTTGTTTTTTCGATTGTTTTTGTTTACTTTTTATTTGTTTTTTGTTTATTTGTTTTTTTTTTAGCTTTTTTATGTTTTTGTTTTTTTGCTTTTTGTAAGATTTATTTAAATTTTGTGTTATTTAAAACAAAACAAAATAGATTTTTTCCAGTTTTTGACAGTTTCTGTGTTTAGAATTCCTTCTATAATTGTTAATATCACATTTTACAAATAAAGTTTGTTTTCGTTTTTTATTTTTGTGCTTTTTTTGTTTAATTTTTGTTTGTTTTTGTTTGTTTTTTGTTTCGTTTTGTTTTTTGTCTGTTTCTTGTTTTTTTGATTGTTTTTTGTTTGCTTTTTTATTTTTTGTTTCTTTTTTTTGTTTTTGTCTGTTACTTGTTTTTTGTTTGCTTTTTATTTGTTTTTTTTTTGTTTTTTTATTTTTTGTTTTTTGCTTTTTAAGATTTATTTAAATTTTGTGTTATTAAAAACAAAACAAAATACGTTTTTTTTTTTTGACAGTTTTTTTGTTTGTTTTGGTTTGATTTTTGTTTTTTGTTTGTTTTTTGTTTCGTTTTTTGTTTGTTTTTTGTTTCGTTTTTTTGTTTTTTGTCTGTTTCTTGTTTTTTCGATTGTTTTTTGTTTGCTTTTTATTTTTTGTTTTTTGCTTTTTGTAAGATTTAATTAAATTTTGTGTTAATAAAAACAAAATAAGTTTTTTCTAGTTTTTGACAGTTTCTGTGTTTGGAAGTCCTTCTATAATTGTTAATATCACATTTTACAGTTTGTTTTCGTTTTTTTTTCTGTTTGTTTATTGTTGTTTTTTGATATTTTTTGTTATTTTTTGTTATTTTTTGTTATTTTTCGTTTTTTGTTATTTTTTGTTATTTTTTGTTATTTTTTGTTATTTTTTGTTATTTTTTGTTATTTTTTGTTATTTTTTGTTATTTTTTGTTATTTTTTGTTATTTTTTGTTATTTTTTGTTATTTTTTGTTATTTTTTGTTATTTTTTGTTATTTTTTGTTATTTTTTGTTATTTTTTATTTTTTGTTTGTTTTTGTCTGTTTCTTGTTTTTTCGATGGTTTTTTGTTTGCTTTTTATACGATTTATTATTTATTTGTTTTTTTTAGTTTTTTTTTTGCTTTTTTATTTTATTTGCTTTTTGTAAGATTTATTTAAATTTTGTGTTATTAAAAACAAAATAAGTTTTTTCTAGTTTTTGACAGTTTCTGTGTTTAGAATTCCTTCTATAATTGTTAATATCACATTTTACAAATAAAGTTTGTTTTCGTTTTTTATTTTTGTGCTTTTTTTGTTTAATTTTTGTTTGTTTTTGTTTGTTTTTTGTTTCGTTTTGTTTTTTGTCTGTTTCTTGTTTTTTTGATTGTTTTTGTTTGCTTTTTTATTTTTTGTTTCTTTTTTTTTGTTTTTGTCTGTTACTTGTTTTTTGTTTGCTTTTTATTTGTTTTTTGTTTATTTGTTTTTTTATTTTTTGTTTTTTTGCTTTTTAAGATTTATTTAAATTTTGTGTTATTAAAAACAAAACAAAATAGGTTTTTTTCCAGTTTTTGACAGTTTCTGTGTTTAGAATTCCTTCTATAATTGTTAACATCACATTTTACAAATAAAGTTTGTTTTCGTTTATTGTTTTGTTTGTTTTTTTGTTATTTTTTGTTGTTTTTTGTTTGTTTTTGTCTGTTTCTTTTTTTTTTCGATTGTTTTTTTGTTTGCTTTTTATTTGTTTTTTTTTTTAGTTTTTTTTTGCTTTTTTATTGTTATTTGCTTTTTGTAAAATATATTTAAATTTTGTGTTATTAAAAACAAAACAAAATACGTTTTTTTTTTTAGTTTTTGGCAGTTTTTTGTTTGTTTTGGTTTGATTTTTGTTAGTTTTTGTTTGTTTTTTGTTTCGTTTTTTTGTTTTTTGTCTGTTTCTTGTTTTTTCGATTGTTTTTTGTTTGCTTTTTATTTTTTGTTTTTTGCTTTTTGTAAGATTTAATTAAATTTTGTGTTAATAAAAACAAAACAAAATAAGTTTTTTCTAGTTTTTGACAGTTTCTGTGTTTAGAATTCCTTCTATAATTGTTAATATCACATTTTACAGTTTGTTTTCGTTTTTTTTTTTCTGTTTGTTTGTTATTTTTTGTTATTTTTTGTTTGTTTTTGTCTGTTTCTTGTTTTTTCGATGGTTTTTTGTTTGCTTTTATACGATTTATTATTTATTTGTTTTTTTAGTTTTTTTTTAGCTTTTTTAATTTTATTTGCTTTTTGTAAGATTTATTTAAATTTTGTGTTATTAAAAACAAAATAAGTTTTTTCTAGTTTTTGACAGTTTCTGTGTTTAGAATTCCTTCTATAATTGTTAATATCACATTTTACAAATAAAGTTTGTTTTCGTTTTTTATTTTTGTGCTTTTTTTGTTTAATTTTTGTTTGTTTTTGTTTGTTTTTTGTTTCGTTTTTTGTCTGTTTCTTGTTTTTTTGATTGTTTTTTGTTTGCTTTTTTATTTTTTGTTTCTTTTTTTTGTTTTTGTCTGTTACTTGTTTTTTGTTTGCTTTTTATTTGTTTTTTGTTTATTTGTTTTTTTATTTTTTGTTTTTTTGCTTTTTAAGATTTATTTAAATTTTGTGTTATTAAAAACAAAACAAAATAGGTTTTTTTCCAGTTTTTGATAGTTTCTGTGTTTAGAATTCCTTCTATAATTGTTAACATCACATTTTACAAATAAAGTTTGTTTTCGTTTATTGTTTTGTTTGTTTTTTGTTATTTTTTGTTGTTTTTTGTTTGTTTTTTGTTTGTTTTTGTCTGTTTCTTTTTTTTTTCGATTGTTTTTTTGTTTGCTTTTTATTTGTTTTTTTTTTAGTTTTTTTTTTGCTTTTTTATTGTTATTTGCTTTTTGTAAAATATATTTAAATTTTGTGTTATTAAAAACAAAACAAAATACGTTTTTTTTTTTAGTTTTTGGCAGTTTTTTGTTTGTTTTGGTTTGATTTTTGTTAGTTTTTGTTTGTTTTTTGTTTCGTTTTTTTGTTTTTTGTCTGTTTCTTGTTTTTTCGATTGTTTTTTGTTTGCTTTTTATTTTTTGTTTTTTGCTTTTTGTAAGATTTAATTAAATTTTGTGTTAATAAAAACAAAACAAAATAAGTTTTTTCTAGTTTTTGACAGTTTCTGTGTTTAGAATTCCTTCTATAATTGTTAATATCACATTTTACAGTTTGTTTTCGTTTTTTTTTTCTGTTTGTTTGTTATTTTTTGTTATTTTTTGTTTGTTTTTGTCTGTTTCTTGTTTTTTCGATGGTTTTTTGTTTGCTTTTATACGATTTATTATTTATTTGTTTTTTTAGTTTTTTTTTAGCTTTTTTAATTTTATTTGCTTTTTGTAAGATTTATTTAAATTTTGTGTTATTAAAAACAAAATAAGTTTTTTCTAGTTTTTGACAGTTTCTGTGTTTAGAATTCCTTCTATAATTGTTAATATCACATTTTACAAATAAAGTTTGTTTTCGTTTTTTATTTTTGTGCTTTTTTTGTTTAATTTTTGTTTGTTTTTGTTTGTTTTTTGTTTCGTTTTTTGTCTGTTTCTTGTTTTTTTGATTGTTTTTTGTTTGCTTTTTTATTTTTTGTTTCTTTTTTTTGTTTTTGTCTGTTACTTGTTTTTTGTTTGCTTTTTATTTGTTTTTTGTTTATTTGTTTTTTTATTTTTTGTTTTTTTGCTTTTTAAGATTTATTTAAATTTTGTGTTATTAAAAACAAAACAAAATAGGTTTTTTTCCAGTTTTTGACAGTTTCTGTGTTTAGAATTCCTTCTATAATTGTTAACATCACATTTTACAAATAAAGTTTGTTTTCGTTTATTGTTTTGTTTGTTTTTTTGTTATTTTTTGTTGTTTTTTGTTTGTTTTTTGTTTGTTTTTGTCTGTTTCTTTTTTTTTTCGATTGTTTTTTTGTTTGCTTTTTATTTGTTTTTTTTTTAGTTTTTTTTGCTTTTTTATTGTTATTTGCTTTTTGTAAAATATATTTAAATTTTGTGTTATTAAAAACAAAACAAAATACGTTTTTTTTTTAGTTTTTGGCAGTTTTTTGTTTGTTTTGGTTTGATTTTTGTTAGTGTTTGTTTGTTTTTTGTTTCGTTTTTTTGTTTTTTGTCTGTTTCTTGTTTTTTCGATTGTTTTTTGTTTGCTTTTTATTTTTTGTTTTTTGCTTTTTGTAAGATTTAATTAAATTTTGTGTTAATAAAAACAAAACAAAATAAGTTTTTTCTAGTTTTTGACAGTTTCTGTGTTTAGAATTCCTTCTATAATTGTTAATATCACATTTTACAGTTTGTTTTCGTTTTTTTTTTCTGTTTGTTTGTTATTTTTTGTTATTTTTTGTTTGTTTTTGTCTGTTTCTTGTTTTTTCGATGGTTTTTTGTTTGCTTTTATACGATTTATTATTTATTTGTTTTTTTAGTTTTTTTTTAGCTTTTTTAATTTTATTTGCTTTTTGTAAGATTTATTTAAATTTTGTGTTATTAAAAACAAAATAAGTTTTTTCTAGTTTTTGACAGTTTCTGTGTTTAGAATTCCTTCTATAATTGTTAATATCACATTTTACAAATAAAGTTTGTTTTCGTTTTTTATTTTTGTGCTTTTTTTTGTTTAATTTTTGTTTGTTTTTGTTTGTTTTTTGTTTCGTTTTTTGTCTGTTTCTTGTTTTTTTGATTGTTTTTTGTTTGCTTTTTTATTTTTTATTTCTTTTTTTTGTTTTTGTCTGTTACTTGTTTTTTGTTTGCTTTTTATTTGTTTTTTGTTTATTTGTTTTTTTATTTTTTGTTTTTTTGCTTTTTAAGATTTATTTAAATTTTGTGTTATTAAAAACAAAACAAAATAGGTTTTTTTCCAGTTTTTGACAGTTTCTGTGTTTAGAATTCCTTCTATAATTGTTAACATCACATTTTACAAATAAAGTTTGTTTTCGTTTATTGTTTTTTTTTATTGTTTTGTTTGTTTTTTTGTTATTTTTTGTTGTTTTTTGTTTGTTTTTTGTTTGTTTTTGTCTGTTTCTTTTTTTTTCGATTGTTTTTTTGTTTGCTTTTTATTTGTTTTTTTTTTTAGTTTTTTTTTTGCTTTTTTATTGTTATTTGCTTTTTGTAAAATATATTTAAATTTTGTGTTATTAAAAACAAAACAAAATACGTTTATTTTTTAGTTTTTGGCAGTTTTTTGTTTGTTTTGGTTTGATTTTTGTTAGTTTTTGTTTGTTTTTTGTTTCGTTTTTTTGTTTTTTGTCTGTTTCTTGTTTTTTCGATTGTTTTTTGTTTGCTTTTTATTTTTGTTTTTTGCTTTTTGTAAGATTTAATTAAATTTTGTGTTAATAAAAACAAAACAAAATAAGTTTTTTCTAGTTTTTGACAGTTTCTGTGTTTAGAATTCCTTCTATAATTGTTAATATCACATTTTACAGTTTGTTTTCGTTTTTTTTTCTGTTTGTTTATTGTTATTTTTTGTTATTTTTTGTTATTTTTTGTTATTTTTTGTTATTTTTTGTTATTTTTTGTTATTTTTTGTTATTTTTTGTTATTTTTTGTTATTTTTTGTTATTTTTTGTTATTTTTTGTTATTTTTTGTTTGTTTTTGTCTGTTTCTTGTTTTTTCGATGGGTTTTTTGTTTGCTTTTTTATTTTTATTTGCTTTTTGTAAGATTTATTTAAATTTTGTGTTATTAAAAACAAAATAAGTTTTTTCTAGTTTTTGACAGTTTCTGTGTTTAGAATTCCTTCTATAATTGTTAATATCACATTTTACAAATAAAGTTTGTTTTCGTTTTTTATTTTTGTGCTTTTTTTTGTTTAATTTTTGTTTGTTTTTGTTTGTTTTTTGTTTCGTTTTTTGTCTGTTTCTTGTTTTTTTGATTGTTTTTTGTTTGCTTTTTTATTTTTTATTTCTTTTTTTTGTTTTTGTCTGTTGTTTTTTGTTTGCTTTTTATTTGTTTTTTGTTTATTTGTTTTTTTATTTTTTGTTTTTTTGCTTTTTAAGATTTATTTAAATTTTGTGTTATTAAAAACAAAACAAAATAGGTTTTTTTCCAGTTTTTGACAGTTTCTGTGTTTAGAATTCCTTCTATAATTGTTAACATCACATTTTACAAATAAAGTTTGTTTTCGTTTATTGTTTTGTTTGTTTTTTTGTTATTTTTTGTTGTTTTTTGTTTGTTTTTTGTTTGTTTTTGTCTGTTTCTTTTTTTTTTCGATTGTTTTTTTGTTTGCTTTTTATTTGTTTTTTTTTTTTAGTTTTTTTTTGCTTTTTTATTGTTTTTGCTTTTTGTAAAATATATTTAAATTTTGTGTTATTAAAAACAAAACAAAATACGTTTTTTTTTAGTTTTTGGCAGTTTTTTGTTTGTTTTGGTTTGATTTTTGTTAGTTTTTGTTTGTTTTTTGTTTCGTTTTTTTGTTTTTTTGTCTGTTTCTTGTTTTTTCGATTGTTTTTTGTTTGCTTTTTATTTTTGTTTTTTGCTTTTTGTAAGATTTAATTAAATTTTGTGTTAATAAAAACAAAACAAAATAAGTTTTTTCTAGTTTTTGACAGTTTCTGTGTTTAGAATTCCTTCTATAATTGTTAATATCACATTTTACAGTTTGTTTTCGTTTTTTTTCTGTTTGTTTATTGTTGTTTTTTGTTATTTTTTGTTATTTTTTGTTATTTTTTGTTATTTTTTGTTATTTTTTGTTATTTTTTGTTATTTTTTGTTATTTTTTGTTATTTTTTGTTATTTTTTGTTATTTTTTGTTATTTTTTGTTATTTTTTGTTTGTTTTTGTCTGTTTCTTGTTTTTTCGATGGGTTTTTTGTTTGCTTTTTTATTTTTATTTGCTTTTTGTAAGATTTATTTAAATTTTGTGTTATTAAAAACAAAATAAGTTTTTTCTAGTTTTTGATAGTTTCTGTGTTTAGAATTCCTTCTATAATTGTTAATATCACATTTTACAAATAAAGTTTGTTTTCGTTTTTTTGTGTTTTCTGTTTGTTTTTGTTGTATTTTGTTGTTTTTTTGTTGTTTTTTGTTGTTTTCCGTTGTTTTTTGTTGTTTTTTTTTGTTGTTTTTTTGTTGTTTTTTGTTTGTTTTTTGTTTGTTTGTTTTTTTATTGATACTTCTGTATTGAATCATTAGTATAAAAATTATATTTTAATCTTGGGTTAAATGTTGATTTTTGTTGGTTTAATAGAGTAATATTTATCCGCAAAAACACTTGACTTTAAATCCCTAAAAACTATATTTACAGATCTTGTTATTTAATGATTTTTTATTTAATTTATAGGCAGTATCATACTGAATTGTTGTTATAAAAATTGAATTTCTAATCTTGTCCTAAATGTGTTTTTTTTATCTTTAAAAAGTCCAAACAAATTTATTTTGAATCATTGCTTAGATATAATTTTTTGTTTAATCAATTAACAAATACCTGATGAATAATTTGTATAAAAATTATAAATAGAATCTTATTGTAAATGTGTTTGTTTTATCCCTGACTTTCTGCAAGATTTAACTAATTGAATTGATCCATTTTTTCAATAAATACACTAATTATTTATTATTAAACTTTCATGATACTAAAGTTCCAAATATTTTTCCAAATAACTATAAAAAACTGCTGTACAGTTTGTCTGCCATCTTTGGCCTCATTTATTTGATCATTGATACAAAAATAAGAAGACATAAGTCAAATTTTCAAAATGATTTTTGTTTAAATCACTTTCTGATATACCTACATAATTTTTATTTTTTATCTGTAAATTTCCAGTTGAAAAAAAGTAAGTTTTACTCAGGTACCTTCTGCATCACTGTAAGGTATAATCTTATTCTTTTAATAATTATTAATATTGCTAGATACACTTAAAACTAAGTTAATAATATATTTTTTTATAATTTATACATACATTCATGTCGCATTCTATGATACTTATAGCATTCCCAGGCTTTGTTTCCAAAACACACAGCTCATATGCTTTTTGATTATATTTAACAGCTATAACGTCCCCAGTCGTAAGACAAGCATAAGATCTTAAACAATTCTCCAAAACAGCTTTCGGATTAGTAATATCCAAAAAATCAGGATTCAAAGGTTGAAATTTGGAAAAAGTTCCTACTGGAAGCGAAATGCTTTCCATTTGAACCAAATCGCCTTCAGAAAGGACCAAATTATGCATCATCTTGAAAAAAATATAATTATAAATGGAATATAAAGGTTATTAAACCTTAATTTCTTACCCATAAGGGAAGATATACTTTTCCTTCATCAGCGACGAATTCTAACACACCACAGTGTGTAGTACGATTTGTTTTTTTATTTACAAGCTTAAATAACATAGGATAGTTGATGTTTAGCCTCGTTAATTGCTCTAGAGCTGATGGAGGCATAATAACTAAAAATACATTTATACTATCATTAATGAATGTTTAGAAAGGATAATCAATACATTTTTATCAGGTTTTGTGAAGATATAAAGGCAAATAAAGCCTAAGAATCCAAGAAATGTAAATTTGACATTGTCAAATAAAAAACTTTAATATATAACATTCCCAAAAGGTTAGTTTGTTGACTCATTGATAATTCATAAAAGAATGAACGATTAATCATATTAAAACCACCAAAAAAGTATATTTCTGATACATAGAAGAGTTAATAGTAAGATTAATATTGAAATCTAAAATGTCAGAACAAAGGATTTATATATATTTTTTTTTATTATATAAATTAAATAAACCTACTTTTTCCTCCCCGTTCGACATCTTGTCTTTCATTTCCTGGGAACATCGCAACGGAATAACATTTGTAAGTCATATTAAAAGGTCTAGGTATTTCTGGAAACATGTTGAATCCAAACTGAAACTAAAAATTTAAGGTTATATTTATGTTATATACGAATTGGTATGATGTTAAATCGCTTACCATTTTGAGAAATTTTAGATACACGTGTGTATTAAAAGAAAATTATTAGAAATATGTTTTTTTAATTGGAATTAAAGAAAATATTTAGTGATTATTTTGGGATGTAGATGACAATTCAATATTTTGACTTTTGACAGGTTATGCGTCAAGTTAAATGTTGTTGCCAACTGTTCAAATTATAAAGGTTTGTGATAACGGTTTAGAGATGGGCAAATCGCGATTTTTAAGTATAAGTGATGCTTGATTATATGACATTTAGGACCGATTCCATCGTTGTGTTAAACGAAGTATAAAATGACATTTTTACATTAACAATGTCATTTTAATCTCCGTTTAACACATGGAGGTATAATACTAATGGATATGCCATGATGCAATTGTTTTGCATATGATACGTTTTATTAAAAATGACCCCACTGGGCGTGGTTTAAATGGTTGACTAAGCAGGGTCGTATTCAAATATAATTAAAGTCCGTATGCAGAATTACAACTTTTAAATGACTTACTTACCTAAGATTTGTTTCAACATGATCGATTCGAAATTAATTTGATGACATTGCGCTATTATGACTTCTACACTATTTACTATTATTTATTAACCGTTTTTCGACCAAGCCAATGCCAAGACCATAAAAGAGATTAATATTATTATATTGTTATTCGCTGAAACCGTCCGATATATGACCTGTGTGATCGAAAATCAACGTTCGAATAACACTGTGCATCAGATTTGTTAATCTCTTTGTGCTTTAAAACTAAAACCCGAACTACGATTGTTCGTTCAAGGACTCTCTTGTCTTGATCAAAGCTGCCAATGTCAAAATCTGACAATGAGGAGAATTATGACATCAAATTACCAAACCAAAAACCAAACCACTACGTGAATTGTAAATAAATATATTTCAGTAAAAATACAGTTTGTAGAAAGGACAATTAATTACTTTTAAATGTAAAACATGTAGGTCTTTCTGCTGCAGATGACATACATTAAAAATATGACCCGCTATAGTCAAAAGTTTAAAAAGACCAAAAATTCAGCTAGGTACACATAGGCTGCGTTCATCCGCGCCATTTCAAGGAGCGCTACAAAAGTAGCGATCACTTACGCTACCTGATCGAGTGGATCGATCTTTATGCACGGATGAACCATGTTTAAAAGTGACATTTGATTTTGGTTTATTCATTTTACTTTTGAGTTGAATGTCTCTGGTTGAAGATTTGTTTGTTTATTTTTCAATTGCTAATATGCTAATATAACCCTACTAGTCCCCAAGCAAACCGTGGACGTAAGTGCGTAAGACAGATCAGTGATCACCGATCAGACATAAATAAAATGCGCTACTTTTAATGGCGGCCGCTCCTTGAGCGAAATGTCAAAACACACCGTTCATAAGTGCCACTTGAGAGCGCTACCAGATCGATCAGGTAGCATGTGGCGCGGATGAACGCAGCCATACTTAAATAGGTATACGGCGTAAAACCCCAGTATATATACCAATGTGTTATTTTAGAATATTTTGATTGTGTATAAACGTTTTATTTATTTTAACATTTGTGAATAGACTTTAATCTCTATACTGGGCTTTATTCAAGATGTCTTGTAAGATCTTGCAAGAACATAAGAAGACTGTTGCCAATAGATTCAAATGTTACATTCCACAAGTAAGTAATAAGATTTAGCAAAAATAAAGGATATGAAAGAAGTGACTTTATACTATTTTAGGGTTCCAAAACAAGCAGATCGTTTCTTATTGTGGTTATCTGCCATATAGAGATTGGACAAAATTTCTTTTAAGTTGTTAGTACAATTCACTGTACAATCAATAAGGACGGCCCGTTCACTAAAAATTTGTAGCTTTTGGAAATTATACAAAAAGAAAGTAAATTGTTTAAAATAAAACAAAGTATCCTGGAAATTTTAATATTTTTAACTTCCTCTACTGTACTTTTGTCATTTAAAATTAGTATTTAGGTATTTAATCTATTATTTGTCGGCCTATTATTTATCAGCCTAACATTTATTTTTAAACATTAAAATATTTTTTTTGTTGTAGAATAAAAATTTAATTCAGATATAATATTGTATTATTTCTTTTAAAAAATCTGTACAAAATGATGTATTTAAAAGTGAAAAGACCTAGACATCTGCAACCAAGTTTTCATATTGCTGTATTTCTGGTCACCTATGTACTAGTAATCTTGTATAAAAATGGCCGCCCCTATTAAGGACAGGCACAATCTTTATTAAAGTTAGTGATCTGCGCATGCTCGGATGTCAAAATAAGAGCGGCACTAATAGTGACTGACCTTAAGTGAACTCTCTAATATTCTATGATTATCCAACACAAACTGGTCCAAACTGTGCTGCATAATATTCGAAAAGACATTAGAATTTATTAATTCTTTTAAAACTAATGTGCTGATGATATCAACTGATATTTTGTTCATAGTCTTTCATAATTTTTAATATTTTTTCACATTTTAAACAAATGTTTATTACATCTTTCGATGGATATTGCAAACCATTTTTATTCTTTATATCAATGAATGAAAATAGAAACAAATCTCTAGTTTTACTTATTAAAGCATCTAGACATTGTTCACAAATGATTTTCTTAATAATCATGATCATTTTTAATAACATTCCCTTTCTCAAAATCGTCAATATTATCAGATATTGCATATTCCTGATTTTTGGAGAAGGAGGTATAGGTATGGATGGGTTAGTCTGGAACAAGATTTGGTATGTTATAAAGCCTTAAATATAGATCCATGATACAAAAACTACTAGTTTAAGTTCCAAAACTACTAATTTTTAAATATCATTAATTTCGTAATATGTTTTAAATTATATTTATTGTGTATTGTGAACAAAGTCGGTAGGTTTTTAAATTAAGGATCATCAATTTAATGTTTGTTCATTTAATATTAATAATAATTGTAATGTGGTACATGAGCGGGCATATTATTTTATATCATGAGGATGAGGAGGTACATAGCAGTGAGTGATGGCCACAAATCTAATTAAATAATAAAAATACATCACCAGTATTTATTATTATGCAGTATATTCATTATCAAAACGGTATAATAATAGGAAATTAGGATCTAATAAAAACTGCTTTTAAATACTTGAAATTTTATTCTAAATTATGTGTTACTTAAAAAGTTAGTCATTTAAGTGTAATTATAAGTTGGTTTTTAAGTTAAGTTTAATTATAGTTGGTTTTTAAGTTTAATTATAAAGTTAGTTATTTAAGTTTTATTATAGTTATCTAAGTTTTAATATAGTTATTTGTCTTTATTATAAAGTTAGTCAAGATAATGTTCTTTATTAAGTTAGTTATTTAAGTTTTATTGTAAATAAAGTGTATACTAACTAAACATTCATTTTGAGATATTGTGGGTCTTTTGGAAACCTATAATAAAAAAAGTTAAGCATTCTAAAAAAAATTCTAAGTACACTCCTTATACTTACTTATGAAAACTTAAATTAGATATTTTCTTACGCTCTTTCACTGAAGAGTTTTTACAATTAATTTTGGCACACTTTTTTATACAAATTAATAAAAAAAAACACTTATTAAGATAGAAATAACGTCGAAATATTTAAATTTGAACAAAGTTCTGACAGCTCTTTGACAACTATGACATGACCACTACAAGAGGGGGAAGGGGTGTCTATTTTTTTTTTGGCATGTCATCTCCATAGTATTCAACCTAATTGCTTATACCGGACCTGTATGTACTCTAGTAGCCATGAGGTCTTTTCCTTTGCATCGAAAGTGTAGCACTAAGCTACGTCACTTCTGAAAATATCGTTCCATCCATACAATTTGTATATATGGAACGATATTTTCAGAATTGCTACACTTTCGATGCAAAGGAAAAGACCTATGGAGTAGCTGACAATGTTGCCGTCAGTTGCTGCCACATATTCATTAATGACATACGTTTTATAAATTCAATCTTGTTACATATTTGCTGACATAAAGAGATAGAAATTTAAAGTGACGTCTTTTATTACTTCGAATGAAAAAATCGATAATGCAATTTTCTAACCTAAAAAAAATCGTGATTATATGTCAAACAAAATTGAACTTGCCCTTAAATAATTTTGTGATAAAACTACATCAGTGACAAAATAACTGTATTGTAAAACATCGCCCATCTCTACACAAAGCAAGTAATGCTGGTTTTCTATCATAACGTTGGCAGACCTGGTGGTTGTGGCTACTAGTCCGAAGTCCGTCCAACGTCAATGTTTTTATTTTTAAAATAGAAATCAAGAATATGAGCCACTGTGAATTCTACAAATAGATAATCTAATTTTAAATCATAATCTAGAAACAACGTGCTAGAAAATTCTGTGCCAAAAAATTTATATATGCAGGTGTGTGATCCGGCATATTCTTTAATAGGTAACCACAAAAATGACCATGGAAAACGAAACGCAAGCCGAAACTTTTAAAGAAGAAGGAAACGTCGCTTTTAAGAAGGAAGATTGGGGCAAAGCAATCGACTTCTATACAAAAGCTATAAATATAACCAAAGAAGAATCACGAAATTTGTCTATTTACTACAAAAATCGTGCTGCTGCTTACTTGAAACAAGAACAGTATGAAGCCGCACTAGAAGATTGCGATAAATGTTTGAAGATAGTTCCTATGGACCCCAAAGCGCTATTCAGACGTTGTCAAGCTTTAGAAGCATTAAAAAGGTATGTATATCACATAAAATATTAATATAACCTTACTTAAAACTTGTATGATACATTTATTTTGCTAAGTATAACTTATTATATTTAATTTTATATAAATTGATAAGATTGGACCCTATTTTAGATTTAATCGTGTTATATTGTTGTTCTTACTTTCTGTTATTAGAGTATTTGTGAATTTTGGGCCATTTGCACAGTATTATTTTCTTTCCTTTGGTTTTTGGTACCCATAAGTTTACATTTTGGTTTCCTGTGTTTCTTTTGAAACTTATTTCATTACTCTATATTGCCAAAAGACCAAGCACTCATAGTAGTTTTATTATAATAATAATAACAACAACACTTTTTGGGATATTTTTGGGATAAATACCTTCCTAATTTGCATTTAAATGAGCTCAGACTATTAATTTGTTTTAGAGAGGTAGATAGATGATTGAATAACCTTATTACACAGTAGTATGAACTTTTTTCGAAACATGAGGGGGATATGCCTAGTAAATTGCCACTAGGAGTATTATAATTACTATTACTATAATTATTGATCCCTGAGGAACACTGCAATCCATGTTCTTTACTTCTGATAAACAGAATCCTATATAGGAATCAATCCATTGCAAAAAAATACCCCTAAAACCTAAAGAACTTAATTTTATAATAATAATTGAGATATTAATGGTGTCAAAAGCTTTAGATAGATCAAAAAAGAGGGCACCCACTAACCTTTTTCTATCTAGGCGATTGTGGACATAATTAAAAAATCTGATGTGTCCAATACATGACTTTCCATCAAATTTTCATAAAAATTTGAATTTTTTTACATTTTGTTAAATTTCTCGAATACGGACCATTTTAGGAAAATTTTGTATAAGACAAAAATTATAGAGAATAATATCTCAAACAACTTTTATTTGAAGAATTTTTTTCTCCAAGCGTAAATAACAGATATATTTAATAAAATGTTCATAAAAATATGAATTTTTTACATTTTGTCAAATTTCTCGAATACGGACCATTTTAGGAAAATTTTGTATAAAACAAAAATTATAGATAACATTAGAAGTAACTTTTATTTGAAGAATTTTCTTCTCCAAGCGTAAATAACAGATATATTCAATAAAATGTTCATAAAAATTTGAATTTTTTTACATTTTGTACAATTTCTCGAATACGGACCATTTTAGGAAAATTTTGTATAGGACCAAAATTATAGATAATAACATTAGAAGTAACTTTTATTTGAAGAATTTTTTTGTCCAAGTGTAAATAACAGATATATTCATTAAAATTTTCATAAAAATTTAAATTTTTTTACATTTTGTAAAATTTCTCGAATACGGACCATTTTAGGAAAATTTTGTATAGGACAAAAATTATAGATAATAATATTGTAAGTAACTTTTATTTGAAGAATTTTCTTTTCCAAACGTAAATAACAGATATATTCATTAAAATTTTCATAAAAATTTATTTTTTTTTACATTTTGTAAAATTTCTCGAATACGGACCATTTTAGGAAAATTTTGTATAGGACAAAAATTATAGATAATAACATTAGAAGTAACTTTTATTTGAAGAATTTTCTTCTCCAAACGTAAATAACAGATATATTCAATAAAATATTCTTAAAAATTTGAATTTTTTACATTTTATCAAATTTCTCGAATACGGACCATTTTAGGAAAATTTTGTATAGAACAAAAATGATAGATAATAACATTAGAAGTAACTTTTATTTGAAGAATTTTCTTCTCCAAACGTAAATAACAGATATATTCAATAAAATATTCTTAAAAATTTGAATTTTTTACATTTTGTCAAATTTCTCGAATACGGACCATTTTAGGAAAATTTTGTATAGAACAAAAATTATAGATAATAATATTGTAAGTAACTTTTATTTGAAGAATTTTCTTTTCCAAACGTAAATAACAGATATATTCATTAAAATTTTCATAAAAATTTAAATTTTTTTACATTTTGTAAAATTTCTCGAATACGGACCATTTTAGGAAAATTTTGTATAGGACAAAAATTATAGATAATAATATTGTAAGTAACTTTTATTTGAAGAATTTTCTTTTCCAAACGTAAATAACAGATATATTCATTAAAATTTTCATAAAAATTTATTTTTTTTTACATTTTCTAAAATTTCTCGAATACGGACCATTTTAGGAAAATTTTGTATAGGACCAAAATTATAGATAATAATATTAGAAGTGACTTTTATTTGAAGAATTTTTTTCTCCAAGCGTAAATAACAAATATATTCAATAAAATATTCTTAAAAATTTGAATTTTTTACATTTTGTCAAATTTCTCGAATACGGACCATTTTAAGAAAATTTTGTATAGAACAAAAAATTCAAATTTTTAAGAATATTTTATTGAATATATTTGTTATTTACGCTTGGAGAAGAAAATTCTTCAAATAAAAGTTACTTCTAATATTATTATCTATAATTTTTGTTTTATACAAAATTTTCCTAAAATGGTCCGTATTCGAGAAATTTTACAAAATGTAAAAAAATTTAAATTTTTATGAAAATTTTAATGAATATATCTGTTATTTACACTTGGACAAAAAAATTCTTCAAATAAAAGTTACTTCTAATATTATTATCTATATTTTTTGTTTTATACAAAATTTTCTTAAAATGGTCCGTATTCGAGAAATTTGACAAAATGTAAAAAATTCAAATTTTTAAGAATATTTTATTGAATATATTTGTTATTTACACTTGGACAAAAAAATTCTTCAAATAAAAGTTACTTCTAATATTATTATCTATAATTTTGGTCCTATACAAAATTTTCCTAAAATGGTCCGTATTCGAGAAATTTGACAAAATGTAAAAAAATCAAATTTTTAAGAATATTTTATGGAATATATCTGTTATTTACGTTTGGAGAAGAAAATTCTTCAAATAAAAGTTACTTCTAATATTATTATCTATATTTTTTGTTTTATACAAAATTTTCTTAAAATGGTCCGTATTCGAGAAATTTGACAAAATGTAAAAAATTCAAATTTTTAAGAATATTTTATTGAATATATTTGTTATTTACGCTTGGAGAAAAAAATTCTTCAAATAAAAGTTACTTCTAATATTATTATCTATAATTTTGGTCTTATACAAAATTTTCCTAAAATGGTCCGTATTCGAGAAATTTTACAAAATGTAAAAAAATTCAAATTTTTATGAAAATTTTATTGAATATATCTGTTATTTACGCTTGGAGAAAAAAATTCTTCAAATAAAAGTTACTTCTAATATTATTATCTATATTTTTTGTTTTATACAAAATTTTCTTAAAATGGTCCGTATTCGAGAAATTTGACAAAATGTAAAAAATTCAAATTTTTAAGAATATTTTATTGAATATATTTGTTATTTACGCTTGGAGAAAAAAATTCTTCAAATAAAAGTTACTTCTAATATTATTATCTATAATTTTTGTAAAATTTCTCGAATGCGGATCATTTTAGGAAAATTTTGTATAGAACAAAAATTATAGATTTAACAATTTAATAATTTTAAAATCTTTTAAATATTCATTCCTTTCCAGTTTGTAATTTTTCTATAAAATTATTTTTTTCCATAAGTAAATTTTGCAGATTACGTTTCAGGATATTAATTCTTTTATTTCATCTTTTACTTCCATATACATTTAATGTCTATAAAACTTGATAAATAATATACCAGAACCTTAATTGAACTTTACGAAATTCTTCATTTTATATTTGCATTTTAACTTTAATATTTTTATTTCAATATAGTTCAATTCACAGTTAGATTCTTAGATTAATAGAGCTCAAAACATTGTTTATGTTTCAAAAATAAAGTTTTTTTAGAAATACTACTAATCCTATAATCATATAACTGGCGCAGTCAGTAGGATTGGCACAAAAATCGCGTATTTCGATCGATTTTAATCGTTTCATAATTTGACTTTAACATCTAAAACCTTATAGGTATGAAGAAGCATACCGAGATGCGACACAAATATTCAAAGACGATCCTACAAACAAACAAATTCAACCAATTCTTGAAAATCTTTTTAAAATCGTACAAGAAAGAGCTAGGCAAAACGAACAAACTAGTAGTAAGTTGGAAAGTATGACGAAAATAGCGTTCGATTTAGAAGAGACGAAAGATAAACGCGAGACTGCTATGAACAATCTTTTGGTAATCGCGAGACAGCATGCTGGTGCTGAACTGATGGTGAGATCACCGGTTGTACATCAAATCAAAAGGATTATTAAAGTAAGTACTAAAAATGAATAAAAGTGGTATTTGATAAGATTAATTTTATATAGCTGGCAGACTACACTAAAGAATCGAGTCGAGATTGTCTGGTTCTTGCTGATGAGTTCTAATTAAGACGAAACCG
The DNA here is from genome assembly GCA_927349885.1 of Psylliodes chrysocephalus. NCBI lineage: Eukaryota > Metazoa > Arthropoda > Insecta > Coleoptera > Chrysomelidae > Psylliodes > Psylliodes chrysocephalus. Next base: position 1,185,544 of record OV651834.1, read on the forward strand.
TTCTCCTTAATAGTGTTGAAAATATTGTCAAGTCAAGTCAATTTCTTTTATTGTTGAAGAATCAATTACATTCTTATCAACAAAGATAGATAACATAATAGTATACGAAAGCTAAAAAATAGGTAAAAAAAACTAAAAACAAAAGTAAAAAATTTTTTAAAATTCAAAATTTTAAAAAAATTTTAAAATTCTAATGTCAAGTCATTAAATATAATATTAAAAACAAAAATGTATTTCTGCTTTTTTCTTGCGATGTTATTCAATACCTGGTGCGGTATTAGCCATGGGAGTAGATGTTTTCAAGTATTATTGTGACATGGCTTTTGAGTGTTTTTTAATTTTACATTTTGAGTCACATTTGAGTTTGGAATTATTTACTTTTTTATATAAATTATTAGCTGATCTGATCATGCTTTGATGGAATTTTATTAGTTTTTATTTATTTAATATTTATTAATTTTTATTTGATATTATTGATTTTTATTAATAATTATTGATATCCTTTAATTTTTTAAAAGTTTCATTTATTTTATTAATTTTTAATAATTTTTATAAATATTTATCAATAACAATTAATATTTATTAATATCTATCAATATCTATCAATAACAATTAATATTTATTGATATCTATCAATATCTATCAATATCTATCAATAACAATTAATATTTATTGATATCTATCAATATCTATCAATATCTATCAATATCTATCAATATCTATCAATATCTATCAATATCTATCAATATCTATCAATATCTATCAATATCTATCAATATCTATCAATATCTATCAATATCTATCAATATATATCAATATCTATCAATATCAATATCTATCAATATCTATCAATATCTATCAATATCTATCAATATCTATCAATATCTATCAATATCTATCAATATCTATCAATATATATCAATATCTATCAATATCTATCAATATCTATCAATATCTATCAATATCTATCAATATCTATCAATATCTATCAATATCTATCAATATCTATCAATATCTATCAATATCTATCAATATCTATCAATATCTATCAATATCTAGCAATATCTATCAATCAATATCTATCAATATCTATCTATCAATATCTATCTATCAATATCTATCTATCAATATCTATCTATCAATATCTATCTATCAATATCTATCTATCAATATCTATCTATCAATATCTATCTATCAATATCTATCTATCAATATCTATCTATCAATATCTATCTATCAATATCTATCTATCAATATCTATCTATCAATATCTATCTATCAATATCTATCTATCAATATCTATCTATCAATATCTATCTATCAATATCTATCTATCAATATCTATCTATCAATATATATCTATCAATATATATCTATCAATATATATCTTTCAATATCTATCTATCAATATCTATCAATATCTATCAATATCTATCAATATCTATCAATATCTATCAATATCTATCAATATCTATCAATATCTATCAATATCTATCAATATCTATCAATATCTATCAATATCTATCAATATCTATCAATATCTATCAATATCTATCAATATCTATCAATATCTATCAATATATATCAATATCTATCAATATCTATCAATATCTATCAATATCTATCAATATCTATCAATATCTATCAATATCTATCAATATCTATCAATATCTATCAATATCTATCAATATCTATCAATATCTATCAATATCTATCAATATCTATCAATATTTATCAATATCTATCAATATCAATCAATATCTATCAATATTTATCAATATCTATCAATCAATATCTATCAATCAATCAATATCTATCAATCAATCAATATCTATCAATATCTAGTATAAGTCGCTTTGCTAGCTTACGCGACCTTGTCATGCTAGCTTTATAGACATCAACTTCGATTATAATTTATTAAGATCCAGATGATCATCTTAAAAAACCAGAATGAACTGAACTCCGCTCTTCTTCTCACTGAGCATATGAACATCTGTCATACTGTAGTTATAAGTGTTAATCAATGAATTTCAAACAAACATCCGGCGTCCCGCAAGGTTCGGTTTTAGGGCCTCTATTATAACCGCTTTTTATTAATGATATTGTTTGTAATTTGAGCGTTTCAGATAAGATTAGGGGCAATCTTGTTGGATATTGTAATAAAATAAATAAAAAATAAATAAAATAAATTTATTGAGCAATCATTTTAAAATATCTCACAATTATAGGTTGAGAAAAACAAAGAAATAATCACCACGGGCATTCGCATAATCGGAGAACTCTGTAAACACAACGAAACTCGTACTAAAAAAGTGTTAGAAATCGTCGGCATACCTTGGTTTTTAGAAATCCTCGATGCTGATGACGAAAAACAAGTAAACGCTGCAGAACATTGCATACAAACTATTCTAAACGCATTTTCCGGCATGGAAAACCGCCCGGATACTAAACCAAAAAAAGAACTGGTGGAAAAAAACAAGAAACAAATAGATGTGTTACTTTCTTGTTTGGTGAAATCTATCGACAATCGAATCATCTCGGGTCTAGCTAGAGATGCTTTAATTGAACTTATCATGAGAAATATTCACTACGATCAGTTATCTTGGGCTGAACAAGTGATCGACATAAATGGCGTCGAAAAATTAATGGAATGCGCCAGCGAATTAGAGGAATATAAGTACGAAAGCGCGATGAACATCACGAAATCAACTTCCACCATAGCAGCTGTTTGTTTAGCTAGAATAAACGAGAATATGTACTACGATCAATTACGTGAAAAATTTATGGAAAGGATCGAAAATTATATTAAAAGAAAATTGTTGACACCTGATATCGAGTCTAAAGTAAGAGTTGCTGCTGCTCTCACTTCTCTACTAAGAGGGCCTCTGGATGTAGGCAATGCTTTGATTGGTAAGTGTTCGAGTCGATGTTTTATATTTTTCGTTCTTTTTACTATCTATAATGGTCAAACATGATGAACAGAATAAATGGATTTGTCTATTTTAAGTGATTAACGGATTTCAATTCTGTTATATTATTTTTTTTATCGTTTCTCTAGTATTCTCGCCACAGGCGTATTGAAAGGTAGGTTTCGTAGTGCTCTGCAACAGTAAATGAATATTTTCTTAACTGTTTTACTGATGTATTGTCTAACAGGTAATAAAAAAAATTTGGGCAGGTTCTTTTTTTTAATAAATAAAGCTTTAGATCCTGTATCTAACAGTGCTCTATAAAGTACTATTGTGCTATCATTGGTTTGTACGTGTATCATCAAACGATACTTAATTGTCTTGAGTAAAGGTACTATGTAATGCCAATTGAATTTGTACGAATTTCTATGACTTTATCTGTTCGTCTGTCTTTCAGTCTGTCTCTCTCACTGTCTTTGTTAATATCCCTAACTCCTGGTGACATGACGCCGAGCTGTATGTATACATTTTAATAAAACATTTAATGTGTATTCCCTTTTTAAAGTTAGTCTATTTATAGTAATAAATAATCGTCGAATAAGTATTATTCGATTATTTTGCAAATCTGTATGTAGACGTTTTCGATACCTTCGATACTGCCTCTTTGGTAGAAACGAAACATGAAACGTCAAACGAAAACGTTAAACGAAACGTCACACGAACACGTCAAACGAGAATGTCTAACGAAACATCAATCGTCAAACGAAAACGTCAAACTAAACGTCTAACGGAAACGTCAAACGGAAACGTGAAACGGCAACGTGAAACGGAAACGTCAAATGAAACGCCAAACGACGGAAACGTAAAACGAAACATCAAACGTCAAACTAAACATAAACGTCAAACGGAAACTTTAAACGAAACGGCAAACGGAAACGTCAAACGAGAATGTCTAACGAATATCAAACGTCAAACTAAACGTCTAACGGAAACGTTAAACGGCAACGTCAAACGAAACGTCAGACGAAACGCCAAACGACGGAAACCAAAACGTCAAACGAAAACGTCAAACAAAACATCAAATGTCAAACGAAACGTCAAACTAAACGGAAACGTCAAACGGAAACTTTAAACGAAACTGCAAACGGAAACGTCACACGAAAACGTCAAACGAGAATGTACTAACGAAATATCAAACGTCTAACGGAAACGTCAAACGAAACGCCAAACGACGGAAACGTGAAACGGCAACGTCAAACGAAACGCCAAACGACGGAAACGTCAAACAAAACGTTAAACTAAATATAAACGTCAAACGGAAACTTTAAACGAAACGGCAAACGGAAACGTCAAACGAGAATGTCTAACGGAAACGTCAAACGAGAATGTCTAACGGAAACGTCAAACGAGAATGTCTAACGAAATATCAAACGTCAAATTAAACGTCTAACGGAAACGTCAAACGAAACGCCAAACGACGGAAACGTCAAACGAAAACATCAAACGAAACGTCAAATAAAACGTCAAACGAAAACGTCAAACTAAACGTAAAGGTCAAACTAAACGTAAACGTCAAACGGAAACTTTAAACGAAACTGCAAACGGAAACGTCACACGAAAACGTCAAACGAGAATGTCTAACGAAACATCAAACGAAAACGTCAAACTAAACGTCTAACGGAAACGCCAAACGACGAAAACGCCAAACGACAAAAACGCCAAACGAAACATCAAACGTCAAACGGAAACTTTAAATGAAACGTCAAACGGAAACGTCAAACGGAAACGTCAAACGAGAATGTCAAACGAAACATCAAACGTCTAACGGCAACGTCAAACGAAATGCAAAACGACGGAAACGTCAAACGAAACATCAAACGTCAAACGAAAACTTCAAACTAAACGTAAACGTCAAACAGAAACTTTAAACGAAACGGCAAACGAAAACGTCAAACGAAACACCTAACGACGGAAACGTCAAACGAAGCATCAAATGAAAACGTCAAACGGAAACTTTAAATGAAACGTCAAACGAAACGGAAACGAAAACGTCTAACGAAACGTCAAACGGAAACTTTAAACGAAACGTCAAACGAAAACGTTAAACGAAACATCGATTTTTCTCTTCAACGTTCATCTACATAATGTCGTTTTTCCCGATTGAATCGGACCACCAATAACCGAGAAACACGCTATATATTAATATCTATTAATATTTATTAATATCTATCAATATATATCAATATCTATTAATATCTATCAATATCTATCAATATCTATCAATATCTATCAATATCTATCAATATCTATCAATATATATCAATATCTATCAATATCTATCAATATCTATCAATATCTATCAATATCTATCAATATCTATCAATATCTATCAATATCTATCAATATCTATCAATATCTATCAATATCTATCAATATCTATCAATATCTATCAATATCTATCAATATCTATCAATATCTATCAATATCTATCAATATCTATCTATCAATATCTATCAATATCTATCAATATCTATCAATATCTATCAATATCTATCAATATCTATCAATATCTATCAATATCTATCAATATCTATCAATATCTATCAATATCTATCAATATCTATCAATATCTATCAATATCTATCAATATCTATCAATATCTATCAATATCTATCAATATCTATCAATATCTATCAATATCTATCAATATCTATCAATATCTATCAATATATATCAATATCTATCAATATCTATCAATATCTATCAATATCTATCAATATCTATCAATATCTAACAATATCTATCAATATCTATGAATATCTATCAATATCTATCAAACGAAACATCAAACTTCAAACGAAATGTCGTATTTTCTTTTCAACGTTCATCTATATTACGTTTTCTACATAATACCGTTTTTCCTTTTGAATCGGACCAGTAATAATCGAGAAACACGCTTAGGTCCTTTTGGCATAGCTACTGCGCATGATTTTTCTCTTCAACGTTCATCTTTACCGCGTTCTCTATATAATGCCGTTTTCCCGTTTGAATCGAACCAATAGTAGTCGAGAAACACGCTTAAGCCCTTTTGGCAATCGCATGATTTTTCTCTTTAACGTCAAAAGAGATTTAATTACCCCCACTCCTCCACCGGTGGCCCGGCAAGTTAGTTACTGATAAAATCCTCGACGCGTGACCTTGAAACGTATTAAAATTGGCAGAATGAACCTCGGCGATTTCCCATGTTGATTTACATAAGGAATTGCCCCAAATGAACATAGTACCTTTACTGTCTTTTGTTTCTTGGTGCTGAGACTGTCTAGAGTTCAACTGATTATCCTTTTCTCACCCAATCTTAGTTTTTTTTTTTGGGATAGCTTGTGTCAAAATTTGACTTAACCATCAGTTGAACGTTCAGGGCAAAGTTACTGAAGAATCTTGATATTTCTGCTTCAATACTTTTTCTTGACAAGGCTAGTATTTGGGCAACTTCTTCTTTAATAAACGAAGCTTCAGAACCTTTATCTATTAGTGCTCTAAAAGGTACTATTATACCATCATTGGTTTGTAAGCGTATCATCAAAATTTGAAGCAATGTGTCTTGTTTTTCTTGGTGCTGAGACTGTTTAGTTCCATTGACCCAATCTTACAGGTTTTTTTCGGATAACTTGTGTCAAAGTTTGACATAACCATCAGTTAAACATTCAGGGTAAAGTTACTGGTGATATTTCTGCTTCAAATGTTTCAAACTTGTACAATCATTGCAAATTTTAAGTACTTCTTTACTGCTAATGTCCACTGTTGTCATTGGTGTACTATTTTTCTGCAACATTTCCTCTTCTGTCATAGAGGAAGTCTGTATCTGTCCATTTGGAAACTGTAGATTCCAAAATTCTGGCTTGTATTTGTTTTTACCTTTGAGGTTCGGGGATGGTCTTAATAATTCCTCCTCAGACACAGAAACAAAGTCAAAAAGTGCCATTACGTCTTCACCTAGATAGTGCTGTGGACTCCCAAACTCCCTATCTCCATTGGAGCTTCATCCACTGGTTCTATAGCCCCATTTTCTTGTAGTTCTGCAATCAAAGGCTGATTATCCTCTGGCAGATCTTCCTATCTCCACTGGAGCCTCGGTTACTGGTTCTGCGACCCCATTTTCTTGTGGTTGCTGATTCTCCTTCTTAGTGGAAGTTTCCTCAACCTGAGAAAGTTCCAGAAACAGCAATCTCTTTTATAAAGATGGAGAAATTCAGCAACAGTGTTCATTGTTTCTACTTTGTCTTCTTCCAAGAGACTGAAACGATGTTTATGAAAAGTTGCTGTCCCCTAGGGTCCAAGTTTCTTCCACTAACTCTCCAGTTCTTCGTTTGGAGCTCCGAATTTTGACTTCTTTGAAGCTTTTGGAGCTTTTGATTCTGTTGATAGGCACTTAATGGTCCTTCTTGCCACAATTGTTCTGTAATTTTGATGGACCTAGGAGAGGGTCTGTTTCTATAATTTTGATGTATGTCCCTCTGCTTTTAGGTAAAGAGGGCATCATGGAAATGATCTTGGTTATGGCGAATACAGAGGACGAGCTGCAACAGAAAGTTGCTTGCGAATGTATTATAGCAGCTGCTAGCAAAGCAGACAAAGCTAAAGCTATAATTAATCAGGGTATAGATATTTTGAAACATCTATACAAAAGTAAGAACGATCATATCCGAATTCGAGCTCTAGTTGGTTTGTGTAAGTTGGGTAGTAGTGGAGGTACTGACGCTTCTTTGAAACCGTTTGCAGAAGGTGAGGTTTTAATACACTTACAATTATTCTTACTACAAATTATCAATTTTTTAAAAGGTTCTTCGTTGAAGCTGGCTGAAGCTTGTCGTCGGTTCCTCTTGCATCCGGGTAAGGATGCGGATATTCGTAAATGGGCTGCAGAGGGACTGTCATACCTTACTCTTGATGCCGAAGTGAAAGAGAAGCTTATAGAAGATAAACCGGCGTTGCAGGCGTTGGTGGAGTTGGCGAAAAGCGGTGACCAGTCTGTTTTGTTTGGGGTTATAACGACTTTGGTGAATTTGTGTAATGCATATGAAAAACAGGTATGAATTTGTTGAATATAATTTTTTATTAATTTATCCCTATCGAAAATATTGATTTCAATTTATACTTTAATACTACGTAAATTTTGAGCATAGTCGGAACATCTGGGGGGTATGTTTTTCTATTTTATAGAATATTTCTTTTTATTTACGATTGGAGAAGAAATTTTTTCAAATAAAAGTTGCTTGTAATGTCATTATCTATAATTTTTGTTTTATACAAAATTTTCCTAAAATGGTCTGTATTCGAGATATTTGTCAAAATGTGCAAAATTTGAATTTTTTTAAAAAATGTTCGAATAAAAGTTGTTTGTGATGTCATTCTCTATAATTTTTGTTAGTTGCATAATTTTTCTAAAATGGACCGTATTCGAGATATTTCAAAAATAAGCAAATTTCGAATTTTGAAGATAATTCAAAAACTGATAAAGAGAAAAACACGAAATTTTTAAATTTGAACTTTAAACCATCCTGCGGTGAACTGATTAAATTTTGAGCATCTGGGGAGGCACGTTTTTCTATTTAATATAATATTTTTGTTATTTACGCTTGGAGAAAAAAATTGTTCAACTAAAAGTTGTTTATACTGTCATTCTCTATAATTTTTGTTTCGTATATAATTTCTCTAAAATGGACCGTATTCGAGATATTTGAGAAAAAGTGCAAATTTCGTTTTTTTTTTTAATTTTTAAAAACTCAAAAATAGATAAAAAAAACAACAGATTTTAAATTTAATCAATCCTGCGGTAAACTAATTAAATTAACTCATAAATTAACCCCATTTATTTGGAATGGTTGCAATTTTTTTTCTATTTTTAATTTTTTTAAATAGCCCATTTTTTGAATATTTTAAAATTTCCTCATTTTTTTGACAATATAATTAAAAGTTTTATGTATTTTTTATTTGAAATGTTAACTCAATTTAGTTACTTATTTTTCGAAAAATTACCCTTTTTTTCAATTACCTCACTACATTACCCAATTTTATCCAAATTTTTCCCATTTTTTGAAAAAATATTCCTTTATTAGTTCCAAAAGTTACCTCTTTTTTAAAATACCCGTTTTGGGATAACCACCCCATTTTTTGAAAAAAATTACCCCATTCTTTAAAAAATACAAATTCCTCTTTCTTTTCCAAAATTTCCGATTTTTTTGGAATATTTTAAAATTTCCTTGTTAACTTTATTAGTACCAAAAGTTACCTTTTTTTTAAATACCCGTTTTGGGATAACCACCCCATTTTTTGACAAAATTACCCCATTCTTTAAAAAATACAAATTCCCTTTCTTTTTTAAAATTTTCAATTTTTGGAATATTTTAAAATTTTCTTATTTTTTAATAAGTTACCTCAATTTAATTATTATTATTTTTTTTTTGAAAAATTGTCCTATTTCTTTAATTACCCCACTACATTACCCAAATTTTTCCCATTTTTTGAAAAAATATTCCTTTATTAGTTCCAAAAGTTACCTCTTTTTTAAAATACCCGTTTTGGTATAACCATCCCGTTTTTTGAAAAAAATTACCCCATTATTTAAAAAATACAAATTCTCCCTTCTTTTCCAAAATGTTCTTATTTTTTGATAAGTTACCTCAATTTAGTTACATTTTTTGTTTTTTTTTAATTGTCCTATTTTTCAATTACCCCACTCATTTCCCAATTTTATCCAAAGTTTTCCCATTTTGTGAAAAAATATTCTTTTATTAGTTCCAAAAGTTACCTCTTTTTTAAAATACCCGATTTGGGATAACCATCCCGTTTTTTGAAAAAAATTACCTCATTCTTTAAAAAATACAAATTCCCCTTTCTTTTCCAAAATTTTCCATTTTTGGAATATTTTAAAATTTCCTTATTAACTTTATTAGTTCCAAAAGTTACCTCTTTTTTAAAATACCCGTTTTGGGATAACCATCCCGTTTTTTGAAAAAAATTACCCCATTCTTTAAAAAATACAAACTCCCCTTTCTTTTCCAAAATTTCCCATTTTTTTTGGAATATTTTAAAATTTCCTTATTAACTGTATTAGTTCCAAAATTACCTTTTTTTTAAATACCCGTTTTGGGATAACCACCCCATTTTTTGACAAAAATTACCCGATTCTTTAAAAAATACAAATTCCTCTTTATGTTCCAAAATTTTCCATTTTTGGAATATTTTAAAATTTCCTTATTAACTTTATTAGTTCCAAAAGTTACCTCTTTTTTAAAATACCCGTTTTGGGATAACCATCCCGTTTTTTTGAAACAAATTACCCCATTCTTTAAAAAATACAAATTCCCCTTTCTTTTCCAAAATTTCCCATTTTTTTTGGAATATTTTAAAATTTCCTTATTAACCGTATTAGTTCCAAAATTACCTTTTTTTTAAATACCCGTTTTGGGATAACCACCCCCATTTTTTGACAAAAATTACCCCCATTCTTTAAAAAATACAAATTCCTCTTTATGTTCCAAAATTTCTCATTTTTTGGAATATTTTATAATTTCCGTATTAACTTTATTACTTCCAATTATTCAACTTTTCTTTCTTTTAAAATTACCCCTATTTTTAAAAAATACCCTTACGTACGTTTTTCTATTTTATAGAATATTTCTGTTATTTACAGTTGGAGAAGAAATTTCTTTAAATAAAAGTTGCTTGTAATGTAATTCTTTATAATTTTGTTCTTTACATAATTTCTCTAAAATGGACCGTATTGGAGATATTTGAAAAAATAGGCTAATTTTGAATTTTGAAGATAACTCAAAAACTGATGAAGAGAAAAACACAAAATTTTTAATTTTGAACTTTAAACCATCCTGCGGTGAACGGATTTAATTTTGGGCATAGTCGGAACATCTGGGGGGGTACGTTTTTTCTATTTTATAGAATATTTCTGTTATTTACGCTCGAAGAAGAAAATTCTTTAAACAAAAGTTGCTTGTAATATTATTATCTATAATTTTTGTTTTATACAAAATTTTCCTAAAATGGTCCGTATTCGAGAAATTTGACAAAAAGTGCAAAATTCGAATTTTTAAAAAAATTGTTCAAATAAAAGTTGTTTATAATATCATTCTCTATAATTTTTGTTCTATACATAATTTCTCTAAAATGGACCGTACTCGAGATATTTATTAAAATAGGCAAATTTCGAATTTTGAAGATAACTCGAAAACCTATAAAGAGAAAAACATCAAATTTATTCGCAGTCGTACCAAAAATAAAATATGATTAACTGAAACTTCTTCATTTCCTTTTTAGAAATATTTATCGACAAATTTTTACAAATTTACAATTTGACAACCTTTTTGAATCTAACTAAATCTACGGCAATGGAAATTCATTATCATAACCACAGTATGCATAGCGTTAACCAAACCTTGCTTTTCAAACCACAAAAACTCAGTTCGAGAATTAAATTTTCTTCATTTTCCCCTTTTCACCCTCTCCCTAAAAGCCTGACCTGGAAATTTTGCTGTCATACATATTATAGTGTTTTTACATTCGGAATTCACTATTGCGTTCTAATTAACAATGCCGTTCTTAAAGTGGCGCTGGGAAACAGTAACAAAGCCTACATAGAACAACTTTAGCAGTTGGAGTCGGTGTAAGTGCATTTTCACTATGATCTACATCAAAGGCCGGTTTTAGCCGGTCTACGCAGCCATTTTACTTCGATTTTGAATACTTCTATAAAAGGAGAACCATTGGTCACTAGATGGTGAAAAACAGCTGATACAAGCTTGGGCTATATCTAAACCTTGAAGAACAATTGTTTTAAAACCTTTGAAACATTTTAAAGACGGTCCTGTACTCGCGTATCTATAAACAAACGTGTACGTAATAATAACCGAATAGTTTCGGTCACGTAGACATGTATTTCGTTCTTTAAACCGCACAAAACGCCAGACGAGTCTGTACTTCGATATAAGTCAAACGGGTTCTCATAAAACAGTTTTTCCGTTATATAAATTACCTGCGTTTTTTTAGGAAGTGATCCCGGAAATGATCGAACTCGCGAAATTCGCCAAGCAACACATACCGGAAGAACACGATCTCGACGATCCCGATTTCGTTGACAAACGTATTCAAGCTCTCGCTCACGCTAATGTGACCACGGCTTTAGTGGCGCTATCGAAAACGGAGAGCAACAATTCGAAGGAGCTGATCGCGAGAGTTTTTAATGCGCTCTGTAGTCAGCCGGACATCAGGGGAATAGTGGTGGCTCAAGGGGGTAGCAAAGTGTTGCTGCCGTTGGCTCTTAATGGTACCGAGAAGGGGAAGAGGCAAGCGGCTCAAGCTTTGGCTAGGTAAGTAGTAAAATTGATTGGTTTTTCACTGCTTAGAAAAAGCAATACTAGCTCCAATTAGCGTTACATTATTTATCTATATATCTATCTAATCTATCTATCGATCCATCCATCCATCCATCCATCCATCCATCCATCCATCCATCCATCCATCCATCCATCCATCTAACCATCTATATCTATCAATATATCTATCTATCATATCTATCTATCTCTATCTATCTATCTATATCTATCTATATCTATCTATATCTATCTATATCTATCTATATCTATCTATATCTATCTATATCTATCTATATCTATCTATATCTATCTATATCTATCTATATCTATCTATATCTATCTATATCTATCTATATCTATCTATATCTATGAAATCAAATAAAAACAAATATGTAAACAAATAATAACAAGTAAACATAAATAAAAGCAAATAGAAGTAAATAAAAGCTCATAAAATCCAATGAAATCAAATAAAAATAAATATAAACAAATATATAATAATAATAATACTCTCCCAATGAAATCTAATAAAAATAAATATAAACAAATATATGAACAAATAATAACGAGTAAACATAAATAAAAGCAAATAAAATCACAAAATCCAATGAAATCAAATATAAACAGTATAAACAATAAACAATATAAACAAATAATAAGTAAACACAAATAAAACCAAATAAAGGCAAATAAAAGGGAATAAAATTGAATAAATATATAAACAACATAATATGAACAATATAAACAATTATATAAACAAATAATAACAAGTAAACATAAATAAAAGCAAGTAAACACAGATAATAGCAAATAAAATCAAATAAATCAAATAGAAGCAAAGAAAAGTTCACAAAATCACATAAAATCCAATTAAATCAAATAAAAATAAATATTTGAACAAATAATAACAAGTAAACATAAGTAAAAGCAAATAAAATCACATAAAATCCAATGAAATCAAATAAAAACAAATATAAACAAATAATGACAAGTAAACATAAATAAAAGCAAATAAAATATAAACAATATAAATAATAAACAAATAAACAATATAAACAAATAACACAAATAAAAGCAAATAAAGGCAAATAAAAGGGAATAAAATTGAATAAAATTGAATAAAATTGAATAAAATTGAATAAAATTGAATAAAATTGAATAAAATCGAATGAAATCGAATAAAAATAAAAACAATATAAACAGATAATAACAAGTAAACATAAATAAAAGCAAATAAAAATCACATAAAATCCAATGAAATCAAATAAAAACAATATAAACATAATAAACATAATAAACATAATAAACATAATAAACAATAAACATAATAAACATAATAAACATAATAAACATAATAAACATAATAAACATAATAAACATAATAAACATAATAAACATAATAAACATAATAAACATAATAAACATAATAAACATAATAACATATAAACATAATAAAACATAATAAACATAATAAACATAATAAACATAATAACAAAATAACGATAATAACCATAATAAACATAATAAACATAAATAAACATAATAACATAATAAACATAATAAACATAATAAACATAATAAACATAATAAACATAATAAACATAATAAACATAATAAACATAATAAACATAATAAACATAATAAACATAATAAACATAATAAACATAATAAACATAATAAACATAATAAACATAATAAACATAATAAACATAATAAACATAATAAACATATAAACATAATAAAACATAATAAACATAATAAACATAATAAACATAATAAACATAATAACCATAATAAACATAATAAACATAATAAACATAATAAACATAATAAACATAATAAACATAATAAACATAATAAACATAATAAACATAATAAACATAATAACATAATAAACATAATAAACATAATAAACATAATAAACATAATAAACATAATAAACATAATAAACATAATAAACATAATAAACATAATAAACATAATAAACATAATAAACATAATAAACATAATAAAATAATAAACATAATAAACATAATAAACATAATAAACATAATAAACATAATAAAACATAATAAACATAATAAACATAATAAACATAATAAACATAATAAACATAATAAACATAATAAAACATAATAAACATAATAAACATAATAAACATAATAAACATAATAAACATAATAAACATAATAAACATAATAAACATAATAAACATAATAAACATAATAAACATAATAAACATAATAAACATAATAAACATAATAAACATAATAACATAATAAACATAATAACAATAACATAATAAACATAATAAACATAATAAACATAATAAACATAATAAACATAATAAACATAATAAACATAATAAACATAATAAACATAATAAACATAATAAACATAATAAACATAATAAACATAATAAACATAATAAACATAATAAACATAATAAACATAATAAACATAATAAACATAATAAACATAATAAACATAATAAACATAATAAACATAATAAACATAATAAACATAATAAACATAATAAACATAATAAACATAATAAACATAATAAACATAATAAACATAATAAACATAATAAACATAATAAACATAATAAACATAATAAACATAATAAACAAATATAAACAATGTAAGCAAATAATAACACAAATAAAAGTAAATAAAGGCACATAAAAGCAAATATAAACAAATAACAAATAAAAACAAATATATAAACAAAAAAAAACAAATAAAAATCATAAAAATAATTAATAAATAAAAATATATAAAGAACAAATGAAAAATAAATGCGTCCAAGTTTAACTTCTATCGTACATTTGTTAACACACAATATTCTTACATAAATGTAGATGGCGCCACCTATCAGTGGTGTAATTCGAAACTAAGTCAAATAATTTAAAACTCGTCTAACTGCAACCGACACTTACACATCCTACTTATACGGGGGGGGGGGGGGCACTTTCGAAAAGTTCAACAATGATAGACGATATGACAAGCTACAGGTCAGATAACGTGACAGAATACATGACAGATGACACTTATAAGTGGGACTTCAGTAATAGATGATATGACAAGTCACATTGCAGATAACGTGACAGAATACATGACAGATGACACTTGTACGTGGGATTTTGGAAAAGTTCAACACTGATAGATGATATAACAAATCACATGGTAAATAACGTGACAGAATACATGACAGATGACACTTATACGTGGGATTTTCGAATAGTTCAACAGTGATAGATAATATGACAAGTCACAGGGGAGATAACGTGTCAGATTGCATGACAGATGACGTGACGGGCATCATAAAAGATAATGTGACAAGTGACAGCATATTTACGGGTGACATTCAAAAGTTCAATCCGTGTAATAGATGATATATACCTAGTGTTACTAACTTAATGAATTTTTAATTTAGGGGGATTTCTAGTGATTTTTTATTGATTTTCACCACTCTATATTGATGAAGCTAGACCAAATATCAGTGACTATTTCTCTAAAGCAATACCCAAATATTTTGCTATATAATTTCTTTTAACTACAGTAGATACAAGATATGCCCCAATACGCTTCCTTGTGGTACTCCTGTTTCGATTTATTTCATTTCCGAATAAACTTCTTTCTGATTTATTCTAAATCCTCCATATTTAATCTGGGCAATGACATTTATATTCCCACACTTGGTGCTACGTCTGAGAAGATAGTAGAGCAAATTATTCTTCTAGTGGTTTTTCTATGATGTTTAATAGTGTCAAATAACGTTGAAATGAAATGGCATGGGGTCCTTGCCCACTCAGTTTACTTCCAAATTGAAAATACAATATATTTCTCACTATTTATGGATAGCAACGTATTAAAACCATAGAAAAGTACACAGGGAATGTAAAGATGGAGTAATAAATACGATTCCTCCTTCTCTTTTAGGATAGGCATAACAATAAACCCCGAAATCGCCTATCCCGGTCAACGCGTCCTAGAAGTCATCCGCCCTTTGGTCAATTCCCTTCATCCAGACTGTTCCGGTTTGGAAAATTTCGAGGCTTTGATGGCGTTGTGCAATATCGCGCAAATGAGTGAATCGGCGAGAGCGAGAATAATTTCTGAAGGAGGGTTTTCGAAAATTGAACACTACATGTTCGAAGACCACGTGCATATATCCAGAGCTGCGGTGCAGTGTATGTGCAATATGACGCAAAGCGATGCGGTTATTAAGATGTTTGAAGGGGATAATGATAGGGTGAGTAAATTAATAAATGGTGATGTAGAAGGTAAGGCAAAGGGAAAATTAAAAAAAAAATTGGTTGGTGTGCGAATTTATGAGGTAGAAATAGAAAATAAAAATAATAAAAGTTCAAAACGAAATATTATCTATATTAAATTGTATTAATTTAGTTAAAAATCGAGGAAGTAAGAAAATAATTTTGTTATTTTAGTTTTGAAGTATTTAACTCTATTTATTTCTTTAATTAATAAAAAATAAAGACTTTTCACATAACGTGTTATTATGAGTCGAAATAACTAAATAATCCATTTTGGGCATAGTCGTAACATCTGGGGGGTACGTTTTTCTATTTTATAGAATATATCTGTTATTTCCGCTTGAAGAAAAAAATTCTTCAAATAAAAGTTGCTTGTAATGTCATTCTCTATAATTTTTGTAATATACAAAATTTTCCTAAAATGGACCGTATTCGAGATATTTGAGAAAAATACCAAATTTTTTTTTTTTTAGATTTTTTTAATTTTTTTAGATTTTTTTAATTTTAGATTTTTTTTATTTTTTCGATTTTTTGATTTTTTCGATTTTTTGTTTTTTCGATTTTTTCGGTTTTTCGATTGTTTCAATTTTTTCCATTTTTCAATTTTTTTGTTTTAATTTTTTCAATTTTTTTAAATTTTTTCAATTTTTTAATTTTTTCGATTTTTTTAAAATTTTCGATTTTTTAATTTTTTGGATTTTTAATTTTTTTCGATTTTTTAATTTTTTAAATTTTTTTTTTCTATTTTTTTGATTTTTTTCGATTTTTTTAATTTTTTAGATTTTTTCGATTTTTTAATTTTTTTATTTTTTTCGATTTTGAGAAAAACACCAAATTTTTTTCGATTTTTTTAATTTTTTTTTATTTTTTCGATTTTTTTGTTTTTTCGATTTTTTTATTTTTTTCAATTTTTTTAATTTTTTTGATTTTTTAATTTTTTCGTTTTTTAATTTTTTCAATTTTTAATTTTTTCAATTTTTTGATTTTTTGGATTTTTTAATTTTTTCGATTTTTAAATTTTTTTATTTTTTTAGATTTTTTCGATTTTTTATTTTTTCGATTTTTTTATTTTTTTCGATTTTTTGTTTTTTTGATTTAATTTTTTCGATTTTTTAATTTTTTCGATTTTTTAATTTATTCGATTTTTTAATTTATTCGATTTTTAATTTTTTATTTTTTCGATTCTTTAATTTTTTTATTTTTTTCGATTTTTTCGATTTTTTCAATTTTATTTATTTTTTTAATTTTTTCGATTTTTTAATTTTTTCGATTTTTTGTTTTTTCGATTTTTTTAATTTTTTCGATTTTTTAATTTTTTCGATTTTTTAATTTTTTCGATTTTTTAATTTTTTCGTTTTTTTAATTTTTTCGATTTTTTTTAATTTTTTCAATTTTTTTAATTTTTTCGATTTTTCCGATTTTTTATATTTTTCGATTTTTTCTATTTTTTGGTTTTTTAATTTTTTCGATTTTTAATTTTTTCGATTTTTTAATTTTTTCTTTTTGTTTTTTCGATTTTTTGATTTTTTCGATTTTTTCATTTTTCCATTTTTCGATTTTCTTTTATTGAATAAATTGAATAATATTGTTTAACGCCGCAACGCTGTGCCGGTCGGAGAGGGGGGTGTTAGGTTTTTTCGTTACGGTTTCGTTTTTTTTTTTTTTTCTTGATTCGGCCGTCGCGCTCAAAGCCCGCGATAAAAGCTATGCAATAGCTTAAAAGTTAGGAGAAAATTTCCATGTTTTGCTAAATAGTTTGTTAGTGTGGACATTTTTTGAAATGTACTATATTCGAAACAAAAAAAAAGTTAGGAGAAAATTTACAGTTAGCAAACTTTAATAATAACATATTTTTAGGTAAAATTCGCGGTATCAATGTGCTTAGACGAAGACAAAGACACCGCGATGGCCGCAGCTGGCATGCTATGCATCATCACCGGTGCCAGCAACAAATGCTGTTTAAAAATGTTCGACTCTAAGAACTGGCTGGACTGTTTACACAGCATGTTGCTCAATCCAGACTTACAGATGCAATACAGGGGAGTTTGCGTGATGCACAACATCGTATCCGCGTCCAAAGAATGCGCGGAAAAGTTAATAGACACCGATATTTTAGAAATAATGATGGCCCTATCGAAGTTGCCTCCGTACGATGGTAGAGAAAAGATCGTCGAAATCGCTGGACTTACGTTGCAAGAAGCCGAACGGTGGGGGGTTATAAAGAAACCTGGAGAAGACGATGATGATTAAATGATAGTTTTATCACTTTTGAAGAAGATTCAAAACTGACTTGAAAGTATTTTTAATCTTCTTCAGAGGATCCCAAAGTGTTTATTAGTGTGTGGTAAGTTAAAATCTTAACCAATTTGTCAATTTTACTCGTTCTATAGGGTGTTTAAATTTTGAGATGTTGAAACTTTTGAAACTTTTTTCTAAGATTAAAAACTCGAAAAGTAGATTCTTATTAAAATGCCAAAAAAATGTATTTTTGAATTTCTTGCAGTTTTATAGTAAAATAGCTTGGAAATGTCATTTAGAATATTTTTTTTATAAAAATTCAGTTTCTAACTTAAATTTAGCAATTTAGTTGGTTTTTCTAGCATTTATAGTTGCTTCGCAATTAATTTATTAAAATAATTAATTTTGTTGTGAAGATCATTTTGAGGTAAAATAATTTTTGAATTAATTGAGGTACTTTTATTACTTTAGTAGTATTTTTTGGTCGTACTAGTATGAGTTTTTATTTATAGGGTAAATTTTTCTCTCGGAAAAGCGATTGAACTAAAATTTTCCTCTAATTTTCCTGGGAAATGTGTTTGAAGTATCGGGAAAATTTTGATGTTAGATTGTAAGGAACGTCGAGTAGTGTACTGGGATTTTTAATTTTTTTCGGAAAATTTGTCGGAAAAGTCGGGAAATTCGTAGAATTAAAAAAAATTATTTTCTCCAAACGAGAGTAAGTTTCCGGAAACTTACACTTTATTTACTCTATTAAAAATTTTCGATTATTCGTTGTAGAAAAAATAGTTTTTCTTACTATTTTATTTTAAAAACACATTTGCATTGATTCTTTTATAAATTTTTATAAAAAACGCGAACATTTTACGTTTTTTTTTTTATTTTCTCCTCCCTCTGTCATAAAACCCTGACATATTAATAATATTAATAATATTAATAATATTAATAATATTATTAATATTAATATTAATAATATTAATAATACTAATAATACTAATAATATTAATAATATTAATAATATTAATAATATTAATAATATTAATAATATTAATAATATTAATAATATTAATAATATTAATAATATTAATAATATTAATAATATTAATAATATTAATAATATTAATAATATTAATAATATTAATAATATTAATAATATTAATAATATTATAATAATATTAATAATATTATTAATATCCGTTATCGAAAAAATAAACTTTCAAATTTTTCTTACCATTTGATAGAGAAAATTTAAAGACACCTTTACCTTGATTTTTTTATAAATTTTTGTAGAAAACGCGAAAATTTTACGGTTTTTTGATTTTCTCCTCCCTCTATCATAAAAACCCTGACACATGAAGTTTTATTAATATTATTATTATTAATATTATTAATATTATTAATATTATTAATATTATTAATATTATTAATATTATTAATATTATTAATATTATTAATATTATTAATATTATTAATATTATTAATATTATTAATATTATTAATATTATTAATATTATTAATATTATTAATATTATTAATATTATTAATATTATTAATATTATTAATATTATTAATATTATTAATATTATTAATATTATTAATATTATTAATATTATTAATATTATTAATATTATTAATATTATTAATATTATTAATATTATTAATATTATTAATATTATTAATATTATTAATATTATTAATATTATTAATATTATTAATATTATTAATATTATTAATATTATTAATATTATTATTATTATTAATATTATTAATATTATTAATATTATTAATATTATTAATATTATTAATATTATTAATATTATTAATATTATTAATATTATTAATATTATTAATATTATTAATATTATTAATATTATTAATATTATTAATATTATTAATATTATTAATATTATTAATATTATTAATATTATTAATATTATTAATATTATTAATATTATTAATATTATTAATATTATTAATATTATTAATATTATTAATATTATTAATATTATTAATATTATTAATATTATTAATATTATTAATATTATTAATATTATTAATATTATTAATATTATTAATATTATTAATATTATTAATATTATTAATATTATTAATATTCGTTGTCGAAAAAATAAAGTTTCAAATTTTCCTTACATTCAATGGGGAAATTTTAAATACACATATACCTTGAATTTTGTATAAATCTTTGGAAAAAACGTGAAAATTTTACGGTTTTTTATTTCCTTCTCCTCTTGTCATAAAAACATGTGATATATCAATCGACACATCTCGTCGATCTGGATAATTCATTTTATTAATATTATTAATATTATTAATATTATTAATATTATTAATATTATTAATATTATTAATATTATTAATATTATTAATATTATTAATATTATTAATATTATTAATATTATTAATATTATTAATATTATTAATATTATTAATATTATTAATATTATTAATATTATTAATATTATTAATATTATTAATATTATTAATATTATTAATATTATTAATATTATTAATATTATTAATATTATTAATATTATTAATATTATTAATATTATTAATATTATTAATATTATTAATATTATTAATATTATTAATATTATTAATATTATTATTATTATTAATATTATTAATATTCGTTGTCGAAAAAATAAAGTTTCAAATTTTCCTTACATTCAATGGGGAAATTTTAAATACACATATACCTTGAATTTTGTATAAATCTTTGGAAAAAACGTGAAAATTTTACGGTTTTTTATTTCCTTCTCCTCTTGTCATAAAAACATGTGATATATCAATCGACACATCTCGTCGATCTGGATAATTCATTTTATTAATATTATTAATATTATTAATATTATTAATATTATTAATATTATTAATATTATTAATATTATTAATATTATTAATATTATTAATATTATTAATATTATTAATATTATTAATATTATTAATATTATTAATATTATTAATATTATTAATATTATTAATATTATTAATATTATTAATATTATTAATATTATTATTATTAATATTATTAATATTATTAATATTATTAATATTCGTTGTCGAAAAAATAAAGTTTCAAATTTTCCTTACATTCAATGGGGAAATTTTAAATACACATATACCTTGAATTTTGTATAAATCTTTGGAAAAAACGTGAAAATTTTACGGTTTTTTATTTCCTTCTCCTCTTGTCATAAAAACATGTGATATATCAATCGACACATCTCGTCGATCTGGATAATTCATTTTATTAATATTATTAATATTATTAATATTATTAATATTATTAATATTATTAATATTATTAATATTAATAATATTATTAATATTATTAATATTATTAATATTATTAATATTATTAATATTATTAATATTATTAATATTATTAATATTATTAATATTATTAATATTATTAATATTATTAATATTATTAATATTATTAATATTATTAATATTATTAATATTCGTTGTCGAAAAAATAAAGTTTCAAATTTTCCTTACATTCAATGGGGAAATTTTAAATACACATATACCTTGAATTTTGTATAAATCTTTGGAAAAAACGTGAAAATTTTACGGTTTTTTATTTCCTTCTCCTCTTGTCATAAAAACATGTGATATATCAATCGACACATCTCGTCGATCTGGATAATTCATTTTATTAATATTATTAATATTATTAATATTATTAATATTATTAATATTATTAATATTATTAATATTATTAATATTATTAATATTATTAATATTATTAATATTATTAATATTAATATTATTAATATTATTAATATTATTAATATTATTAATATTATTAATATTATTAATATTATTAATATTATTAATATTATTAATATTATTAATATTATTAATATTATTAATATTATTAATATTATTAATATTATTAATATTATTAATAATATTAATATTATTAATATTATTAATATTATTAATATTAATAATAATATTAATGATATTAATATTATTATAAATATTATTATTCGTTTCAAATTTTCCTTACCGTTCGATAGAGAAATTTTAAAGACACATTTACCTTAATTTTTTTTATAAATTTTTGTAGAAAACGCGAAAATTTTACGATTTTTTATTTCCCCCTCCTGTCATAAAAACACGTCTCTTTAATCCGGATAATTTATCTTATATTAATATTACTAATTTTATTAATATTATTAATATTATTAATATTATTAATATTATTAATATTATTAATATTATTAATATTATTAATATTATTAATATTATTAATATTATTAATATTATTAATATTATTAATATTATTAATATTATTAATATTATTAATATTATTAATATTATTAATATTATTAATATTATTAATATTATTAATATTATTAATATTATTAATATTATTAATATTAATAATATTATTAATATTATTAATATTATTAATATTATTAATATTATTAATATTATTAATATAATATTATTAATATTATTAATATTATTAATATTATTAATATTATTAATATTATTAATATTATTAATATTATTAATATTATTAATATTATTAACGAATAGTAATACTATTAATACTCTGGTGTTTGCAATTTTCTGATTACTAGTGATCATTTTGCTGTGTTAATCGCATTCTTCACGTCTCTGCCTCTGCACACTAGTGCCTAGTGTTTCCGATTATTGTTTCTACTGCTTCAACGGTGGATTTTCCCTTCCTAGAACCTAACAATAATTTTCCGAAGACGTCTAGTATACATATTGGTCTATTTTCACTGTCATTTGTTTCATTATGCGTTTACTATTAATAATAATATTATTAATAATATTATAATATTAATAATATTAATAATATTAATAATATTAATAATATTAATAATATTAATAATATTAATAATATTAATAATATTAATAATATTAATAATATTAATAATATTAATAATATTAATAATATTAATAATATTAATAATATTAATAATATTAATAATATTAATAATATTAATAATATTAATAATATTAATAATATTAATAATATTAATAATATTAATAATATTAATAATATTAATAATATTAATAATATTAATAATATTAATAATATTAATAATATTAATAATATTAATAATATTAATAATATTAATAATATTAATAATATTAATAATATTAATAATATTAATAATATTAATAATATTAATAATATTAATAATATTAATAATATTAATAATATTAATAATATTAATAATATTAATAATATTAATAATATTAATAATATTAATAATATTAATAATATTAATAATATTAATAATATTAATAATATTAATAATATTAATAATATTAATAATATTAATAATATTAATATTGTAAAATCCATTAAAGGCCAGATATATTTTCCATACATAATATGTATTTTCTGCCATCTAGTCCAACTTAAATCCCTCTTTTCAATCCTGATGACCTTTATGATATCCGTGCCGCCATTTTTTCTCCTGTATGTCCCGAATCTTTCTTGCATTATACTTTTTAGAGCAGTCACTCCCGCAAACACTTTGGCTGCATTTATATGCATTTGTCATTTTCAGTCAGTGACGTAGCTACAAGAGAGAGTTGGAGGTTTGTGTGTTAGAATCGTCTTCATGGAGAGTCCTCGTGTCATTATTTCTGCTATAGTATTAGCGCTGATCGCTATTGACTGTTGGTTTTTATTCAGTTTTCTTAATGGTGGAACCCTCTATAGTTCTCAAAAACCTCTCCTATTAAAAATGACTGGTTACGCCACTGTTTTCAGTAACCATCGATCATACCACTGTATTTCTCGATATCCACCACTCTATATTCAGATTGTAGCTCCATATGATCGACATCTCTACGCCAATACTGTTAGAGGGTCCTTTTAAATTGAGCATCAGCTTCACTAATGCCCCATAAGACTTATCTACTTTCTCAAGGCTTCGCTTTACTTGCTCGTTGAATATGAGCTCAAAGGCGTTCAGAATTATAGTGGGTTAACCCACAAAATTACAATATTTACTTTTATCCATAAAGTAATAGTTTATTATTCAAAGTTTCGGTAGAAGATCGTCCTCAACGCATGAAACAGCTGTTTAACAGTTTTAAAGATTGAAAAGATGATATTTTGGTTATAAAAAAATGTTTTATCTTAATTAATTTGAAATTAACTTACCTCGAAATGATCTTCACAACAAAATCTACATCTACTCGAAAGAAATTTGTTTTATTTTATTTATTGGCTATTGGAATCGAAGAAAATTCAATTTCGTCTGAGATTTAGTGTTTGTTGTAGTTAATTTTATTTATTTAGTAAAAAATTGATAAATTTTTAAACAACTAAGGATTTTTTTTTGATCTTAGAATAAAGTCTAGATTAGGCTTTAAAAAATGGTAAAATTTGTACTTAATTATATTAATAATATTTTAATTTAATATCTTTGACAGCTTTGTTCATTTCAAATCATTGAGTGTTAAATATTTAATAACAATATTTAACACTTTCTTTTGAAAATAGATGGGATATAAAATATATTTAAGGTATTAAATCGTGTTGATGACAGGATTATTATTTTTATGCATATATACAGTATTTAATTTTTTTTGTTATACTTTTTAAATCTATTTATTTATTAGTAGTTAAGCTTTTATAAAGTGCCTTATGAATAAAATACATTAAATAGTTATTGGGTTTTCTTTTCATATAAGATCAAATGATCATTAAATTTTTATCGGTTGTAAGCCGTTAGGATTTTAGATTTAGCGGTCTCTTTGGTTTTTCCTGTTTGTTTTATACAAAATTTTTTCGATTTTTTAATTTTTTCGATTTTTCGGTTTTTTTAATTTTTTTTTTTTTCGATTTTTTGTTTTTTTTTTTTTTTTATTTTTTAATTTTTTCAATTTTTTGATTTTTTAATTTTTTCAATTTTTTATTTTTTTCGATTTTTTAATTTTTTTTTTTTATTTTTTTGATTTTTTCGGTTTTTTTAATTTTATTTTTTTCGATTTAATTTTTTCGATTTAATTTTTTCGATTTAATTTTTTCGATTTTTTCGTTTTTTTTTTTTTTCGATTTTTTCGATTTTTTTGGTTTTTTAATTTTTTTAATTTTTTCGATTTTTTTAGTAGTTAAGATTTTATAAAGTGCCTTATGAATAAAATACATTAAACGGTTATTGTGTTTTCCTCGATAAATTATTTTTTGATAAATCGTTTATGGACCTAATCAAAAATGGCACAGGCTATGCGATGAACATTAAGTTTTTTTAGGAGAAAATACAACGAGAATTACACATGTGCATTATTGGTTGCCTATATCAATTATCAGGTCTGGATCGCCTCTTTCGCCCCTTTGTTTTTTACTACATTTTCGTATTTTGATTATTCTTTATAGGTAATCGAAATATCGAAAAAAAAAAAATCGAAAAATCGAAAACAAATCGAAAAAAATTGAAAAATCGATAAAAATCGAAAAATCGAAAAAAAATCGATAACAAATCGAAAAAAAATATCGAAAAATCGATAACAAATCGAAAAAAAATATCGAAAAATCGATAAAAAAAATCGAAAAATCGTAAAAAAAAAATCGAAAAAAAATCGAAAAATAAAAAAAAAATCGAAAAAAATCGAAAAAAAAAATCGAAAAAAAAATCGAAAAATCGAAAACAAATCGAAAAAAAATCGAAAAATCGAAAAAAAAAAATCGAAAAATCGATAAAAATCGAAAACAAATCGAAAAAAATATCGAAAAATCGATAAAAAATCGAAAAAAAAAATCGAAAAATCGAAAAAAAAAAAATCGAAAACAAATCGA
This sequence comes from Psylliodes chrysocephalus, assembly GCA_927349885.1. Lineage (NCBI taxonomy): Eukaryota > Metazoa > Arthropoda > Insecta > Coleoptera > Chrysomelidae > Psylliodes > Psylliodes chrysocephalus. Next base: position 1,212,185 of record OV651834.1, read on the forward strand.
AAAAAATCGAAAAATCGATAAAAATCGAAAATATCGAAAAATCGATAAAAAAATCGAAAAAAATCGAAAAATCGAAAAAAAATTGAAAAATCGATAAAAATCGAAAAAAAATCGAAAAAAAATATCGAAAAATCGATAAAAAAAATCGAAAAATCGTAAAAAAAAATCGAAAAAAAATCGAAAAAAATCGAAAAAAAAATCGAAAAAAATCGAAAAAAAAATCGAAAAATCGAAAAAAATCGAAAAAAAAAATCGAAAAATCGAAAAAAAATCGAAAAATCGATAAAAATCGAAAAAAAATATCGAAAAATCGATAAAAAATCGAAAAGTCGAAAAAAAAAATCGAAAACAAATCGAAAAATCGATAAAAATCGAAAAAAAATCGAAAATATCGAAAAATCGATAAAAAACATCGAAAAAAATCGAAAAATCAAAAAAAAAATCGATTAATTTTAATCAATCGATTTATTAATTTATTTTTTTTATATTTACTTTCAAATATTATTTCATTATCTTTGAAAAACGAAAATAAAATTAAAAATAATCGATTAATTATAACCGATAATCGATTTTCATAAAAAAGTAACCGAATTATCGATTATAATCAAACAATCTATTGTTTTCGTATTTCCTTTAAAAATCGAAAATAATCGATTAGTTAAAAACCCGATTAACCGATAAATCGATTTTTCTAAAAAACAAAAATAATCGATTATTTCAAATAATCGACTTTAATCGTTCAAACAATCAATTTTCTTGTATTTCCTTTAAAATAAATCATTGGATCACCATCAAATTTGTACCTTATGATTAGTAATCAGCTCCGCCCATCCATAAATTGCGGCTTCCTGAAGAACCACAACAATATCGAAAACAAGAAACACACTCCGATAGCGCCTTCATGGAACGACATCGGTCCCAGCTGTTCCAACTGATGATTGATCAGCTTTTTAGCTACCGCAGCTCCTTGCTGACCCACTCTGATCTTTTTGGCGTCTACAGAGCTCGGCCTGAAGAGTCCCATGAACCAAAATTGCATCCAGATTATCCCCAAATACATCATGATGAGCATGAGGGGTACGAAATGGATGAATTCCACACCTGGTTAGTAATATAATAATAATTAGACAATATAATATCCTGTCAGAAAGAAAAATCGATTTTTTTAATATTAAAAAATTTATTTCCAAACCTCATCTTCAAACTTATTCACAATCTTTATTTTCCGTATATTTTTCATTTTGTATCAATTAAAAAAATATTTGAGTATAAAAAATACACTAAGTAACTAACCCTATCGGGAAACAAAGTTTCATACAATCCCTTAAACGTGAGATTGTTATTAACGCGTTGAAAACCGTTGGAAAACGTCGAAAAACGTCTAAAAATGTTATAAACACGTTGAAAAACGTCTAAAACTGTTAAAAAAGTTGAAAAATAACGAAAAACGTGTAAAACCATTAAAAAACGTCTAAAAATGGTAAAACGTTGAAAACCGTTGGAATGCATCGAAAAATGTCATAAAAACGTCTAAAAATATTATAAAAAACGTTGAAAAACGCCGAAAAACCTTGAAAACCGTTAAAAAAAAGTCTAAGAATATTTAAAAAATGTTGAAAATCATTGACACGTTGGAAAACGACAAAAAATTTTTTAAGAAAGTTCAAAAACATTGAAAACCGTTCAAAACGTCGAAAAACGTCAAAAATGTCTAAAACTGTTAAAAAAGTTGAAAAACAACGAAAAACGTGTAAAACCATTAAAAAACCGTTAAAAAATGTTAAAACGTTGAAAACCGTTGGAATGCGTCGAAAAATGTCTAAAAATATTATAAAAAACATTTAAAATCGTCCAAAACCGCAAAAATGTTGATAAACGTCTAAAATGTTTTAAAAAAAATGTTATAAAAAACGTTGAAAAATGTCTAAAACCGTTCAAAACGTCAAAAATGTCTAAAACTGTTAAAAAACAACGAAAAACGTGAAAAACCGTTGGAAGGCGTCGAAAAATATTATAAAAAAAGTTTAAAAACATCCGAAACCGTAAAAATGTTGAAAAACGTCTAAAATGTTATAAAAAACACGTTGAAAAACGTCTAAAACCGTTCAAAACGTCGAAAAACGTGTAAAACCATTAAAAACGTCTAAACATGTTAGAACGTTGAAAACCGCTGTAATGCGTCGAAAAATGTCTAAAAATATTATAAAAAACGTTGAAACACATTTAATAACTTCCAAAACAGTAAAAATGTTGAAAAACGTCTAAAATGTTATAAAAAAAAACGTTGAAAAACATTGAAAAACGTCTAAAACCGTTCAAAACGTCGAAAAACGTCAAATTTTTTTTTATAAAAACGTTGAAAACGTCCAAAAGCGTCAAAAATGTTATAAAAGAAAAGTATTGTTGCTTTTTTAATATTAAAAACATTTATTTCCAAAAAAAAAATCTTTAAATAAAAGTTATTTCTAATGTCATTCTCTATAATTTTTGTTCTGTACATAATTTCTCTAAAATGGACCATATTCAAGATATTTAAAACAAATTGGAAGTATAGAATTTTGAAAAAAAAAAACTCAAAAAGGGATAAAGAGAAAAACGCTAAATTTTAAACTATTTTGAGCAAATTCCAGGGGTCCCAGCACAAGAGGGGCCCGGCAGCTTTAATTGAGGACATTTTATTTTGTTTTTGAAGTTCGTCACAGAAGGCAAGGACTTTTTTTTTTAATTTCACTAAAAAAAGATCTGATTTTACTTGACATTTTTTTTTTTTTATTTTTAAAAATGCCCCAGGGTCCACCATGGCTCTCAGCAGCCCTGGCCATGTGTCAGACACATCAGAATTTTAAAGTTATACACAAGTACAAAAAAATCTGTTTATAAATTTGTTCATCTAGATAAAGAATGGATTTTTCAAAATGCCACAAAAATCTGCTTTTGACAAAATAACGATAATAAAATGCACAAAACTACAAAAAATTCATTTATGACAATTTTATGTTATTTTTATTAAATTATAATTTTTAACTTTCTTATATTATGTTACCTATCTTTGTTAATACACAACTCAACTGCATTCATTTCAGACTTTTGTCAGTTTTCTTTTGCTAGATGTTTTTGACTACTCACCTGACAACCCTATCCCATACAGCTGTCCTAAATGAGTTAATTACTGAAACTAATATAACTGCAAACTTATTAGTGTTATTGATGATATATTTTCAAAAATACTGCAATTACAGAAATTTCCAATGGTTGACATACCTAAATATCAAATTTCATTACAACCTCTGTTACTTTTAGATCAAAAAGAATTGTATTAGGAATAAGATAAATAATACACAAATTCTTAATATAAAATGGTTGTATTTTTAATCCAATCTTATAAATACCAAATTAATATAAGTAAAAAAAATTATCTAATCCATACGAGTCTTCAAGTTTTTAACAGTCACCTTGTCCTTTTCACTGCAAAACAAAAATATGCACAAATAACTACAGAAAAAAGCATAAAAAAAATATAATAGAACTTAAAAAGTGATTTAAATATTGCAATATTTATATATTTCTCTCTTACAAGCAATAATATCTGCACTGGAATCTTATATATTGAAACAAGGAATATTATCTTTGACCTAATGTATAACTTTCTGTTTTTAATTTTGATAAACCTTCAGAAATACTATGAAGTAGAATTTAAAGTAATTTAATTCTATTTAAAAGCATTTGCTGTCTTTTTACAAGCAATAATATTTATATTGAAACTAGGAATATTATCTTTGATCTGATGTATAACTTTTCATTTTTAATTTTGATAAACCTTCAGAAATACTATGAAGTAGAATTTAAAGTAATTTAATTCTATTTAAAAGCATTTGCTGTCTTTTTACAAGCAATAATATTTATATTGAAACTAGGAATATTATCTTTGATCTGATGTATAACTTTTCATTTTTAATTTTGATAAACCTTCAGATATACTATGAAGTAGAATTTAAAGTAATTTAATTCTATTTAAAAGCATTTGCTGTCTTTTTACAAGCAATAATATTTATATTGAAACTAGGAATATTATCTTTGAGTTGATCTATAACTTTCTGTTTTTAATAAACTTTTGAGTATACTATATAATTAACAAAATTATGAAACATTTCTAATAAAACTACAAAATAAAAGATCCAATTAACAAAATTATAAGAAAATCCTACTTACATTATATAAACAGTAGCTCCCCAACCAGAAATAGCATCTCTATCGAAAGCATTCATCAGCGCTTGCGATATAGTCTCAAACAAATCGTCAGGTCCCAAATTAGGTTCCCATAAAGCTTCACACATACCATACAACTGTGCGGAAGCAGTACCACCAACAACAAAATCAGTAGGTTGATTAATACAACCAATAAGATCCATATTGCATATATAAGGCTCAAAAGTTCCAGGCATTAATCCTGCAACTACCGGTTCGACGAAAAAGGGGCCAAACCTCTTTTCGTATAACATATTTGAAATCATTGCAGCAAATACTTTTGGTGAAATACGTCTGTTTTCTTTGAGTTCGTAAAGATTTTTACGAAATCGTAACTTTTCCATGACAGTTTGGGTGTCTGTAGCCAAACCGGGAAGGCCGACGAATAGATGTGGGCCCATTTCAAATACTTTTTCGAAATTTGTTGCTACGGTTTGAGCTTGGATGCCGAATCGACGATCGGCGGCTATAGCTACGCAGTTCTCACCCTTCATTGCGACCATAGCACCTCCATTGTAAGCTAGAATCGACTAAAAATCGTAATTTTAAAGATATTTATCGTGAAACATAACCTAACAAATTTATAATTTTTTATAATTAAATAAATAACTGACTTACCATTTTGAATTGTTGCTAATTACTCAACAAATATATTAATTAATTATCAAGAATATGATTTATGATAAGATTTGTCGGCTAATTTTGCATTAAACAACTTCAGAATGAGTTGAATTATTTTGACAGTTCAAACTAAAATGACAAATCAAAAATCAAATGAATGACGGATGACAGACAGTGCTAGCACAACATAAAAAGTGACAACCACAGTGCTTTAAGTTTTCACCAATGATGTCTATAGTTATATAGATAGCGCAACCTTATGTAAAAAAATGTATGTATAGAGATAATTTTATAAGGAATATCTTGAAATTTAACGTTAAAAATATGAAACGTATGTTAAATATGTGAAAAATAATTCTGTAAATTCATGTTAAATTTTAACTTGTCATAATTAACATATTAGTTCATTTGTAATTGACCTTTTCACTAATAAAAAATAAAAAAATGATAAATGCGCACGTCAATATACTTTAAAACATTATCCAATATACGCCTCTTAATGACTTCGAGTCAAAATCTGCTTTTTTAGATATTTTCACATACAGAACGTCTGCAACTTTGCAGATCTGCAAGTCTATAAATAGTTTTCTGCGAATTATTTGATGCCTCTACGTTTAGAATGACTATACCCTTTGTATAGTCTAAAAACTACATCGTCAAAAACGACTGAGCCTATAATTGTAGAGAAATTTCGAGAATAGACGATAAAGGTGTTTTTTCATTGTTTTTCATATGAATGAGCAATCTATATAACTATATATCATTGGATCTTTCCTCAAAAAAGAAGAAGTTAACTAGTGACTATTATAATTTATGGTAATGCACGGCATAGAAGAATAAAGAAGATGAAATATGTCATATTTTATGTCAAAAGTCAAAATATTTTTCAAATTAAAATAAAATTAGGAGATTTTAATTATATATTCGATTAAAAGTAATTCCTTATCAAAAAATGCTAAATTTTTAATTTTTCAGTATTTTCGTTTTTAATAAATATCTATAGAAAAATGTTTCGAGGTAGATATATGTGGAAAATGTTTATATTTAGTTTATCCTCTAAACATTTATGGAGGTGCTGCAATAGGTTGTACAAAATAACTGATATAAAAGAGGTTGAAAACATTGGAAATGTCGAAAAACGTCTAAAACCGTTAAAAAACGTTGAAAAACCGTGAAAACGTTAAAAAAAAAAAAACTTGAAAACCGTCAAAAAAACGTCTAAAAATGATATAAAAACGTTGAAAAACATTTAAAATGTTGAAAAACGTCTAAAAGTTATATAAAAGATGTTGACAACATTGAGAAACGTTGAAAAACTTCTAAAACCGTTGAAAAACCTCGAAAAACTTTCAAAAACGTTTAAAAAAACCTTGAAAACCGTCAAAAAACGTCTAAACATTATATAAAAAACGTTGAAAAACATTAAAAATGTTATAAAAGACGTCGAAAACATTGAGAAATGTCGAAAAACGTCTAAAACCGTTAATAAACGTTAAAAAAAACCTCGAAAAACGTCAAAAAGCGTCTAAAAATGATATAAAAAACGTTGAAAACCATTGGAAATGTCGAAAAACATTTAAAAATGTTATAAAAGACGTTGAGAACATTGAAAAACGTCTAAAACTGTTAAAAAAACGTTGAAAAACCTCGAAAAACGTCAAAAAGCGTCTAAAAATAATATAAAAAACGTTGAAAAATATTGGAAATGCCAAAAAAAGACTAAAAATATAAAAAACGTTGAAAACATTGAGAAACGTCGAAAAAAGTTTAAAACCTTTCAAAAACCTCGAAAACCTTAAAAAACGTCGAAAAATATTATATAAAGGATAGGAAAGTAAAAATCAAAGGGGTTTAAATTTTGAAATATCATAGTGATAAACGTTATAAAAAAACGTTGAAAAACGTCGAAGAGCGTCTAAAACAGTTAAAAAAAAAAACGTTAAAAAACGTCGAAAAGCATCTAAAAATGTTATAAAAAAATCGGAAAACGTCGATAAACGTCTAAAAATGTTATAAAAAAAAACCGTTGAAAAACGTCGAAAACCGTTAAAAAACGTCAAAAAAATTTCTAAAATCATATATAAAAGGTTGAAAACATTGGAAATGTCGAAAAACGTCTAAAACCATTAAAAAACGTTGAAAAACCTCAAAAAACTTTGAAAAACATTAAAAAAAAAACCTTGAAAACCGTCAAAAAACGTCTAAAAATTATATAAAAACGTTGAAAAACGTCTAAAAATATTATAAAAGACGTTGAAAACATTAAAAAATGTCTAAAACCGTTAATAAACGTTGAAAAACCTCAAAAAGCGTCTAAAAATTATATAAAAAAACGTTGAAAACATTGGAAATGTCGAAAAACATCTAAAAATGTTATAAAAGACATGAAAACATTGAGAAACGTCGAAAAACGTCTAAAACCGTTAATAGACATTGAAAAACCTCGAAAAATGTCAAAAAGCGTCTAAAAATGATATAAAAAACATTAGAAATGTCGAAAAACGTCTAAAACTGTTAAAACCCTCGAAAAATGTTAAAAAAAACGTCTAAAAATGATATAAAAATTTTTGAAAGACATTGGAAATGTCGAAAAACGTCTAAAAATATTATAAAAGACGTTGAAAACATTGAGAATTGGTCGAACTAGGGTGAGATATAAATATTTTAACGTATTCAAGTTGGTGAATTCGTTTGTATATCCTCTATTTTAAATTTGTAGACGTTCTGTAATCTCACCCTGAGTCTATTATTGTAGGAAAATTTCGAGAATAGCCGATAAAGATGTTTTTCATATGAATGAGCAATCTATATAATATATATCATTGGATCAGTTTTCAAAAAGAAGAAGTTAACTAGTTGACTGTTATGGTTTATAGTAAAAAGCACGGCATAGAAGAATAAAGAAGATGAAATATGTCATATTTTACGTCAAAAGTCAAAATATTTTTCAAATTAAAATAAAATTGGGAGATTTTAATTATATATCCGATTGTAAGTAATTTCCTTATCGAAGAATGAGTAATATGTATTAAAATATGTAAAATATAATTAAGGAGATTTTGATAACCGAATTATACAATGCGAGCCGTTTTAAAGATGATGTAAGAATGTTACAAACTCAATTTAGAATGAATTATTAATGAATGTTTAATTTTCAGACGTTTTCTACTTTTTATAGTAAAATTACTACTAGCAGCACTGATATTTACCATATTAGGTTTTGGAATTCTTATACCACTTTATTATTTTTACTTAAAACGAAAATATAGGGTGGATAAGTTAAAAAATTTGTCTAATAAACTAAGGGTGGGCATATTCCACCCTTATTGTAATGCAGGTGGAGGCGGTGAGAAAGTTTTGTGGGTAGCAATTCAAGCTTTACAGAAAAAGTAAGTACCATTTATTTCCAAACTTAATATATTAATTTTGTTTTTATTTGTAAGATACCCTAAAGCTGAATATTATGTGTACACTGGAGATGTAGAAGTAACACCAGTAGAAATACTGGACAAAGTTAGAAATAGGTTAAATGTTAAACTAGACAAAGATGTCAAATTTATTTACCTACACAGAAGGAAATGGGTTGAAGCTGATAAATATCCGTATTTTACACTTCTGGGACAAGCATTGGGGTCTATATATTTAGGATTTGAAGCATTGAGCTTGTTTAATCCAGGTGAGTTGTACAAATTCTCAAACCTTAAACTTTTGGTGATTAAATCTATAATAGATTACATTGAATATCTTCGTATAGAATAGTGCACAGCTGTACATTGTAGGAAGGTATTAATCCCAATAATTACAGTAATATCTTATAAATTAAAGTTATTTTATAGAAAATAGATAGTCAAAACTTTGGTTGTAAAAATGACTGTTTATAATAATAATAGGGCAAGTACAGAACCTAATAAAAATGCATAAATAAGAAAATTAACGAAAGAAATACAGAGGTAAAAATGATAATAATATTGTTACTCAAAACTAAAGATGTATATAAGTTTTGTTTTTTCATAAAAATATCTCTAAGCTCTGATATGTTGCTAGTGTTAAAATTTGAGAGCTCTCACATTAAAATTTATTATTATTATTTTTGAAAGTTATCCTAGAAAAATTAATATCAAACTGATATAATAACTGGAATCCCCAATGTTCAGCATTTTTATACATTTATTTTTATATCACAAATACTTATAGAGAAGTGATTGCCACCTTTCTTAATATGTCAATGATATTTCAATAATTCTACACCATAGGTTTCCAACCTTTTCTATGCCTCCTTTAGAAGGTGCTGGTACAAGTAGTTGATTTTAAATGCTACTGTTTTGACTATATAGTTCGCATGATTTTTAAAAAAGGAACATATGATCTACTACTATTTCCAGGTATTTAATTTTTTTATGACTTCATGATTTTATTTTTAATAGAAATATTCATATTTTTAGTAAATTTATTGTAATACCTAATATTCCTGATAAACTTAGTTTTATTAATAAAAAAAGAAATACAAAAAAAATACATAAAAATACAAAAACCAAAAAGAAAATAAAAAACTCAAAGAAAAAACAAGAAAAACAAAAATCAACAAAAAATAAATATAAAAAAATAAAAAAAAAGGAGAACAAAAATAAAATACAAAAAGCCAACAAAAAATGAAAGAAACAAGAATGTGTAACAATTATTTATCAAATATTAAATCACAAACACAAAAAAACAGGAAAACAAAAAAATAAAAATACAGAAAACCAAAAAATATAAAAAATACATAAATACAACAAATAAACAAAAATACATAAAAAAATACAAAAACCAACACAAAAAACAAAAACAAGAAAACAAAAAATATACAAGAGAGATGTATGAAAGGTTAAAAAATATAAAAATAAGAAAATACAAAAAATAGAAAAAATACAAAAAATAGAAAAAATTGAAAAATAGAAATAATAGAAAAAATTGAAAAAAATTGAAAAAAAACTGAAAAAAATTGAAAAAAAATGAAAAAATTAAAAAATTGAAAAAAATTGAAAAAATTAAAAAAATAAAAAAAAAATGAAAAAAATAAAAAAATTGAAAAAATTAAAAAAATTAAAAAAATTAAAAAAATTAAAAAAATTGAAAAAATTAAAAAAATTAAAAAAATTAAAAAAATTGAAAAAATTGAAAAATGAAAAAAATAAATTGAAAAAAATTGAAAAAATTAAAAAAATTTAAAAAATTAAAAAAATTAAAAATTGAAAAAATAGAAAAAAAATTAAAAAATTGAAAAAATTGAAAAAATTGAAAAAATTGAAAAAATTGAAAAAATTGAAAAAATTGAAAAAATTGAAAAAATTGAAAAAATTGAAAAAATTGAAAAAATTGAAAAAATTAAAAAAAATTGAAAAAATTAAAAAAAATTGAAAAAAATTGAAAAATTAAAAAAATTGAAAAAACTGAAAAAATTGAAAAAATATTAAAAAAATTTAAAAAATTTAAAAAAATTAAAAAATTTAAAAAAATTTAAAAAAAATTTAAAAAATTTAAATAATTGAAAAAAATTGAAAAAATAGAAAAAATAAAATGAAAAATAGAAAAAATAAATAGAAAAAATAAAAAAAAATAAAATAAAAAAAATTAAAAAAAATAGAATAGAAAAAATAGAGCCTGTGCCTGTGGATCCAAGAGTCCCAGGTTCGAATCTCACCATTGGCCGGGATTTTTTTATTTAATTTTAATTATTTAAAATTAATTCTGATGCCTTGGCAGGATTCCCCACTCGATCATTCACTGTTGGGTTCTAATTAGCAGTGCTGTTCCTAAAGTGGCACTGGGAAACAGTAACAAAGCCTACACAGAACACGAGGCTAAGGCCTTAGTAGTCGACACCAAATTAAAAAAAATAAAAAACAACAAATACAAAAAATACACAAAAACAAAAATACACAGAAACAAAAAATACACAGAAACAAAAATACACAAAAACAAAAAATACACAAAAATATACAAATATAAACAAAAAAAAATACAAATTAGAAAAAACGAAAAAAAAATAAAGAAACAAGAATGTGACAATTATTTATCAAATAATAAAACTAAACCCTAATAAATTAGTTTTGGTTAAATTTTTAGTTTGTTTTTTTTTGCTTTTTCTTCGTTTTTTATTTTGTATTTTTTATTTTTGTATATTTTTCTTTTTGTTTTTTTTTGTTTTTATGTATTTTTTGTTTTTGATATACTGGATACAAAATTATGTTGCATTATGTTGGTATTATGGTATGAGCAGAGAGATGTCTGAAAGGGCGAAAAGACAAAAAAACAAAAAAAATAAAAAAAAATAAAAAAAACAAATTACAAAAAAATAAACAAAACAATAACAGAAACAAAAAAATAAAAATAAACAAAAAACAAGCAAAAAAACAAACAAATAAGAAAACAAAAAATACACAAATTACAAAAAACAGAAACAAACAAAAAACAAAAGAACAACAGAAACCAAAAACAAAAATAAAAACAAGTAAAAACAAGACTGTGTAACAATTATTTATCAAATAATAAACTAAACCACAATAAATTAGTTTTGGTTTAATTTTTAGTTTGTTACAATACATTTCTATTTTTGATGTACTAGATACAAAATGATGTTGCATTATGTTGGTATTATGGTATGAGCAGAGGGATATCTGAAAGGGTGAAAAAAACAAAAAAAAAAACAAAAAAATTAAAATAAAAAATACAAAAAATTACATAAAAATAAACAAAACAATAACAGAAACAAACAAATAACAGAAACAAAAAAATAACAAACAAAAAATAAGTAGCAAAAAATAACAGAAACAAATAAAAAACAAAATATACAAAAGATTACAAAAAAACAACACAAACAAAAAACAACAGAAACAAAAAGTAAAGAACAATTATTTATTAAATAAAACTGAACCCTAATAAATTAGTTTTGGTTAAATTTTTAGTTTTTTACAAAACATTTCTATTTTTGATGCAACGGAGTCAAAATTATGTTGCATTATGTTGCTATTATGGTATGAGCAGAGGAATGTCTAAAAGGGTGAAAAAAACAAAAAAAATAAAATATACAAAAAACATACAAAAAATTACAAAAAAACATCAGAAACAAAAAATAACAGGAACAAAAAACAACAGATACAAAAAAATACAAAACTAACAGAAACAAAAAAACAACAAAAAAAAACAAATACTAAACGCTGATATATTAGTTTTGGATAAATTTTTAATTTCTTAAAAAACATATTTCTCTTTTTGATGTACTAGATACAAAATTATGTTGTATTATGTTGTCACATCATTATAAAAATTGCATTTTTAGGCTGTTTAAATGAAATATTTATAAATAATTTTTAAGTCTGACAAAATCGTAAAATCAGGACTGTCTCAATTAAATGAGACGGTCAATTTACAATAGTTAATTTTTCATTAATACTATCAAAATCGATAATTCTACCTCTTTCAATTAATTGTGGTTCTTTAGTTAGTGTCAAACAGTCTAGATTTATTAAAATATTAAAATGTGTACTTATTTTTGGTGATGAAACAGTTATAGAATTAGTTATCACAAGAGTTATTATTGGACAGTTGTCAAACTTGTTAAACAATATTTTTCAAACCCATATCAGTAATACAATTTTTTAATCTACTACTATATGTATTGCCACGCATCAAGTCAATGTTAAAAACAACTGTTGAAATTATATTAAAATTACAATCACATAGGATTTTATAAATTAGTAAAAGTCATAAATTATGCTACTGTACGATATGGCCATCATATCCACTCTTCTTGTTGCACAAACTACTATTATATCTTCACTTTGTTTATTTTTTAGATATCTTTATAGAAACAACAGGTTTTACTTTTGTTTTACCCATATTCAAGTACATCGGAGGTTGTAAAACGGCCTGCTACATTCACTATCCAATTATAACCAACGAAATGTTAAAGAGGGTGTCAAATAGACAATCTCTTTACAATAACAGAGGAATCATAGCCAGAAGTCCTGTTCTGACTATGGGAAAGCTGATATATTACCATATATTCGCTTGGGTGAGTTTAATGTTATTAAATCTTTGTCTGTTTTAAATTTTTAGTAATTATTTGACATAATACAAAAAATAATAATAGGTTATAGAAATTTTTGCGATATATTGTGGTGCAGATGATTTAAATGGTCCATAGAAAAAAAATGGGAACTGCCTTGGGTTTAATTCCCACTGATAACTGAGTTTAGGGCTGGAGTCGATCCTGTGCAGTTACAGTCTTTCTAGACTCAATCCAACACGGTATAATGACCAATTAGCGCTGACTTGAAAGGTGCGCACATGGGCGTAGCGTTTTTATTATTAAAATTAAATAAATTAAATTATTGATTGGGTATAGTTCTTTCATTATCAATTGCAGTATATAAAAACTTGTTTCGAATCCTTACTGATAATTTTTTCTGATCTGTCATAGGCATAGATACTTCATTTTGAGTGAAGAACCATGTTTCATCTAAATAAACTATATTTCTAGTGCTATTTCTGAAAGGGTGAAAAAAAAAATAAAAAAACAAAAACAAAATAAATCAAAAAAACAAACAAAAAAAACAAAAAATAAATAAGAAAAAAAAACCAAAAATAAAAAACCAACAACAAAAAAACAAATGTACAAACCAAACAAAAAAATAAACAAAAATATACAATCAAAAACACAAAAACAATCAAAAAAACCAACAAAAAACAAACTTAACAAACGAAAACAAATCAAAAACAAAAAATCATAAAAAGCAATCATAAAAAACATGAAATGTTGATCTTAAATCTTAACAATTATAGAAGGAATCATAAGCACAGAAATTGACAAAAACTAGTTTTTGGTTTTTTTCACAAAATTTTAATAAAATTTACAAAAAAGCAAACTAATAAACAAAACAAAAATAAAAAAAGCAAAAAAACAAACGTAAAAACCAAACGAAAGAAAACAAAACAAAAGAAACGAAAAACAAACAAAAAAATTACAAAAAGCAACAGAAATAAAAAAACAACAGAAACAAAAACAAACAAAAAACAACAGAAACAGTAAACAAAAAACAAACAACAGAAACAAGAACAAACAGAAGCAACAAGCAATAGAAACAAAAAACAACTGAAACAAAAAACAACAGAAACACACAACAGAAATAAAAAAGCAATAAAATACAAAAAAAAATAAAACAAAAGAACAACAGAAACAAAACAGAAAAACAAAAAATAAACAAAATTACAAAAACAAACAAAAATACAAAAATTATAAAAACAGAATAGAGACAAAAAAACAACAGAAAACAAAAATTACAAAAAACAACAGAAATATAGAAAACATGACAAAAAATAAAAATATAAAAAACAACAGAAACAAACAACAGAAACAAAAAAACAATAAAATACAAAAAATACCAAAAAATTAAAAAAAAAACAACACATAAAACAACTGAAACAAGAGAAACAGAAAAACAAAAAATAAAAAAATTACAAAAAACAAAAAAATACAAAAATTATAAAAACAGAATAGAGACAAAAAACAACAGAAAACAAAAAATAACAGAAAACAAAAAACAACAGAAACAAAACCAACAGAAACAAAAACAACAGAAACAAAAACAACAGAAACAAAAAACAACAGAAACAAAAAACAACAGAAACGAAAACAACAGAAACACACACCACACAACAACAAAAATAAAAAACAATAAAATAAAAAAATAAAAAGAACAACAAACAAAAAACAACAGAAACAAAAGAACAACAGAAACAAAAAACAGAAAAACAAAAAATAGAAAAACAAAAAATAAAAAAATTATAAAAAACAAAAAAATACAAAAATTATAAAAACAGAATAGAGACAAAAAACAACAGAAAACAAAAAATAACAGAAAACAAAAAACAACAGAAACAAAACCAACAGAAACAAAAACAACAGAAACAAAAAACAACAGAAACAAAAAACAACAGAAACGAAAACAACAGAAACACACACCACACAACAACAAAAATAAAAAACAATAAAATAAAAAAATAAAAAGAACAACAAACAAAAAACAACAGAAACAAAAGAACAACAGAAACAAAAAACAGAAAAACAAAAAATAGAAAAACAAAAAATAAAAAAATTATAAAAAACAAAAAAATACAAAAATTATAAAAACAGAATAGAGACAAAAAACAACAGAAAACAAAAAATAACAGAAAACAAAAACAACAGAAACAAAACCAACAGAAACAAAACCAACAGAAACAAAAACAACAGAAACAAAAAACAACAGAAACAAAAAACAAACAGAAACGAAAACAACAGAAACACACACCACACAACAACAAAAATAAAAAACAATAAAATAAAAAAATAAAAAGAACAACAAACAAAAAACAACAGAAACAAAAAACAGAAAAACAAAAAATAGAAAAACAAAAAATAAAAAATTACAAAAAATAACAGAAACAAAGAAAACAAATGACAAAAAAAAATATAAAAATATAAAAAACAACAAACAAAAAACAGAAACAAACAACAGAAACAAAAGAAAAACAGAAACAAAAGAAAAACAGAAACAAAAAATTAAAAAAAAACAAAAAACAACTGAAACAAGAGAAACAGAAAAACAAAAAATAAAAAAATTACAAAAAACAAAAAAAATACAAAAATTATAAAAACAGATTAGAGACAAAAGACAACAGAAAACAAAAAACAACAGAAACAAAAAACAGAAACAAACAACAGAAACAAAAGAAAAACAGAAACAAAAAAAAAACAATAAAATACAAAAAATACAAAAAATTTAAAAAAAAACAAAAAACAACTGAAACAAGAGAAACAGAAAAACAAAAAATAAAAAAATTACAAAAAACAAAAAAAATACAAAAATTATAAAAACAGATTAGAGACAAAAGACAACAGAAAACAACAGAAACAAAAAACAACAGCAACAAAGAACAGAAACAAAAAACAACAGAAACAAAAAACAACAGAAACAAAAAACAAAGAAAAAATTAATAAAAAATTATAAAAACAACAAAAACAAAAAATAAACAGAAAAAAATTATAAAAAACCAACAAAATTTAACAGAAACACCGAGAAATAAAAACAAGTTTAACAAACGCTTTGAGAAACTGCGAACATTTTTCTCACTGTGCACGCTACTGAACAAAAAACAATTGAAAGGCAGCCAGGCGCAGATGCGCCAACAATTTTAAGAAATCCTGTGACCACTCGCTTGTGGACTTTACATCAACTTCAGTTGCATTGATGTTTAAAATTTAAGTGGGCCATACCAGTGCTATATCACGATAATTCGCGCTTATTTGCAATGTGAAAGTATAAATGCGTAGTTTATAACGAAAATTATTACGCACCCCCGGTACAAAAGCCTGTTTTGGATTGAGTCTAGAAAGACTATACTTAGCTTGTTATGATTGTTATTTTATATTATTATTTTGTATTATGTCAATAAGATACTTATAATTTACCTATGAATTTGTACCTTTTAAGAGCAAATATACTTTCTACCCAGCAGTTTTCAATTCCAATTTATTTCCAACATTCTTTGGTGTAGTATCTAAAAAACTGAAACGTTCTAGAACACTCCACAAATTGAATGCAGTAGATTAGGTCGTTGATTGTCTTGAGGACAGTGTAGGGATCTTCACAGTTCCGTTGAAGTTTCTGGTTCGCCTCTCTTTCTGTGGCTTGCATGTCGATTCTACCTTCTGTTTCATCACTGTTGATTTTCAAACGTTCCAGAACGAATTCCTAGACCTTTTCTAATCTTTATTTTAAGTTCTGTATGTATTTGGAAGGTGTACGACTCTCTTCTTCACCAGAATTAGATCATGGGGAAGCTTTATCTTCCTTCCTGTACTCATCATAGATAGATTATAACTAGTAGATTCATGTTCAGAACTTCGGTAGGCTAGCAGGAATAAGAGGAATTAAAGTGCCCCAGTCCTTTTGGTTCTTAGAGATGAACATCTCCCAATTCTGGTTTATTAGACCATCGAGAAGATACAGAGAATGTCACTGAATCCAGTAACCTTTAATAGTTTCATTATATTTGACGATCTATTCTAGGAGAACCTTCAATTCATTGTATTTCCTTTTGTGTCTTTCTCAGGCTTGATAGGGATTGCTTGAAGACTAACTTCTTCAATCAGCTCTTCTCGTTCTTCATACGTTTTGAGGTACCAACTAGGTGTGAGTAACCAACGACACCGGCAAGCATAGTCCCAATGTCTATCGGGACTCTCCCACTTCTAGTGCATTAGACCATCTAGAAGATACAGAGAATCCCACTGAGTCCAGTAATCTTTAATAGTTCCTCTATATTTGACGATCTCTTGTCATTTTTGATCCTTTTTAGGACAATCTTCAATTCATTGTGTTTCCTTTTGAGTCTTTCTCAGGCTTTCAAGGATGATTTTGTCTTCGTTATCCTCTGCCTTGATAGTGATTGTCTGAAGACTAACTTCTTCCACCAGCTCCTCATGTTCTTCATACCTTTTGAGGTACCAGATAGGTGTGGGTAACCAACTTCTTCAGCAGGCATATCTGCTGTAATTATTTCTTCTTGGATTTCTAATTTGAGTTGTACTTTAGCCCTTTCTTGTTCTAAATTAGCTGTTAAATTATCTTGTTGTTCCTCTAGATTAGTTTTTGAATTCTCTTGTTGCTCTGCTCCTCTCGTTCTTCAAACCTTTTGAGGTACCAACTAGGTGTGAGTAACCAACGTCTGCGGCAAGCATAGTCCCAATGTCTATCGGGGCTCTTCCAATTCTAGTGCATTAGACCATCTAGAAGATACAGAGAATCCCACTGAGTCCAGTAATCTTTAATAGTTCCTCTATATTTGACGATCTCTTGTCATTTTTGAGCCTTTTTAGGACAACCTTCAATTCATTGCATTTCTTTTGAGTCTTTCTCAGGCTTTCAAGGATGATTTTGTCTTCGTTATTCTCTGCCTTGATAGTGATTGCTTGAAGACTAACTTCTTCAACCAGCTCCTCTCGTTCTTCAAACCTTTTGAGGTACCAACTAGGTGTGGGTAACCAACGTCTGCGGCAAGCATAGTCCCAATGTCTATCGGGGCTCTTCCACTTCTAGTGCATTAGATCATCTAGAAGATACAGAGAATCCCACTGAGTCCAGTAATCTTTAATAGTTCCTCTATAGTTGACGATATCTTGTCATTTTTGAGCCTTTTTAGGACAATTTTCAATTCATTGTGTTTCCTTTTGAATCTTTCTCAGGCTTTCAATGATGATTTTGTCTTCGTTATCCTCTGGTTTGATAGTGATTGCTTGAAGACTAACTTCTTTCACCAGCTCCTCTCGTTCTTCAAACCCTTTGAGGTACTAACTAGGTGTGGGTAACCAACGTCTGCGGCAGGAATAGCCCCAGTATCTATCGGGGCTTTCCCTCTTCCAGTACATTAGACCATCGAGAAAATACAGAGAATCCCACCGAGTCCAGTAACCTTTAATAGTTCCACTAAATTTGGCGATCTCTTGTCATTTTTGAGCCTTTTTAGGACAATCTTCAATTCATTGTGTTTCCTTTTGAGTCTTTCTCAGGCTTTCAAGGATGATTTTGTCTTCGTTATCCTCTGCCTTGATAGTGATTGTCTGAAGACTAACTTCTTCAACCAGCTCCTCATGTTCTTCATACCTTTTGAGGTACCAGATAGGTGTGGGTAACCAACGTCTTCAGCAGGCATATCTGCTGTAATTATTTCTTCTTGGATTTCTAATTTGAGTTGTACGTTAGCCCTTTCTTGTTCTAAATTAGCTGTTAAAATTATCTTGTTGTTCCTCTAGATTCTCTTGTTGCTCTGCTCCTCTCGTTCTTCAAACCTTTTGAGGTACCAGCTAGGTGTGAGTAACCAACTGTTCCAGCAGGCATATCTGCTGTAATTATTTCTCGTTGGACTTCTAATTTGATTTTTACTCTAAACCTTTTCTTGTTGTTCTAAATTAGCTGTTAAATTCTCTTGTTCTTCTAGATTAGTTTTTAAATTCTTTTGCTGTTCTAAATTGATTTTTAAATTGTCTTGTTGTTGTGCTAAGAGATGTACTTGAATGTTAAGCTTACCGATCTCTTGTTTGAAGTTTTTTTGAATGTATAGCAAACCATTCATAATTTGTTTTTTTACGCTTTTCCTCCTCTTGTTCCTCGTCCTTCCTGCCCCTTTCTTTGTCCTCTTCTTCCTTCCTACCTTTCATTTTCCTCTTTTTCATTCTTCCTGCCCCTTTATCCTCTTCTTCATCCTTCCTATCCTCTTCTTTCCCCACTTTTCGCCTTTCTTTCGCCTAAAATATTACAAACGTTTTTTAGGCATATTCCTTGGCAGGCCAAAGTTCCGATATAACTCTAGTCAATTCTACTTTTACTCTGGAACATCTGAATACTCTTTGGAATCGCAATCTTCATCTAGTTTATCCACCTTGCGAAACGGACCAATTGAAAAGCATTGAGAAGGACCCAACGCGTCCTAAAAACATTAGGATTATGTCTTTAGCGCAATTTAGACCTGAAAAAGATCATCCACTACAACTACAATCGTTGTATGAGCTTAGGGAAATAGTTTCTGAAGAAATGTTTAGTAATATAACATTGGTTTTATGTGGAAGTTGTAGAAATTCAGATGATAACAGACGAGTTAAAGATTTAAAAGACTTTAGTAAACATTTAAGTCTTGAAAACAACGTGGAATTCAAAGTCAACATGTCTTATAGAGAGTTATTTGAAGAATTTAAAAATTCTTACATAGGTATCCATACGATGTTAGATGAACATTTCGGTATCAGCGTCGTCGAGCAAATGGCGGCTGGATTAATAATGGTAGCGCATCGTTCTGGAGGTCCTTTGTTAGATATTATTGAAACTTCGGAAGGATCGCGACTGGGATTTTTAGCGCAAACTCCTGATGAATTCGCGCACATTATTAAATTTATTTTACATCTAGATCAAGGGGAAATTAGTGAAATTCGAGATAAAGCTAGGGCTTCTACTGAAAGGTTTAGTAATGAGAAGTTTCATGAGGAATTTCTCAGGGCTTCTGAACCACTTTTTAAGTAAAACTTAAATGTTTATATGTATAAATGTTTTAAGAATAAAGTGTGATATATCTTATTATAGATTGTTTTTTGATTAATATACAGTCCACTCTACCTTCTAACTTTTTGAATTGATAAATCTAAAGAACGAAAGTTGGGATATATAAATTATTGAGTTTTCATTTAAAATAATAAGACTTACTTACTCTCTAAACGTCAAAACAGCAACTACTACTTGGAATTACTTGTTCAATTCTTTTTAAAACCCTTAATGTAAATAATTTACAAAAATTTTCCAAAATAATTACAATAATATGGTAACCTTGCGCTAGCTTCACTGCAGAAGTTGCGTCTTCTTTGGTCTTCTCTGTTGGTCGGCCATAACTACCCTTTGCTCTCTGAGTGTCACATCTCATCATCCCCTGATCCTTGACCTTCCTGGAAGATACAGACAGACACAGACAAACACAGAGAGACACGGACAGACACATACAGACAGACATATACAGACAGACACATACAAACAGGCACAAACGGATTCAGGGGACCCCAAAACGTAAAAATCCGTCGAAAACTGGAGGTCGAAAAAAATCATGATGCCTATATTTCTTTATCTGTATACAGATAGAAAAGTAAAAACGTCGAAAAACGTGGAAAAAGCTTGAAAAACGTTTGATAACGTTATAAAAACCGTTGAAAAACGTCGAAAAAGTTCTAAAAATGATATAAAAACGTTGAAAAACATTGGAAATTTTGAAAAAAGTCTAAAAATGTTATAAAAGACGTTGAAAACATTGAGAAACGTCTAAAACCGTTAAAAAACGTTGAAAACCCTCGAAAAAACCTTTAAAAACGTCGAAAAACGTTAAAAAACGTCTAAAAATGTTATAAAAGGCGTTGAAAACATTGACAAACGTCGAAAAACGTCTAAAACAGTTAAAAAATCTCGAAAAACCTTGAAAAACGTCTAAAAATGTTATATAAAGGATAGGAAAGTAAAAATCAAAGGGGTTTAAATTTTGAAATATCATAGTGATAATAAATGCATTCCTCAACAGCACTATTTGTAATATAATCCAAAATTTAGGCTCTTAATGTCTTAGCCAAAGAAAAAAAAAAGGTTGAGTACAGTAAACTGGAGGTAGAAAATGATTCTTGAAACGTCGAAAACCGTTGAAAAACGTTGAAAACGTGGAAAAACCTTGAAAAGCATCTAAAAATGTTAAAAAATTGGAAAACGTCGATAAACGTCTAAAAATGTTATAAAAAAAATGTTAAAAAACGTTGAAAACCATTAAGAAAACGGTGAAAAACGTTTAAAAAAACTTCTAAAAACGATGTAAAAAACGTTGAAAAACATTGAAAATGTCGAAAAATGTCTAAAAATGTTAAAAAGACGTTGAAAACATTGAGAAATATCAAAAAACGTCTAAAACCGTTAAACAACGTTGAAAAACTTCGAAAATCCTTGAAAAACGTTAAAAAAACATTAAAAAAAGGTCTAAAAATGATATAAAAAACGTTGAAAACATTGAGAAACATCTAAAACCGTTAAAAACGTCGAAAAACGTAGAAAAACGTCGAAAAACGTAAAAAAAACGTTGAAAAACGTCAAAAAATGATATAAAAAAATATAGGAAATGTCGAAAAACGTCTAAAAATGTTATAAGAGACGTTGAAAATATTGAGAAACCTCGTAAAACGTCTAAAACCGTTAAAAAATGTTAAAAAAAAAACCTCAAAAAACGTTAGAAAACGTAAAAAAAAAAACGTTGAAAATGTCAAAAAACGTCTAAAAATTATATAAAAAACGTTGAAAAACATTGGAAATGTCGAAAAACGTCTAAAAATGTTAAAAAGACGTTGAAAACATTGAGAAATATCAAAAAACTTCTAAAACCGTTAAAAAACGTTGAAAAACTTCGAAAATCCTTGAAAAACGTTAAAAAACATTAAAAAAGGTCTAAATATGATATAAAAAAACGTTGAAAAACATGGAAAATGTCGAAAAACGTCTGAAAATTTTATAAAAGACGTTGAAAACATTGAGAAACGTCTAAAACCGTTAAAAACGTTTAAAAACTTTGAAAAACCTTGAAAATTGTCAAAAAAACTTCTAAAAATTATATAAAAACATTGGAAATGTCGAAAAACGTCTAAAAATGTTAAAAAGACGTTGAAAACATTGAGAAATATCAAAAAACTTCTAAAACCGTTAAAAAACGTTGAAAAACTTCGAAAATCCTTAAAAAACGTTAAAAAAACATTAAAAAAAGGTCTAAATATGATATAAAAAAACGTTGAAAAACATGGAAAATGTCGAAAAACGTCTGAAAATTTTATAAAAGACGTTGAAAACATTGAGAAACGTCTAAAACCGTTAAAAACGTTTAAAAACTTTGAAAAACCTTGAAAATTGTCAAAAAAACTTCTAAAAATGATATAAAAACATTGGAAATGTCGAAAAACGTCTAAAAATGTTAAAAAGACGTTGAAAACATTGAGAAATATCAAAAAACTTCTAAAACCGTTAAAAAACGTTGAAAAACTTCGAAAATCCTTAAAAAACGTTAAAAAACATTAAAAAAAAGGTCTAAATATGATATAAAAAACGTTGAAAAACATGGAAAATGTCGAAAAACGTCTGAAAATTTTATAAAAGACGTTGAAAACATTAAGAAACGTCTAAAACCGTTAAAAACGTTTAAAAACTTTGAAAAACGTTGAAAATTGTCAAAAAAACTTCTAAAAATGATATAAAAACATTGGAAATGTCGAAAAACGTCTAAAAATGTTATAAAAGACGTTGAAAATATTGAGAAACGTCGAAAAACTTCTAAAACAGTTAAAAAACTGTGGCTATTTGTTTTTAAAATTTTGAGCAAAATGCACGAAAACATTAACATTAAGCGATAAATATCATGCTAATATTTTTATTGTTTTGCATTTATGATCCCAACTAATTTCAAATGGTTGACCTACAGTCCTTTATTGACTTCAAAAAAGGAGGAGGTTCTCAATTCGTCGTAATAGTTTTTTTAATGTATGTTCAGCGATAATTCTTTAACTCGGTGTCTGATTTCAATGATTCTTTTTTTGTTAGAAAGAAGGTACTTTAGGGATGGTTCCATGTAAATTTGGTCAAAATCTAATAATTGGGTCCATAAGAAAATCCTCAAACTCTTAATTTTTTGTGTATGTGTAGGGATAATTCTTTACCATCTTGTCCGATTTATATGATTCTTTTTTTGTTAGAAAGGGGGTACTTCAGAGGTGGTCCCATATAAATTTGGTCAAAATCTAATAATTGGGTCCATGAGAAAATCCTCAAACTCTTTATTTTGTATGTATATTTAACGATAATTCTTTACAGCAGGCATATCTGCTGTAATTATTTCTCGTTGAACTTCTAATTTGATTTCTACTCTAAGCCTTTTCTTGTTGTTCTAAATTAGCTGTTAAATTTTCTTGTTGTTCTTCTAGATTAGTTTTTAAATTCTCTTGCTGTTCTAAATTGATTTTTAAATTGTCTTGTTGTTGTGCTAAGAGATCTACTTGAATGTTAAGCTGACTTATATCTTGTTTGAAGTTTTTTTGAATGTATAGCAAACCATTCATAATTTGTTTTGTTACGTTTCTCCTCCTCTTGTTCCTCGTCCTTCCTGCCCCTTTCTTTGTCCTCTTCTTCCTTCCTTTTCGCCTTTCTTTCGCCTAAAATATTACAAACGTTTTTTAGGCTTATTCCTTGGCAGGCCAAAGTTCCGATATAACTCTAGTCAATTCTACTTTTACTCTGGAACATCTGAATACTCTTTGGAATCGCAATCTTCATCTAGTTTATCCACCTTGCGAAACGGACCAATTGAAAAGCATTGAGAAGGACTCAACGCGTCCTAAAAACATTAGGATTATGTCTTTAGCACAATTTAGACCTGAAAAAGATCATCCACTACAACTACAATCGTTGTATGAGCTTAGGGAAATAGTTTCTGAAGAAATGTTTAGTAATATAACATTAGTGTTATGTGGGAGTTGTAGAAATACCGATGACAGTAGAAGAGTAAAAGATTTAAAAGACTTTAGTAAACATTTAAGTCTTGAAAACAACGTGGAATTCAAAGTCAACATGTCTTATAGAGAGTTATTTGAAGAATTTAAAAATTCTTACATAGGTATCCATACGATGTTAGATGAACATTTCGGTATCAGCGTCGTCGAGCAAATGGCGGCTGGACTTATAATGGTAGCGCATCGTTCTGGAGGTCCTTTGTTAGATATTATTGAAACTTCGGAAGGATCGCGACTGGGATTTTTAGCGCAAACTCCTGATGAATTCGCGCACATTATTAAATTTATTTTACATTTAGATCAAGGGGAAATTAGTGAAATTCGAGATAAAGCCAGAGCTTCTACTGAAAGGTTTAGTAATCAGAAGTTTCATGAGGAATTTCTCAGGGCTTCTGAACCACTTTTTAAGTAAAACTTAAATGTTTATATGTATAAATGTTTTAAGAATAAAGTGTGATATATCTTATTATAGATTGTTTTTTAATTAATATACAGTCCACTATACCTTCTAACTTTTTGAATTGATAAATCTAAAGAACGAAAGTTGGGATATATAAATTATTGAGTTTTCATTTAAAATAATAAGACTTACTTACTCTCTAAACGTCAAAACAGCAACTACTACTTGGAACTACTTGTTCAATTCTTTTTAAAACCCTTAATGTAAATAATTTACAAAAATTTTCCAAAATAATTACAATAATATGGTAACCTTGCGCTAGCTTCACTGCAGAAGTTGCGTCTTCTTTGGTCTTCTCTGTTGGTCGGCCATAACTACCCTTTGCTCTCTGGGTGTCACATCTCATCATCCCATGATCCTTGACCTTTCTGGAAGATACAGACACAGACAGACACAGACAGACAGACACAGACAGACACAGCCAGACACAGCCAGACACAGACAAACACAGAGAGACACGGACAGACGCAGACAGACACATACAGACAGACACATACAGACAGACACATACAGACAGGCACAGACGGATTCAGGGGACCCCAAAACGTAAAAATCCGTCGAAAACTGGAGGTCGAAAAAAATCATGATGTCTATATTTCTTTATCTGTATACAGATAGAAAAGTAAAAACGTCGAAAAACGTGGAAAAAGCTTGAAAAACGTTTGATAACGTTATAAAAAAACCCGTTGAAAACGTCGAAAAAAGTCTAAAACCGTAAAAAAAAAACGTTGAAAAACTACAAAAAAGATTCTAAATACGTCGAAAAACGTGGAAACGCTTGAAAAACGTTTAAAACGTTATAAAAACCGTTGAAAAACGTCGAAAAAGTTCTAAAAATGATATAAAAAACGTTGAAAAACATTGAAAATTTTGAAAAAAGTCTAAAAATGTTATAAAAGACGTTGAAAACATTGAGAAACGTCTAAAACCGTTAAAAAACGTTGAAAACCCTCGAAAAAACCTTTAAAAACGTCGAAAAACGTTAAAAAACGTCTAAAAATGATTAAAAAACGTTGAAAAACATTGGAAATGTCGAAAAACGTCTAAAAATGTTATAAAAGGCGTTGAAAACATTGACAAACGTCGAAAAACGTCTAAAACAGTTAAAAAATCTCGAAAAACCTTGAAAAACGTCTAAAAATGTTATATAAAGGATAGGAAAGTAAAAATCAAAAGGGTTTAAATTTTGAAATATCATAGTGATAATAAATGCATTCCTCAACAGCACTATTTGTAATATAATCCAAAATTTAGGCTCTTAATGTCTTGTTTATTAGCCAAAGAAAAAAAAAGGTTGAGTACAGTAAACTGGAGGTAGAAAAAAATGATTCTTGAAACGTCGAAAACCGTTGAAAAACGTCGAAAACGTGGAAAAACCTTGAAAAGCATCTAAAAATGTTAAAAAATTGGAAAACGTCGATAAACGTCTAAAAATGTTATAAAAAAATGTTAAAAAACGTTGAAAACCATTAAGAAAACGGTGAAAAACGTTTAAAAAAACTTCTAAAAATGATGTAAAAAACGTTGAAAAACATTGAAAATGTCGAAAAATGTCTAAAAATGTTAAAAAGACGTTGAAAACATTGAGAAATATCAAAAAACGTCTAAAACCGTTAAACAACGTTGAAAAACTTCGAAAATCCTTGAAAAACGTTAAAAAAACATTAAAAAAAGGTCTAAAAATGATATAAAAAACGTTGAAAACATTGAGAAACATCTAAAACCGTTAAAAACTTTGAAAAACGTCGAAAAACGTAAAAAAAAAACGTTGAAAAACGTCAAAAAATTATATAAAAAAACATTTGAAATGTCGAAAAACGTCTAAAAATGTTATAAGAGACGTTGAAAATATTGAGAAACCTCATAAAACGTCTAAAACCGTTAAAAAATGTTAAAAAAAAACGTTAGAAAACGTAAAAAAAACGTTGAAAATGTCAAAAAACATTGGAAATGTCGAAAAACGTTGAAAAACTTCGAAAATCCTTGAAAAACGTTAAAAAAAACATTAAAAAAAGGTCAATGTTTGTTTAAGATTTTCGAAACATGCTTGTATTTTTTTCAGCTTCTACTAAACCAAGTTTGTACAGATCCTTGGTTGAGTGGGTTCTATACGTTGTTGGATGAACCTGGGGTACAAAAGATAATTTCTCAAGTAAATTTGCTCAAGTCAAATCAGCTTAATAAGTTGAATACAGCCAGTATTGTAGGTTTGCACTACACAAAAAAAAACACGGGTTGCACTCTGGGAGTGCCGGCAGAAGTGAAAACTTTAATATTAATAATAATAATAATAATAATGTGTTTATTAGCCAAAAAAAAAATACAGAAATTTACAACTAAGAGTCAATAATAATTTTCTAACAAACAAAAGACAAAGCCACAGAAGGAGAATTTTAAAAATTCTACTTGTGCGTGGCACGAAATAATAATGGTAATTAATTACGTAAATATAAATAAATCGGTATAAATAAATGTCTAAATCGGTATGAATGTCTAAATCGGTATGCATGTCCAAATCTATAAATATATGTATATGACTAAATCGGTATATAAATTTAAATTGATACACTACTTTAGACCAGTATGTAAGTAAAATATATATAAGAGTAAATTAAATTATTAACGTTGTGCATTTTTAATTTTTTGGAATAGTTAGGGAATAATTTTGTTCCAATTTGTTCCAATTTATTCCAATTTATTCCAATTTGTTCCAATTTGTTCCAATTTGTTCCAATTTATTCCAATTTATTCCAATTTATTTCAATTTATTTCAATTTATTCCAATTCCAATTTATTCCAATTTGTTCCAATTTATTCAAATTTATTCAAATTTATTCAAATTTATTCAAATTTATTCAAATTTATTCAAATTTATTCAAATTTATTCAAATTTATTCCAATTTATTCCAATTTATTCCAATTTATTCAAATTTATTCCAATTTATTCCAATTTAGTTCAATTTATTCCAGTTTATTCCAATTTATTCCAATTTATTCAAATTTATTCAAATTTATTCAAATTTATTCCAATTTATTCCAATTTATTCCAATTTATTCCAATTTATTCCAATTTATTCCAATTTATTCCAATTTATTCCAATTTATTCCAATTTATTCCAATTTATTCCAATTTATTCCAATTTATTCCAATTTATTCCAATTTATTCCAATTTATTCCAATTTATTCCAATTTATTCCAATTTATTCCAATTTATTCCAATTTATTCCAATTTATTCCAATTTATTCCAATTTATTCCAATTTATTCCAATTTATTCCAATTTATTCCAATTTATTCCAATTTATTCCAGTTTATTTCAATTTATTCCAATTTAAAAAATATCGACAATCGAAAGAAAACAATCGAATGTTCGATTAATCGATTTCGATGTTACAATATGTTTAGTCCATTTTGTTACTATATTTAGACTCTTGCATTCGATCTCTTACTATATTGTTGTATTTTCCCTGTGCCATGATCACTAGATCATCGGTATATCCCAGGGTTCTATGTCTCTTATCTTTGAGAGCCCTAAGCAGCCCGTTCACTGCAAAGTTCCACAGGAGTGAAGACAGCACTCCACCCTGCGGACATCCCCTCGCTACCCCTGTGTGTATAGTTATCTTCCTTAACATAGAGTCGATCGAGGACACGCACGTAGGTATTTTCAAATGCACCCTCGATATCCAAGAATGCTCCCAGTATTACCTCCTTGTTTTCCAGTGTATTCTCTACCCCTTCTATTAATTGATGGTCGTACCATATTGGCCTTATCAGGCTTAGTACACCATTTTTAAAAAATTATTGATAGAGGAACCACTAAATCTCGACTCCAATTCAAAATTAATATTTTGTCCTTTCAGAAAATCATTTCCTGTAAAGAATCTTACCCCGGTGGTGAGGAAACTCTCAGGAAAGCCCTCCTAATTAAGAAAATCCCGGAAAATTGCGTTATTCTTTTAGATTCTCTCTCTGATTCGACAAAGAACCAATATAACACAGCTTATAAGTTATGGTGGACTTATTGTAATGAGCATGAAATCAGAAAATTTGAAGCCTCAGCAACGGATGTGATTTCATTTTTGCAGGTCATTTATCAAAAAAAAAGTCTTTTAAGTATGGTTCATTTAATAATATTCGTTCATCACTGGCTCTTATTTTGCCAGAGGGGTTGGGAAGTAACATTTCCCTGCATTATAGGTGTATTGGTCTTGGTATATTGGCATTTGAACCAATATACCGTTTGTAATATGCCTATCTAGTCTTAAATAGTCTTAAATACAAAGGAAATAAGAGTTATTGGTCTTAGGGACTTTGCCGTTTCCTATTCTATCTCCTCACAGACTCTCTCTTGACTTTTCGTAAGACTATGTTGTAACAGGTGCGTATGGTTCTATATAATTCCCATTCGTAGGTTATTTTAGCCTTATTAAATTTTTGTCTCACCTGTTTCCTTAGTATAGCAAGGTCATCATTCCACTATGAAACTTTCCTAATAGAATTCCTTGCTATTAAGAGACAGGTATCGTTGAAAGCGCTAGTGACTCGATGGTCTAGTAGAATATATGTAATAACATCTTTAGGATATCAACTTAGGGAGGTTCATGATGTTCTGTTTGAAATAAGTGAAGGAAACTTTGAAAATAAGGTAAAAAAATTGGCTGAAAAAGTTATTGTCTCCATAAGAAACTTTAAATTACATAACAATTAACAACTTAGTGGATTCTTTTCCTAATACGAGCATAATACTTCGTATTTTATTAACAATGCCAATTTCGGTTGCTACCGCAGAACGATCTTTTTCAAAACTCAAAATAATAAAAATTTATGATCGACTATGTGGCAAAACCGACTAAGTAATCTTGCTTTCATCTGCACATCCTTCTGATCCCCCATCGTATCCTTTCGATGCCCCATCGCAATGCATTTCCCATTTCCTCCCTACTATCCGATATGAAAAGCTTAAGATTTTGTGATGAGGTTTGACTACCATTGTCCAAAAGCATTTTGATTGTTATGGGACTGCTGTTTTTAGTTTCAATTTTGTTTCGTAAAAAAATTAATTTACTTACTAAAATTTATATTAAAAAAGAGTTAAATAGTTTAAATAGTCATATTAAGGCTTGAGAGGGAATCTATAATAGAAACAGTCTAATTCGTCTTGAGCTAGTGTATATGTTTCAAAGTTTTTTCTTTTCTAAAGCATTAATTCTGTATGTAAGCTCTTTAAGGTTTAAATAAAATTCTTCACTTAATTTCACAACTAAATATTTATTTACAAATAAAAATCACAACTTAAGAGTAACGTCCAGAACAAACTGGATACTAAGCAAAAATCACAGTACTTGTGATCAAACGTTCATGTACAAATCATAAACACTACAAAATAAAATAAATACAAACATACATTCAATAAATAAAAAAACATTTACACATACAGTAATAAATTATTTACAAGAAATATCACAATTTTCAAGACGAGCTTCGATTACAGAAGCTAGAAATTGGGAATTTTGACTTGAGACATTTGATACTGTCTTAAGTCGTCATCTTGAGGAAGTGGCATTGAATCTTTTACGGGAGTACCATCAGGGTACACCCTAACTACCATCGGTCCTGTCAAAGGAGCATCCTGGTACATTCCTTCGTCCATAGGATCTACAGGAGCTTCAGTAGTAATCCTAGCAGTGGTACTAGTAGGATACTGCTCCTGGAATCTTCTGTAAGGTCCTTTTTTCTGTGTACCAATAGCATTCAAGTAACTAACAATATTTTGGGGATAAGTATATTGCGTTTGAGCCTTGTATTGTTCCACGATTTCTTTCGGAGCTGGTACTATTACAATGTTGTCAATTTTCGCCGATGCAGATCCATGAGAACCAAGCTCAAAATCACCGAATGGTTCGGCTTCGTAACTATTCGGCTTGGCTGTGGTTGTTGAACGAGGCTTCAACAGTGATTTTGCCAAAGGATGACCGGCCATCATTGAATCCCAAACTGAAATAATAAAAAATAATGTTAGAAATGGAATTTATCAGCTAGAAAATTAGTTCGACTACCAGTATCTAATAGTACTCTACAGGTTGATTTTTTTATGACGATTTTTGAACGCTAATTACAGTTAGAGGGATATTGCAAGTTTACTTAAGATTAGTCACTATTAGCGACGCTCTTATTTTGACATCTGATCATGCGCAGATGGAGGAGATTCTCAATTCGTAGGAATATTTTTCGTATGTATGTTCAGCGATAATTCTTTAATTTGGTTTTCGATTTTAATGATTCTTTTTTTGTTGGAAAGGGGGTACTTCGAGGGTGGTACCGTATAAATTTGAGCAAAATCTAATAATTGTATCTATAAGAAAATCGTCCAAATATTAATTTTTTATGTATTTTTAGTGATAATACTTTACTAACTTGTCTGATTTGTATGATTCTTTACCACAGGGATGTGGTAAAGTCGGTGGGACGTTATATCCCCACTTCTACAGCACTAGGAGTATGTTTTTATTATTTTTAAATATGAATACTTACTTAATTGATTTGCTCCTCTTTGGTAAGGGTCCATAGAATCTAAATATTCTTCGGGTAAGCTTTTGAGTTTGTTCAAGCCGTATCTCAGTAATTGTTGATTGCAATTGTCCAAAGTTGATTCGTCACAGAAATGTTCAACTTGGGTGGCAAACACTGAATAAAGGAATGAAGTCTGTAAAGTAAAAAATAATAAATTAGAACACGATAATATTTATATGATTGTTAATAAATTGTTCAATAGGGTCTAGTAATATAATAAAGAACTGTCAAGGGTCAAGAATGGATTAATAAATGTTCAAGTAAGTTTACTAGTTTAATCTATAATATAAAAATGAATCGCAAAATGTGTTGGTAAGCGCATAATTCAACAACGCCTGAACCAATTTTACCAATTCTTTTTTTTTTTTTAAATGTTCGTTGAAGTCCAAAGATGGTTTTTACGGCGAGGAAAATTCTAATAATTTCCAGGAAAACCCTAAAAACAGCCCTTTTATTTTTCCCATATATATAAAGCTTGGCTGAAGAGTTTTCTTTCACATATTATTTGCTGAATTCCCAAATAATTGGTTAGTTTTTTTTTTTTTTTTTTTTTTTTTTTTTTTTTTTTTTTTTTTTTTATAAAAATGAATCCCTATTTCCTTTGGTCACGATCACGCGTGAACGGTTGGATCAATTTTGCTAATTCTTTTTTTGTTGTGTTTGTTATTGTTAGGAGAAGGTTCTTATGAAAGAAAAAGTTAAGAAAATTGCGCGGACAATTAGAAAATTTCTATATATATATATATATAGAAATCAATATTCATAGTTAAGACAGGGCAACAGTTATTCTGAATGTGAAAGATCTATAACCTTATAAATGTATTTAATAATATATGGCAATAGCCTTTCAATATGACCTTTTAAACCAGTAATGGTATAATTTGTATTTTTTATAAGAAACAGTTAACAATTAAAAATCAACTGGTATAACATATACTTATCAATAAAGTAATAAATTGTTAAGTAATTCAGAATTATATCATTTATTACCACATTACATAATATATTAAAAAAACAACTTATAGAATGCAATGGGTATGTTCCATTTAACGGGAACAATGTTTTTTTAACTATAAAGTAATTTTTTCTTACATGAATACATTACTTGAGTATGCAAAATGGTTTGACTCTGGAATTTGCACCAATAAAATATCAGTTTGATATGATTTGTTATACATACATTTTTGCAAAGATGTAAATGAATTAAATGATGTAGTTGACCTTGTTGGCTGACATTTTAAAATAGTTTGCGAATTGAAAGCATGGTCGACAATGTTTTAATGATCTAATCCAATGCTATTATCAAAGGTTTCTGCTTTAAATGAATGTTGCACTTCAAATTTAAAGGCCTAGATTCTAGTCTTCCTGGAAATTTTTTAAATTAACCTTGAAATAGAATTATATAAAATATTTTAAATATTGTTTATATCAAGTCAGTTGAGTATAAAGTTGCGTCTTCTAAATATATTAATGTTCAGTTATACTACTACAAATTTTTTACTGTGAAGTTCTTATGATTTTTATTATCTATATATCATTTACACAATTCTATTATTCCACATCTAAAAATGTTTATGGTTATACAGGGTGTTTCATTGAACCATGGATGGAGACCACCGAGGTACTTCCAAATAACCCATACTTAATGGGTCTTTCGACCTTTATAGCCGAGATACAGGGTGGTTAATAAGTTATGAGTCTGGAAAGACATAGGCCAAATTGATAAAACACCCTGTATCTCGGCTATAAAGGTCGAAAGATCCATTAAGTATGGGTTATTTGGAAGCACCTCGGTGGTCTCCATCCATGGTTAAAAGGAGTCCCTTTACCAACGAAACACCCTGTATAACTTTTGATCTAAATTACATCCTATACGTCTCAGTCTCTGTAGGGTAAACGACTTAAAATTTTAAATTTTTTTCTTAATATTTCTCAATAGGGATATACACTACAAACTAAAAATAATTTGGATTATACAGGGTGACCCAAAAATAGGAATTTATATCAAAGTTATGTTTTGTGACTGTCTTTTGATTTCTCCAGTTACTGTCTGAAAAGCAGCTCTTATTCTAGCTTTCATATCTTCTGTAATAGTTGGTGGGATATTACTTCAAGTCTGGAGATCTTGGAGGCCAATTATGTGGACCACCTCTTCCGATTCATTTATTAACAAAATGCCGGTTTAAGTATTGCCGTACTCGAAGTTGAAAATGTATCCACATTTTCTGCCTAGTATTTAAAGGTACATTATCAAGGATCCTAGATAATTTTCTCCGCAAAAATTTTGGAAATTTTACTGATATCGTGAAATACGAAAAACTTCTATAAATTTCGATTAATTATCTTTAAGATGACTTTTTATTAAAATTAATTGAAATCCTCTTCTAATAACATTCAAATAAGTGTCTTTTTATTATTATTAATTTTTCACACTGTAGGATATTCGCCAGCGTCTAAAAATACTGATCAAAAGAATATATGATGTTCCCTTTAAAAAAATATCTTTAATATAAATTTATATTTCTGGGCCACCCTGTATAATCCAAATTATGTTTAATTTGTAGTGTTAATGGCCCCGTATTAAAAAAATAATTCAAATTTTAAGTCCTTTTCCCTACAGAGATCGACGCGTATAGGATGCGCCACCCTGTATATATAATTTCAAATTTAAATAAAATTATGTTAATAATAAAAAATTGTGTTTATACTTCATAAAAATATTTAAATTCTCTTCAAAAGTATTACGAGACTGACATTAATTCCAAAAATAAATTTTATTTATTCGGAACATTTAGAAAAACTTTAATAAATATTTGATTTGATTTGAAAAACGAATTGTATTTCTATTATTAATTAAAAAAATTATGTAACATTACAAAATTGAATTGTTGACTCCACATTTAATATTTTTTAATTATTTTAAATAGTTAACAAGTGCTTTTGGGACAAATTTGTTTCTCCATCTCCAAATTTATAAATATTGCTCCTAAAGCTACGGGAGTAAGGACTTTTTGGTGGGAAATTTCCTTCTCTTTTTAAATCTTTTTTCAAATTTGAAAAATGTCAAACAGTTTTTTAGATATTTGCAAAAAAACAAACCCTATTTTTTTTGAGTTAATTATTTATAATTTTTAAAATGAGTGATATACTCTTCTATATTCATATTTTCGGAGGCAAAAAAAAAGTTTGATCCAAAAAGCATTTGTTAACTAATTCTAACTAATTCCTCAGATTTTTTTATATAAATATACCTCTACTGAATGATTTTTGTTTTTTTATTAATAATGATGTACTTCAGTCTAAATTTGTGACGGTATCTATGAAAAAAATCCGCAAATTCAATTTGTAATGTCCAAATAAAGTTTTTTACTTTCCTATCTGTATACAGATATAAGGAAAGTATAGGAATCATGATTTTTTTCGACCTCGAGTTTTAGACGGATTTTTACGTTTTGAGGTCCCCTGAATCCGTTTTGACTATTTTCGCGATGATGTCTGTCTGTGTGTGTGTGTGTGTCTGTGTGTGTGTCTGTATAACGCATAACTCATGAACCGATACACAGAAAAACACCAAATTTTAAACTTAAGCTTTGTTCTAGCGTCCAATGAGCTGATTAGATTTTGGACAGAGTCGGAACATCTGGGGGGGTACTTTATAGGTGGTCATTTTTATATTTTATGGAATATATCTGTTATTTACGTTTGGAGAAGAAAATTCTTCAAATAAAAGTTACTTCTAATATAATTATCTATAATTTTTGTTTGATGCAAAATTTTCCTAAAATGGTCCGTATTCGAGAAATTTGACAAAATGTAAAAAAATAATTTTTTATAAAAATTGTTCAAATAAAAGTTGTTTGTAATATAATTCTTTATAATTTTTATTCTATACATAATTTCTCTAAAATGGACCGTATTCGAGATATTTGAGAAAATGTGTAAATTTCGAATTTTGAAGAAAACTCAAAAACGGATAAAGGAAAAAACATTAAATTTTAAACTTAAGTTTTATTTCGACCTGAGGTGAACTGATTAGGGTTTGGACAGAGTCGGAACATTCGGGGGGGGGGGGGTACTTTATTGGTGGTCATTTTTATATTTTATGGAATATATTCGTTATTTACATTTGGGGAAGAAAATTCTTCAAATAAAAGTTACTTACAATATTATTATCTATAATTTTTGTTCTATGTCAAATTTTCCTGAAATGGTCCGTATTCGAGAAATTTGACAAAATGTGCAAAATTCTGTTTTTTAAGAAAATTGTTAAACTAAAAGTTGTTTGCGATATCGATCTCTATAATTTTTGTTTTTTCATGATTTTTCTAAAATGGACCGTAATGGAAAAATTGGAGGAAAAGTGTTAAATTTAAATTTTTCAGTATTTTCGTTTTCAATGAATATCTATAGAAATATGTTTGGAGGTGGATGTATGTGGAAAATGTATATATTTAGTTTATCCTCTAAACATTTTTAGAGATGCTGCAATAGGTTAACTAGATAGGAAAGTCATGTGTTGGACACATCAGATTTTTTACCTTTATATGGCAATATTAACGATGGATAATTTATAATATATTTTACGTAATCTTTTTCGATCGTAATTTGTATGTAGACAGTAGAAGATTAAAGTGAAAATAGACAAATAATATAAAGAATTTTTATCTTGACAAATGTGAAAAAATTTCATTTTTTTTTTTTCATGATATCTACAAGAAATCTAAAATAATTTTGATCCTCATCGTCGCCGTCGTCGCTTTGTGAGCTTACGTTTACATGTTTCTACAAACTTTTTTATTCAAAAAGTTAGGGGAATAATTTTCTACATACTTTGTTATTGTTCTCTTAACTTTTTCTCTTTCTTTTCTACTAACTTTTTTAGTATTTTTGCCAATATTTTTTCAAAATTTTATTCAAGTATTAAGTAATTTGACCTTAATTAGCGATTAGTCCCTTCTATTTTTTTCTACGTTTATGCAGCGTTATTTCTAATATTATTATCTATAATTTTTGCTTTTTGTCAAAATTTCCTGAAATGGTCCGTATTCGAGAAATTTGACAAAATGGGCAAAATTCTGATTTTTATCAAAATTGTTGAAATAAAAGTTGTTTGCGATATTAATCTCTATAATTTTTGTTTATACATGATTTTTCTAAAATGGACCGTAATGGAAAAATTGTAGGAAAAGTGCAAAATTTAAATTTTTCAGTATTTTCATTTTCAATGAATATCTATAGAAAAATGTTTCGATGTAAATGTATGTGGAAAATGTATATATTTAGTTTATCCTCTAAACATTTATGGAGGTGCTGCAATAGGTTGTACAAAATAACCGGAAAAAGCCTGTATAGGAAAGTCATGTGTTGGACACATCAGATTTTTAAACTTATATAAACAAAATTTAGACTTACTTTTTCCTGTTTACTGAGATACTCCCACATCGGTATAGCAGATCCATTCGATTGTCCAATTAGCACAAAAACACTCAAAATTAGTCCAAAACCGTACATTTTTCCGAACATTATCACTTTCTAAATTCGCAAAATAAAAAACAACTGAATTACGTTTACTTCGATCAAGTAAGCTTTCACTACGAGCAGCGGTTGTGTGTTTGTTTCGGAACCTGGCCTGCTTGATTGTTTTATAGAAGTTTCGTGACGTCACGTCGAACCGGATGATCGTTGGAGATTCCAAAGATGAGGTTTCGAGTCTCCGTTTTTTTGTTATAGATGTATAAATCAAGTGTGGCGTTTTTTTGTTGTTGTTTTGTTCGAAATTTTGTAAATAATATATGTTAAGATAGTCGGATATCTGCATTCTTGAAATTCCTGGGATTTTTACGGAGTTGTCGGGAGTCTGAGGTGCGCGAGATCTGTTATTTATGTGTTTTATTGTTTTTGGTAATTGATTTTACTGTTTTTTAATGGCCCAATCTGTTTTTCTGGGTTTTCTCACACGTTATGACACCAACAGACGTTATCGCGTATTAAAATTTAGCCCAAAACTACGTTTAGATTTTTTTTAGTTGTTTTTAAATATTCCACCCGGGTTTCTACATAATTTCTTATAAATTTCGGA
This sequence comes from Psylliodes chrysocephalus, assembly GCA_927349885.1. Classification (NCBI taxonomy): domain Eukaryota; kingdom Metazoa; phylum Arthropoda; class Insecta; order Coleoptera; family Chrysomelidae; genus Psylliodes; species Psylliodes chrysocephalus. Next base: position 1,249,304 of record OV651834.1, read on the forward strand.
CAAGGATATTTAAAAAAGTAATTTTGTTGAAAAATAAAAATTTTGTCAAAATAAAAAAATTCCGAGAAAAAAAAATGAAGCATTAAACTTCAAAATATCATAATGAAAATAAATGCATTTCTTGACAGCACTATTTTTAATATAATCCCCAAATTTGAGTATTTAATGCAGCTGTACTTAATCTTTTTTTCTTTAGCGAATAATTGACAAGACGGTAAGAGCTTAAATTTTTGGATTATATTACAAATAGTGCTGTTGAGGAATGCATTTATTTTCTTTTTAATATTTCAAAATTTAAACCCCTTTGATTTTTACTTTCCTATCCTTAGTATAACATTTTTAGACGTTTTTCAACGTTTTTTTAACGATTTTAGACGTTTTTCAACGTTTCTCAATGTTTTCAACGTCTTTTATAATATTTTTAGACGTTTTTCGACATTTCCAATGTTTTTTAACGTTTTTTTATATAAATTTTAAACGTTTTTTGACGTTTTTCAGGGTTTTTCGGGGGTTTTCAACGTCTTATAAAATTTCTAGACGTTTTTCGACATTTCTAATGTTTTTCAACTGTTTTATATCATTTTTAGAAATTTTTTGACGTTTTACAACGTTTTTTTTTAAATGGTTTTCGACGTTTTTCAACATTTTTTTTATAATTTTTAGACGCTTTTCGACGTTTTTCAAAGATTTTAGACATTTTCCACGTTTTTCAACGTTTTTAAAACGTTTTTAGACGTTTTTCAACGTTTCACAATGTTTTCAACGTCTTTTATAACATTTTTAGACATTTTTAGAAATTTCCAATGTTCTTTAACGTTTTTATATAATTTTTAGACGTTTTTTGACCTTTTTCAACGTCTTTTTTTTAACGTTTTTAAACTTTTTAAACGTTTTTCAAGGTTTTTTAACGGTTTTAGACGTTTTTCGACGTTTCTCAATGTTTTCAACGTCTTTTATAAAAAATTTAGACGTTTTTCGACATTTCCAATGTTTTTCAACGGTTTTATATCATTTTTAGAAGTTTTTTTGACGTTTTACAACGTTTTTTTAACGGTTTTCGACATTTCTCAACATTTTTTTTTATAACATTTTTACACGTTTATCGACGTTTTCAATTTTTTGTTTTATAACAATTTTAGACGCTTTTCGACGTTCTTCAACGGTTTTAGACATTTTCGACGTTTTTCAACGTTTTTTAAAACGTTTTTAGACGTTTTTCAAGTTTTTTTCACGTTTTTTAACGGTTTTAGGCGTTTTCCAACATTTTTCAACGTTTTTACTTTCCTATCTGTATTTTTTTAACGGTTTTAGACATTTTTCATCGTTTCTCAATGTTTTCAACGTCTTTTATAACATTTTTAGACATTTTTCGAAATTTCCAATGTTTTTTAACGTTTTTATATAATTTTTAGACGTTTTTTGACCCTTTTCAAAGTCTTTTTTTTAACGTTTTTAAACTTTTAAACGTTTTTCAAGGGTTTTCAACGTTTTTTAACGGTTTTAGACGTTTTTCGACGTTTCTCAATGTTTTCAACGTCTTTTATAAAATTTTTAGACGTTTTTTTTGACATTTCCAATGTTTTTCAGCGGTTTTATATCATTTTTAGAAGTTTTTTGACGTTTTACAACGTTTTTTTTTTTTAACGGTTTTCGACGTTTTTCAACATTTTTTTATAACAATATTAGACGCTTTTCGACGTTCTTCAACGGTTTTAGACATTTTCAACGGTTTTTTAAACGTTTTTAGACGTTTTTCAAGTATTTTTCACGTTTTTCAACGGTTTTCGGCGTTTTTCAACCTTTTTCAACGTTTTTACTTTCCTATCTGTATTTTTTTAACGGTTTTAGACGTTTTTCAACGTTTCTCAATGTTTTAAACGTCTTTTATAACATTTTTAGACATTTTTCGAAATTTCCAATGTTTTTCAACGGTTTTATATCATTTTTAGAAGTTTTTTGATGTTTTAGAACGTTTTTTTTTGACGGTTTTCAACGTTTTTAAACATTTTTTTTTTATAACATTTTTAGAAGTTTATCGACGTTTTCAAAATTTTTTTATAACAATTTTAGACGCTTTTCGACGTTTTTCCACGATTTTAGACATTTTTCAACGTTTCTCAATGTTTTCAACGTCTTTTATAACATTTTTAGACGTTTTTCGAAATTTTCAATGTTTTTAACGTTTTTTATATAATTTTTAGACGTTTTTTGACCTTTTTCAACGTCTTTTTTTAACGTTTTTAAACTTTTTTTAAACGTTTTTCGACATTTTTCATGATTTTTCTATGGAAACCAACAATAAATGTTTTTGTATACGTATTGCAGGCAAATAATTAATATTCCTCAAAAAATCGTACATGGCAAGAATCGAGTATTTTTGTTAAAAGTCTCGATTAGAGGTGTTGAAGAAGATATGAAAAAAGTACATTTTTATGTTTTTCATCGTATAAAATTTTGTCCGATAATAATACATAGGCGTAGAACTTGATATTTAAATAATTGCACCTTTAAAAATTCTACGCCAATGGCAAAAAAGGGGTTTGAGTATGAAATTTGGATTGGGTACTCATTTACTACAAAAAAGTACCCTTGATAACACTCGATTTACTCTCATGGTTTTGACAAAGTTTGTATTTTAATAATTATTGTTTATGTTCTAAAATTACTAAAATGCAAATTTCGTCAAAACCATGAGAGTAATCGAGTCTTATCAAGAGCACCTTTTTTAAAGTAAATGAGTTGCGCAATCTAAATTTCATACTCAAACTCCTTTTCTTCCATTGGCGTAGAATTTTTAAAGGTGCAATTATTTAAAAAATCAAGTTCTACGCCTATGTATTATTATCGGACAAAATTTTAATACCATTTTTTTTGCCACATAAAACTCTACCCATATACTAAATTTCAGCAAAATCGCATATGTGGTTTTAAATTTATATGGAAAAAACTATTTAAAAATTGTAACTTCAATATGTGGTATGTTTTTATTGGTAATTAATGGCCTATTGATGGGAAGTTAACGGGGAATTGCTGGCCTTTTACCATATTAAAATTCCGTGTTGTTTGCAATTCTATATAGAAAATATAAGACAAGAACTGAAATATGTATATTTTAAAATTTTAGGTAGAAAACCTATAAATAATGCTAAACATTTTATTATAGAAATTCTCAGGCACTTATTCACGATGTTATATTGTGGGATTTATCTTCTGGGCCATACAAATTTAGCCACCATTCATTTTCAAACTATATATACCTACATTCTTTTATATAAAAAATTAGTTTATTTTCAATTTCAAAATTGTAAATATTCAGTTATATCCTTATCAATTTGTTCACCTTTATAGGTATATATTTAGATATTGAATCCTTTATATCCTATTCGGTAACAAATCGTCAGTTGTTCGTGTTGGTGTTTTAAAATACCCATGACTCGTTTCTAAATCTAGACGAATCATAAACAATGCACGGTCCATCAAAATATGAATCATCACTTAGCAATAATTAATTATTGGTGTAGGTAATGTTGTTTTCTTTGAATTAAGAAATTATATTACGTAAGAATTCATGATGCATTCTTGAAATAATAACATAATTCAAGATAAATATCACATACGAATTTTATTTTTTAAATTTTTTTATTTATTTTTATTTGGGCTAACCCAAAAAAGTGACCACCAGATTATACAATAATATAGTAATTTTTAAAATTGGACGTAATTTATTAAATCAGTTGAGTAAATTCAGGTATAAAAATTATTGAAAAATATCGTTTATTTGGAAAAAGAGGGTTATATCTCAAAAACAATAATTTTACAAAAGAAGAAATTTAAATAATATGGTAACCCTAAAAACTAGAGGGTTACATTTGCTCTCTGGTGCTGTTAAGTTAATTTGTTCCCTTCTTTCATTATAAAACATGAGATAATTTTAAATAGATTTTATAATACTATTTAATCTCTGGAAAAACTATTAGTATTTTTCCCTTGACTTTTTTTACTTTTTTGTTTATATATCTTCTGTGATTTTTTAAAGACACTTAATAAATATTATATCAAGTAATAAAATAGATAATAACAAGTATTTATTGGTATAATAATATATTATTCAAAAGCTTTTTTTAAAAGTAACATACTAATAAATATAAAATAATGTACCTATTACTGAATTCTTAAAATTCTTGAAACGGCGCCAGGATTATTTTCACGGATTTAAGCAGAATTTTTATAATATAATTCTGTATTTTACAAGGTGAACTCAAATCTCTTATTAAATCATCCTTTAACATTGATTAATACCACATTTTACTAGCATATTTTTTCTTTATTAGGATTTAATGGTCAAAATTGTAAAAAAAATGACTTGTTTAATATTAACATTTGGACTAACTTATAGTCTATTTTTATGTATGAGAGAGTAATAAAACAGCATTTCTAATGCAAAACTTAGTACGGTCATTTTAAATATCATAGGCAGTAGCATTGTCAACTTCGTCATTGTGGAAATGTTTAGATGAACAATTAGCAAAGTGTAAACCAAAGTCTACCAGTAGCTCGAGTAGAGCGATCATGGAAATTCAAAGGTATTTAGAGGACGACGTCCTAGACCGACACAAAAATCCACTTGAATGGTGGAAAGAAAATTAATATAATTATCCGTTTCTAAGTCAGTTAGTGCAACAAAAATGCTGTGCATTAGCAACTTCTGTTCCGTGCGAAAGATTATTCTCAAAAGCTGGCAATGTTTTAAATGAGAGGCGCACGCGACTAAGTGCAAATAAACTTAAAAAAATACTATTTTTAAATACACACGCCCAGATGAAATTAAGAGTTTAAAGTTGTTAATTTTTTAAAGAAACTCGTATTTTGTTACTAAAACAGTCAATTCCTACAATACAAAATGTAATTTTGTTTTATAGAATTTTTTATTTTGGTTTTGTTTTAAATTAATTTTAGGGTATAAACTTATTTATTTGTGTAATATTACCTATGAATCCTGTGATGTTTTAATTTTAAATAAGTATTTCACTTTTATTTTACTTTATTTAAAAAAATACAAACTTTGTTATTCAAAAAATATTAAAGTACTGTTCTGTAATTGATTTATTTATAAACTCTAACCCATATGCATGTCAACTTCGTAGTAGCTCATGGATTTAACTCGATATCTATCAATATTTAATTTATTCAGTTCCATCCATGGTTCTTGTTTCGTGATGCGTCTAGTTTATCGGTAACCGCTTGACGTTGTGGACTAGGACCTGTTTCAAAAATCAATTTGGATCAGTTCCACTAGTCCAAGTTACCGGACCTGTTATGAAGTATCAGTTCCAGTACCAGTTAGTCATCCCTATTTCCGACAGTAGACAAAATTCTTGCCACGGTTCGAGATGATAAGGATTACCCTGAAATGAGTCGAAACACACTATGGAAACTTTTAAAAGAAATAGGTTTTCTATGGAAAAAGCATCCCAGAAAGTCTATTTTAATAGAAAGAAGCGATATTATAGTATGGAGAAGAAATTACCTAAGGACTATAAAAAAATGAGAAATCAAAGAAAAAATATATTTTATTTAGATGAAACATGGATCAACGAGGGACATAAACCAAATAAATTTTGGCAAGATGAAACTGTTACAAGTCGAAGACAGGCTTTTTTAAATAATTTATCTACTGGTTTAAATCCCTCATCAGGAAAGGGGCGCAGACTAATAATAGTACACATCGGTAGTTCAAACGGTTTTGTTAAAGGTGGTTTATTGACTTTTGAATCTACTCGTACCGGTGACTACCATGAGGACATGAATGTCTTTAAAGAATGGTTCGAACAAATTATAGATCTTCTTCCTCAGAACTGTATAACAGTAATGGATAATGCAAGTTATCACTCGAGACTTATAGAAAAAATGCCCACAACCAAGTGGTTAAAAAAAGATTTACAGAATTGGCTAAATTCAAGGAATATTAAGTTCCATCCCGGTTCTGTGAGAAAAGAAATGTATCATTTGTGTTTCCTTCATAAAGAGAAATTCAAAAAATATGAAATTGATGAAATTGCAAAAAATCGTGGGATGACGGTGGTTAAATCACCACCATATCATTGCGAAGTAAACCCGATTGAACTGATATGGGCACAGATAAAGGGAGAAGTTTCAAGAAAAAATTATTCTTTTAAAATGAGTGTTGTTAAACAGTTGTTTTTGGAGGCTGTAAATAATGTGAAGCCTGAAAACTGGGAAAAGGCAGTAAATCATACGATTAAAGAAGAAGAAAAAATGTGGAAGTTGGACAATATTACTGATGAAATGATCGAGCCACTCATTGTAAATATTGGTTGCGACAGTTCATCTTCTGATTTGGATTTGTAGGTAAGAAGTAGTTTTTATATTAAAATTATTATTTATGAACGTAACGTTGTTTAAAAGTCAAAGTTTAAACCCTTATACCTACATAACCCGTTTGACACAACATACCTTGTGGAAAAATAAAACATTTTAGAAAAAATTGCACTTTTTTACCTTCAGCTGTTTAGAAGTTATAAGCAGGTTAATTAGGTGAAAATATAAGTGTATACTCGAGGAATAACTTCAAAAAATATTTTAACTGTCTACTAAAAGAAGTGATACGCCTATGAATTACGAACGCTTTATTATTTTAATACTCTTTTATACATAAAAATAGACTATAGTATGGGACATTCTACGCCAAATCAACCACTTCTGAAACAGACCAATTTCTATTTGGCTGAAACTTTTTTAACTTTTTCTACCCCACTAAAAATGTTTTCCAGAATTTTTTCAAAATTATTCAAACCTAAAAAAAAATTGAATGTAGTTTTAAGAAAAACATACGAAATAACAAATATTTTTCAAGACTTATACATTTGACTACATTAAATAGGATAAATTGTTATTTATATCAAAACTTAAATTTTCTACAAAAGTCTCTACTTTAATATTATTCTCATTAAACATAATCTTTACATCTGCTTTATAATAAACTTTAGTATTGACAGCCAAATTTTTTATTATTAATTAATGTTCAAATCTCTTAAACTTATATTTTTTATAATAGCATTATGTATTATGTCTAAATCTGAACCGGTATCTATTAAAGCATGTCATTATTAAGTACAATTTGAATTATATTTTTGATTCTTTCTAAGGGGCTTAAAAAATTTGAATAGGACGAATAAAGTTCTAAATGGGTACTTAATAATGACAGTTTACTATTTTTTATATTAGAAAATTAGAAATGGCGAAAAACGTCTAAAAATGTTATAAAAGACGTTGAAAAAATTGAGAAACGTCGAAAAACGTCTAAATCCGTTAAAAAAATGTTGAAAACCCTCGAAAAACCTTAAAAAACGTTAAAAAAATCAAAAACGTCTAAAATGATATAAAAACTTTGAAAAATATTGGAAATGGCGAAAAACGTCTAAAACTGTTATAAAAAAATGGAAAACGTCGATAAACTTCTAAAAATGTTAAAAAAAAAAAACGTAGAAAAACATTGAAAACCGTCGAAAACCGAAAAAAAAAACGTTGAAAAACGTCAAAAACTTCTAAAAATTATATAAAAAACGTTGAAAACATTGGGAATATCAAAAAACGTCTAAAAATGTTATAAAAGACGTTGAAAACATTGTGAAACGTCGTAAAACGTCTAAAACCGTTAAAAAAACGTTGAAAACCCTCGAAAACCCTTGAAAAACGTCGAAAAACGTCTAAAAATGATATAAAAAACGTTGAAAAACATTGGAAATGTCAAAAAACGTCTAACAATGTTATAAGAGACGTTGAAAACATTGAGAAACGTCGAAAAACATCTAAAACCGTTAAATAAACGTTAAAAAACCTCGAAACCCCTTGAAAAACGTCTAAAAATGATATAAAAAACGTTGAAAAACATTAGAAATGGCGAAAAACGTCTAAAAATGTTATAAAAGACGTTGAAAAAGTTGAGAAACGTCGAAAAACGTCTAAATCCGTTAAAAAAATGTTGAAAACCCTCGAAAAACCTTAAAAAACGTTAAAAAAATCAAAAACGTCTAAAATGATATAAAAACTTTGAAAAATATTGGAAATGTCGAAAAACGTCTAAAACTGTTATAAAAAAATGGAAAACGTCGATAAACTTCTAAAAATGTTAAAAAAAAAAAACGTAGAAAAACATTGAAAACCGTCGAAAACCGAAAAAAAAAAAAACGTTGAAAAACGTCAATAACTTCTAAAAATTATATAAAAAACGTTAAAAACATTGGAAATGTCGAAAAACATCTAAAAATGTTATAAGAGAAGTTGAAAACATTGAGAAACGTCGTAAAACGTCTAAAACCGTTAAAAAAACGTTAAAAAAACCTCTAAAACCCTTGAAAAACGTCGAAATACGTTGAAAAACGTCAAAAAACGTCTAAAAATGATATAAAAAACTTTGAAAAACATTGGAAATGTCAAAAAACGTCTAAAAATGTTATAAGAGAAGTTGAAAACATTGAGAAACGTCGTAAAACGTCTAAAACCGTTAAAAAACGTTAAAAAAACCTCTAAAACCCTTGAAAAACGTCGAAATACGTTGAAAAACTTCAAAAAACGTCTAAAAATGATATAAAAAACTTTGAAAAACATTGGAAATGTCAAAAAACGTCTAAAAATGTTATAAGAGACGTTGAAAACATTGAGAAACATTGGAAAACATCTAAAACCGTTAAAAAACCTCGAAACCCCTTGAAAAACGTAATTTTAGAACATAAACAATAATTATTAAAATACAAACTTTGTCAAATGGGTACTTAATAATGACAGTTTACTATTTTTTAATCTTAATTTAATTTCTTGTTCTAGGTTTTGTTCATTTACATTTTATTTTCGGGATGGTCATACTAAAATATAGTGAAAATTCAGATAAGAAGCCATCAATATTCTGAACAATCCTGTATAAAACCTTTACCATAAAGCAAAATAACAAATTCTAAAATATCAAATATTGTTATTATTAAAAAAATTAATAATTAATTCCTTTCTACACTCAGCTGCAAAGAAAAAACTAGTTGATATTACGGTTAATATTACAACATATTTAAACACTAAAAAACTAATTAAAACTAAACAGTAAACATGTAAAGAAAAATGTATGATTTAATTGAATTTATCCTGGGATAAATATATTTTTTTATAAAATCACTGTTAGCAGAGGCGTGCTGTGAAATTGGAGAGAAATATAACAAATGTCAAACACTTACCTATTTATAGTGCAATGAAGAATTTTTATCTGAAAAGAAAATAGATAATTAGTAATAAATTAATATTAAACAGTTTGCAACTTGTGTTATGCAGAACTTTGGCGAAGACATCGCTGCATTAATCCGATCTAAATTAGATTATGGTAGCCCTGTTTTTATATCTGCATCCAAAACATATTTACGCACCTTCAACACTATTCATAACTCTGCCCTGCGACTGTGTCTTGGAGCTTTTAGATCCAGCCCAGTGAACAGCCTGTATTGTGAATCCCACGAGCTTCCTTTACATTTCCGCTATCAACTTAATTTGCTTTCTTATTGTACTAGAGTGTCTTCAAACTCTGATAATCCAGTATATAAACTTCTTAATCATTCATTAAACTCTAATGCAAACTCTTCAAAAATTCCTCAATCTGTTCTGCACATCTTAAAGCCTCTTTTAGATAATATCGACTTGTCTAACACCACTCCTATCTCTTTCTCTCATACTCCTCCTTGGACTAAAAAATTACCCAATATAGACATTTCATTATCCAAATACAGTAAAGAAAATACTCCCAGTGTACTTTATAAACAATATTTTAGACAATTTTAATTACGGATGCTTCCAAAAATGAAAATGGAGTAGGTGGCTCAGTAACACCCGTTGAAGCATTACTGGCAAAATTCAGACTCCCAATCAACTGCAGCATTCACTCAAGAGAACTTTTTAGTATCTCAAAAGCTCTGAAGTTACCAATTGAAGAGCGTCAGAAGGTAGCCATCTGCACTGATTCCCTATCATCAATTCAATCTATCCACTAGTTCAAGATATTCATGAATCTTTTCAAACATTATTAAAAAATGAAATTTGTGTTTCAATTATTTGGGTCCCTTCACACGAGGGTATTGAAGGCAATGAAAATATTCAATTATTTAAAGATGTAATAGGCTCTTTTAAAAAATCAATTTGGAATAAGTGGTCAGAATACTGGACAGGATCCAATACCAAATTATATGCAATCAAACCCGATGTCACCTCCTTTAAATTTCCAGCTAATAATAGAAAAAATAAAATTTTAATACGAAGATTACGGATAGGTCATACAAGACTCACTCATGGCTACTTTAATAATAATAATAATAATATTTATTTCCAATTGAATTACACTTTTTTTAGGTACACATACGAAAATATATAAAATGAACGGAAATAAATATAAGATCCATAGAAGCCTGTATGGCTAGTGTATGGTTTCTCTAATATATTTCTGTTTTTTTTTATATTGATGTTAACATATTTTTTTTGTCTATTTTATTTTGTATTAAATAACCTAAATAATCATTTGGAACATTTGCGACATTTCATTCCTAATCAAAATTTCAAATTAATCATTAATTTAGACATTATAAATTAAGCATAAATTAAACATTATAAACTAAATATCGTATTTTAAATTAAAAATGAAATATTAAATATCTCAAAGTAAACATTTTAAATTAAACGCTTTAAATTAAATAATTCAAATTAAACACTGTTAATAAAATATTCTAAATCAAAGACTCTAAATTACACATTTTAAATTCAATACAATATAATTGAATATATCACTGTAATAAGAAGTGCAGAAGAATTAAGTGAGGTACGTATTTTATTTTTTATTTATTTATTTATTTATTTATTTGTTTGGAATATGAGGATATATATGTCTTGCCGTAAAATAAAATGATCTTTGACCTATGGCCTTTTGTGCTTTTGCGGTTTGCGTTATTTGATTTTGTTTATACCGAGTGTCGTGATCATGATTTATTTTTTCTAGCATATGCTTTTTCTTATGTTGTAGGGTCAATATTTTAAACATGTATATTTGATTAATATCCATAAGATAACTTTCTTTATATAGAAGGTTAGTATCATATCGTTTAGGTTTCTTTAGAATAATTTTTATAAACATTTTTTGGATAGTTTCTAATTTTTTAATTTGATTTTTATATGCCCCTCCCCATCCTGCTATTCCGTATTGTAGTAATGAGTGTACTAATGAGAAATAAATTGTTTTCAAATGATCAGATTTTAAAATTGATCGAAGTCTTCTAAATTTATACACTATGTATCTGATTTTTTTAATTAATGATGATATATGTACATCCCATTTTAAAAACCTGTCAATTTCGATTCCCAGGTATCTACAACTATTTGTCTCATGTATTTCTAATGTATTATGATTTTGATTTAAAGTTAGCTTTTTGAAATTTGGTATTCTTTTTTTGTTACATGAAAAGGGTATATAATTTGTTTTTTCGAAATTAATTGTTAAGGACATTAAGTCAAACCAATTTTTTATATTGACTAGATCTTTCTCGGCTTTTTCTTTAACCAGTTTCCAAAATTTATCCGAATATTGTATAACGGTATCATCAGCAAAAGACGATATGGTACCATTACTTCTTATTTCTAAAAGACCATTAATATATATGGAGAATAGAATGGGCCCCAGTACTGTTCCTTGTGGAACACCATATGTTACAATGCATGGATCACTTAGCTTATCTTCAATTTTAACATATTGAACTCTGTTAGCTAGGTAAGATTTTAGTATATTTGCTATTACTCCTCTGAAACCAAGGTCCTCTAGTACATCGATCAATATTTTATGATCAACGGTATCGAAGGCCTTTGCTAAGTCTAAAAATACACATAAGGTTGGTGTACTTTCATCAAGTTTTTTATAAATGTTATTAGTTAAAAATGTTATAGCATCTTCTGTTGACATACCTTGCTTAAAACCAAATTGTCGTTACGATATATAATGATTTTTTTCCAGGAAGGTCACTATTCTCAATTTTATCATTTTGTTCAGGTTGTTTTCCAACGAAGGTATTTACGGTTTTCCATAGAGTTTTACTGTCTCCAATTCTATTAATAAAATAATCTTCTTTAGTTTTTTTTATAAGTTTATTAAATTTGTTTTTATATCTGTTATATTCTAGTCTTTTTGTCTCATTTTCTGGATCCTTTTTTTGAACAAGATATAAAGTTTCTTTGTGCTTTGCCGATTTCATCAGACCTTGTGTAATCCACGTTTGCCTTTTTTACTTTCCTATCTGTATACAGATATGAGGAAAGTATAGGAATCATGATTTTTTTCGACCTCGAGTTTTCAACGGATTTTTACGTTTTGAGGTCCCCTGAATCCGTTTTGACTATTTTCGCGATGATGTCTGTGTGTGTGTGTGTGTGTGTGTGTGTGTGTGTGTGTGTGTGTGTGTGTGTGTGTCTGTGTGTGTGTGTGTGTGTGTGTGTGTGTGTGTGTGTGTGTGTGTCTGTGTGTGTGTGTGTGTCTGTGTGTGTGTGTGTCTGTATAACGCATAACTCATGAACCGATTCACAGAAAAACACCAAATTTTAAACATAAGCTTTGTTTCAACGTCCAATGAGCTGATTAGATTTTGGGCAGAGTCGGAACATCTGGGGGGTACTTTATAGGGGGTCATTTTTATATTTTATGGAATATATCTGTTATTTACGTTTGGAGAAGAAAATTCTTTAAATAAAAGTTACTTCTAATATAATTATCTATAATTTTTGTTCTATGCAAAATTTTCCTAAAATGGTCCGTATTCGAGAAATTTGACAAAATGTAAAAAAAATATTTTTTTTATAAAAATTGTTCAAATAAAAGTTGTTTGTATAATAATTCTCTATAATTTTTATTCTATAAATAATTTCTCTAAAATGGACCGTATTCGAGATATTTGAGAAAATGTGTAAATTTCGAATTTTGAAGAAAACTCAAAAACGGATAAAGAAAAAAACATTAAATTTTAAACTTAAGGTTTATTTCGGCCTGACGTGAAATGATTAGATTTTGGACATAGTCGGAACATCTGGGGGGGTACTTTATGGAAGGCCACTTTTATATTTTATGGAATATATCTGTTATTAATGTTTGGAGAAAAAAATTGTTCAAATAAAAGTTACTTCTAATATTATTATCTATAATTTTTGTTATATGTAAAAATTTCCTGAAATGGTCCGTATTCGAGAAATTTGACAAAATGTGCAAAATTCTGATTTTTATGAAAGTTTTTGAAATAAAAGTTGTTTGCGATATCGATCTCTATAATTTTTGTTTATACATGATTTTTATAAAATGGACCGTAATGGAAAAGTGCTAAATTTAAATTTTTCTGTATTTTCGTTTTCAATGAATATCTATAGAAAAATGTTTCGAGGTAGATGTATGTGTAAAATGTATATATTTAATTTATCCTCTAAACATTTATAGAGATGTTGCATTAGGTTGTACAAAATAACCGGAAAATGCCTATAATAACTAGATAGGAAAGTCATGTGTTGGACACATCAGATTTTTGAATTTATTAAAATAATTCATTTGAATAGTTCCAGTTGTTATTGAGTCATTTATTTTGTTTATTAGTATGTCTGTTTTTTCATCAATGTTTTCAGTTTTGTAAAAATTGTCCCAGTTTTCGTTTTTAATAGAATTTAAAAATTTATTTTCATCTAACTTTGTATTTTTCTTTGTTTCAGATGAAAGTAAACAGGTTTGTTCCAATTCGTTTATTAATATTATGGGAAAGTGATCTGTAGTATCGTCCCTAAGAATAAACGTTTGATGTTTTACATTTTCTGGCCCGTTATATAAAAAATGATCAACGCAAGATTTTGATCCCTGTTGAATACGTGTATACTTATTTACTAATATTTTGTAGCCGTTTTCAGCTAATAAATTTAGATAATCTTGTGATTGTTTTTTATTTGATTTAGTATCTATATTTATATCTCCCACGAGGTAATAATGATTTACGTTAAGCGTTTTTCTGTTTTCTATGTATATCTCTAAATCATCTAAAAATTGGTTAATATTTACATTATGACAACGGTAAAGAGCACTGACGGAAACTGTTTGTTCTTCAATTTTTATCACAATGTCTATTGTTTTTATTTTCCCAATATTATTTGTTTTACTTTGTTGTATACAATTTCTATATGTGTTTTTTATATATATTATCACCCCATCATTTTGGTTAATTTGACTATCATTATAGAGAGAGAAGAAACCATCAATGTTAAAGAAATTTAGATCTTCCACTTTCCAAGTTTCTGTAAAGACTATAATATCAAACTTAAATTTAAATTTATTTAGTAAAATCAATACTTTATCAAAATTTGCATTTACGCTTCTTATATTACAGTGATATATTGAAAATACAATAATGGAATCGGATAATCCACCGTTCTACCAATATTGCCATAATACCAATCTCACTTAAGTCATATACTGGTAGACTGTCCACAATATGAAGAAGCCCGCAAAAGCCTTGGATTGGGAAACTCTTTGAAAGATATCCTTGGCGTCCCCGAACAGTGCCCAAGACTGATATTATTTTTTAAGTCAACATCTTCACTTTCGAGGAACTTCTTTGCTGTTTATCTGCAATATATTTATATATTTTCAAAGACATCGAGAAATTTTTGTTTTGCATTCCAAAATGCTGGCAGATAATTAAAAAAACATCTTTTTCGAAAATATTATTTATATGCCATTAATATTTTTATTGTGTAATGAATTTGGGAAGCCCGGATTTAAAAAAAAAACAATTTTTATGAGTTCAGTACCAGCGTTTGTCAAATGTGGTCCGTAAAAAATATAAAATTAGCCTTTTATTCATTGTTGTTTTTATTTATTGTCACTTGGCGATCTATTGTTACGATCCGCTTTTGTTCAATCTTTATTTATTTATATAAACAATTTTTAATTGCGCCATTAGGTGAAAAAAATTCGCTATTTCATTATTTTTAGTTTTGCCGGTACACCAAAAATTTATGTAAATTTGGGAAAATAATTTAATCAGACACCTACTACTATTGTTTTTTAAAAGATGTAGGAATGATTATATCTCGTATATATTATATAAAAATAGATATTTTGACAAATTTTTATAAAACAAACATTTTATGACTTTTCACCAAATTGCTTTTGATTAAATCAACTTTTAGCATTATACTTTCTGATCTGTATACAGATAGGAAAGTAAAAATGTTGAAAAAAGTGGACAAAACTTGAAGAACGTTTAAATACGTTATAAAAAAAATGTTAAAAAACGTTGAAAAATGTCGAAAAACGTCCAAAACCGTTGAAAAACGTCGAAACGCTTCTAAAAATGTTATAAAACATGGAAAACGTCGATAAACGTCTAAAAATGTTATAAAAAAACGTAGAAAAACATTGAAAAAACGTCGAAAACCGTTAAAAAAAAGTTGAAAAACATTGGAAATGTCGAAAAACGTCTAAAAATATTATAAATAACGTTGAAAATATTAAGAAACGTCGTAAAACGTCTAAAAACGTTAAAAACATTTAAAAACCTTAAAAAACGTCGAAAAACGTTGAAAAACGTCGAAAAACGTTGAAAAACGTTGAAAAACGTCAAAAACGTTTAAAAATTATATAAAAAAGTTGAAAAACATTGTAAATGTTGAAAAACGTCTAAAAATATTATGAAAGACGTTGAAAACATTGAGAAACGTCGAAAAAACGTCTAAAACCGTTAAAAAACCTCGAAAAACCTTGAAAAACGTTAAAAAAACATCAAAAACGTCTAAAATGATATAAACACTTTGAAAAATATTGGAAATATCGAAAAACGTCTAAAAATGTTATAAAAAATAGGAAAACGTCAATAAACGTCTAAAAATGTTATTAAAAAACGTAGAAAAACATTGAAAAACGTCGAAAACCATTAAAAAACGTTGAAAAACGTCAAAACTTCTAAAAATTATATAAAAAACGTTGAAAAACGTCAAAACTTCTAAAAATTATATAAAAAACGTTGAAAACATTGGGAATATCGAAAAACGTCTAAAAATGTTATAAAAGACGTTGAAAACATTGTGAAACGTCTAAAACCGTTAAAAAAACGTTGAAAAACCTCGAAAACCCTTGAAAAACGTTGAAAAACGTCTAAAAATGATATAAAAAACGTTGAAAAACATTAGAAATGGCGAAAAAACGTCTAAAAATGTTATAAAAGACGTTGAAAAACTTGAGAAACGTCGAAAAACGTCTAAATCCGTTAAATAAACGTTAAAAAACCTCTAAACCCCTTGAAAAACGTTGAAAAACGTTGAAAAACGTCAAAACTTCTAAAAATTATATAAAAACCGTTGAAAACATTGGGAATATCGAAAAACGTCTAAAAATGTTATAAAAGACGTTGAAAACATTGTGAAACGTCTAAAACCGTTGAAAAACCTCGAAAAACGTTGAAAAACGTCTAAAAATGATATAAAAAACGTTGAAAAACATTAGAAATGGCGAAAAACGTCTAAAAATGTTATAAAAGACGTTGAAAAACTTGAGAAACGTCGAAAAACGTCTAAATCCGTTAAATAAACGTTAAAAAACCTCTAAACCCCTTGAAAAACGTTGAAAAACGTCAAAACTTCTAAAAATTATATAAAAACCGTTGAAAACATTGGGAATATCGAAAAACGTCTAAAAATGTTATAAAAGACGTTGAAAACATTGTGAAACGTCTAAAACCGTTGAAAAACCTCGAAAAACGTTGAAAAACGTCGAAAAAACGTCTAAAAATGATATAAAAAACGTTGAAAAACATTATAAATGGCGAAAAAACGTCTAAAAATGTTATAAAAGACGTTGAAAAACTTGAGAAACGTCGAAAAACGTCTAAATCCGTTAAATAAACGTTAAAAACCTCGAAACCCCTTGAAAAACGTTGAAAAACGTCAAAACTTCTAAAAATTATATAAAAAACGTTGAAAACATTGGGAATATCGAAAAACGTCTAAAAATGTTATAAAAGACGTTGAAAACATTGTGAAACGTCTAAAACCGTTAAAAAACGTTGAAAAACCTTGAAAACCCTTGAAAAACGTTGAAAAACGTCGAAAAACGTCTAAAAATGATATAAAAAACGTTGAAAAACATTAGAAATGGCGAAAAACGTCTAAAAATGTTATAAAAGACGTTGAAAAACTTGAGAAACGTCGAAAAACGTCTAAATCCGTTAAATAAACGTTAAAAAACCTCGAAACCCCTTGAAAAACGTTGAAAACGTTGAAAAACGTCTAAAAATTATATAAAAAACGTTGAAAAACATTAGAAATGGCGAAAAACGTCTAAAAATGTTATAAAAGACGTTGAAAAAATTGAGAAACGTCGAAAAACGTCTAAATCCGTTAAAAAAAATGTTGAAAACCCTCGAAAAACCTTAAAAAACGTTAAAAAAATCAAAAACGTCTAAAATTATATAAAAACTTTGAAAAATATTGGAAATGTCGAAAAACGTCTAAAACTGTTATAAAAAAATGGAAAACGTCGATAAACTTCTAAAAATGTTAAAAAAAACGTAGAAAAACATTGAAAACCGTCGAAAATCGAAAAAAAAACGTTGGAAAACGTCAATAACTTCTAAAAATTATATAAAAAACGTTAAAAACATTGGAAATGTCGAAAACATCTAAAAATGTTATAAGAGAAGTTGAAAACATTGAGAAACGTCATAAAAAGTCTAAAACCGTTAAAAAAAACGTTAAAAAACCTCGAAAACCTTTGAAAACCGTCGAAATACGTTGAAAAACGTCAAAAAACGTCTAAAAATGATATAAAAAACTTTAAAAAACATTGGAAATGTCAAAAAAACGTCTAAAAATGTTATAAGAGACGTTGAAAACATTGAGAAACGTCGGAAAACATCTAAAACCGTTAAAGAAACGTTAAAAAACCTCGAAACCCCTTGAAAAACGTAATTTTAGAACATAAACAATAATTATTAAAATACAAACTTTGTGAAAACCATGAGAGTAAATCGAGTGTTATCAAGGGTACTTTTTTGTAGTAAATGAGTACCCAATCCAAATTTCATACTCAAACCCCTTTTCTGCCATTGGCGTAGAATTTTTAAAGGTGCAATTATTTAAAAAATCAAGTTCTACGCCTATGTATTATTATCGGACAAAATTTTATACGATGAAAAACATAAAAATGTACTTTTTTCATATCTTCTTCAACACCTTTAATCGAGACTTTTAACAAAAATACTCGATTCTTGCCATGTACGATTTTTTGAGGAATAATAATTATTTGCCTGCAATACGTATACAAAAACATTTATTGTTGGTTTCCATAGTTTCATCTAAATAAAAATACGGGCGGCTCGAGTTCCCGTCAGCATAAAACCTTTTACCTGCGTTTCAACTTTTGTCTCTTAATACTGCACAGGAGTTCCCGGCAGGGTTCAAATTTATCCTTAATCCTTAACTCGAATTCCCGTTAGCGGTTAGTAATAATTAAAACTACATAATTTTTGAAGTTGCATCATATTTATTTAAATGTACATTAAATGTATATGCCACACATTTTAAAAAATCATAGCGGCTAATCTCTTTACACTGATATTGTGAAATTTTGGCAGTAATGAAATTTTGGCTTTTTAAAACGTCTTCTTTTATTAAACGTTTTTCTTTTTTATTGCTACTATTTATTTTAATTTAAGTATCTGTTTGGATACTTTTCAACGCCTCAAGAAACACGTGTATATTTGGATGATAAGCCACACAATAATGTTTAAATTTCGAATGAAAACTTTCACAACAGTTCGTAGTTCTAGTAATGTCTGCAAAACATTCTGCCCAAATATTAGGGGGAAAACTTGAATCTTGACTTATATAATTTTCGGTTAAATAGTCCGCGAATTGAACCACTTTTTCATTTTGAGGCATATCTTCTGCAAAATCAAAAGCAAATGCATCTCCTACTTCATCTGGATGTTAAAATGTAAGTCCAAATATATAGTGTAACCATTTTCCTACCTCACAGACAGGATTGCGATGTTCTTTTGATAGGCCAAGTTGAAGTATTTTTCTATACCTATAAGAAAAATTCTTTTGTTAGTACACATGGTACTTTTCCTCAAAGACCTTTCTATTTTTTATATAATTTATTTAGTTTTACTATTTAAAACCTCTATTAACTTTCTCCAATGAGTATTGTAGAGGCCTCGTATTGTATTATTATGAAGAAAAAACTATTTCTACTATTATACTCTACCCATTTAACGTACACCAATGGATTTTGTATACACTCTTTATTTTATTTATATCCAAAAAAATCAGTCACATTACTTTATTTACAGACCTCGTATAATAATCCTTTTAATGACCTCATCGGGCGCCTGAGGTAGGTACCTAATTAAATTCGTCCCTTACGGGAACTCGAGTAGTGGGTTATCTCAAGCTTCAACTGCTTGTCGGGAATTCTAGGAACGGATTATGGTTAAAATTGTACTTGACGGGAATTCGAGTGTCCTCTAAAAATATTGTCAAGTTTTAATACCTAATCTCTTGTTAACGATTGAAAGTGTTCTATCTGACTCAATAATTAAAAAAACAAATGCGTGGTTTATTAATATGGCTGTACAATATACCAATGCAGAATATACCGATATGTTACTGACTTTAGGATTATGTGAAGGAAATGCTCGAGAGAGTGTCAGGGTGTACTCTGAAAGGTTTCCAAATCGTCGTGTACCCAGCCACCCAACTTTTGCTGCTGTTGAGAGACGTCTTCGGGAGACCGGTTCCTTTGCTCCCAACACTTTTGATAATGGAATAGAACGTTTTGTAAAGATTCCTGAAGTTAAAGAAGACATTTTAGAACGTGTTGAAGAAGATCCAGAATTAAGCATCAGACGAATTGGAAGAGAACTAGGAGTAAGTAAAGATGTCGTTCATAAAGTGCTTCGAGAACAATTGCTATATCCATACCATAAGAAGCCAGTACAAGAATTGTTAGTCCATGATCCTCAAATTCGTTTGGGTCTTTGTCGATTTGTTAATATGCAAAGAGAAAGAGATCCAAACTTTATCAAGAAGGTTCTCTTTACCGATGAAGCGGGTTTTATAAGAAGAGGTATAACTAATACCCATAATGAACATGTTTATGCCATTGAAAATCCGCATGCAATAAAGGTAAACCATTTTCAGCACGAATTCAAAATTAATGTGTGGACTGGAATAATTGGTAATTTCATTGTTGGTCCTGTCATACTTCCACGAAGATTAACTGGAGAAAATTATTTGGATTTTCTACAAAATACGTTGCCAGAATTGTTAGAAGATTTACCTCTCCAACTTCGGAGAGATATGTGGTTTATGCAAGATGGAGCTCAACCACATTTTTTTTAAACGTTAGAAACCACTTGAATGAACAATATCCACACAAATGGATAGGCAGAGGTAATGACGCACCTGTAAATTGGCTACCACGTTCCCCAGACCTAACACTGATGGATTACTTTTTATGGGGACATCTGAAATCCACAGTTTAAAGGGAACCTGTAGAAAATGAGGAACAACTCTGGCAACGTATTCAAGATGCAATAAACAATCTTAGAGGTGATGAAGAAGTTATGGGAAGGATACATTTTCATTTTCTTCGACGTATAAATCTTTGTATGCGTGAAAATGGTGAACATTTTGAACAATTTTTGTAAAATCTCTATTTTGATTATGTTGTAAATAAATATTTTTGTGAAACCTATACACTCTAAATTATTAAAACAGAAATTTAGCGAAAACCATGAGAGTAATCGAGTCTTATCAAGAGTACCTTTTTTAAAGTAAATGAGTTGCGCAATCTAAATTTCATACTCAAACTCCTTTTCTTCCATTGGCGTAGAATTTTTAAAGGTGCAATTATTTAAAAAATCAAGTTCTACGCCTATGTATTATTATCGGACAAAATTTTAATACCATTTTTTTTGCCACATAAAACTCTACCAATATACCAAATTTCAGCAAAATCGCATATGCCGTTTTAAAGATTTAAAAATTGTAACTTCAAGGCCCTCTGGAGCCCAAACGAAGCAACTTTGTACTAAGGTAATTTTACTTAAATCGACTTATTTTGGTCTAAGAAATATGTGGTATGTTTTTGTAACCTTTTACAGACACCCTGTATATACGAACCACCATTTGGTTGTTTCTTTTTTAATAATTGTTCGTGGATGCCCAATGAGCCAAATTTGCATAACAACGTTAATATTTGCACGAAATATATATAGTTGACGCCATGCTGAATCACCAATGTCAGTTGAAAACCTGTTAAAATATGTAGAAACAGAAACTGGCATTGCTTTTACTGGCGCCATTCAACTGATTAAACTCCTGGCGCCAGCAATCCTTACTTAAAAGTGTTAATGTCCTTTCTTTTAGGATATTAGAAATATTCTTTTTAAAAATATTAAATACGAAACATAGGATGTTTCAATTACCAGTAGAAATATTGAAAAAACAATAATAATAATAATAATAGACTCTTTTATGTTATAATTAGAAAATCTTTGCTTAATAATCATTTTTATTTTATAAATAAGAGTAAAACTTTATTATTATTGTTATTTGAGGTAGCTTTAGTGTAGGCTTTAGTCCAGAATTGTCTTAGATAAATATCCAAAGTGTATTTTTAAAAATAAAAGTTCCGTTTTGGAATTTATAAGTCCCTTCCTTTTTTAAGAAGAAATTGAACGCATTACCAAATATCCTTCAAAATAACGAAGTAAAAATAAAGGAAGACATAAATGAAGATAACCTTGACAATGCTCTGCTAAGGAATGGCAAAAATAACGTCGCAATAAGTGCATTTTATAGCTCAATAAATAACTTAAAACTATTTCGATTAGTTTTGTTTTGTAACCCACTACCCACTGTTTATTAATTCTTAAAAAAAAACGACGTAGAAAATTAAATTTAAAATTTGTTAATATGATTTTTATTTTAATTTTAAATATAACACGTTTCTAGTTTCATATTTCTAGTAAACAAAAGTTATTAATGTTTTTTATTTTAAACCAAACAAAAATTCATGTTTATATTAAAATAGCATGAATAATACACCAATAAATCTAGTTCTAAAAATAAGAGTAAAATAATCTGTTACACGCGTTTCGATATAAATATGTTTGTGCAAACTTTGTTTACTATTAGATGTTTTTTTATTAGCCAATCGTATCATATATCTTTAATTTTATAACGTTCCAAACCCAATCTAAGCAGCCCAATTAATTCTCTTTCAATTCTCTTTCAATTCTCTTTCAATTTTCTTTCAATTCTCTTTCAATTCTCTTTCAATTTTCTTTCAATTCTCTTTCAATTCTCTTTTAATTCTCTTTCAATTCTCTTTCAATTCTCTTTCAATTCTCTTTCAATTCTCTTTCAATTCTCTTTCAATTCTCTTTCAATTCTCTTTCAATTCTCTTTCAATTCTTTCTCAATTCTCTTTCAA
The DNA here is from genome assembly GCA_927349885.1 of Psylliodes chrysocephalus. Lineage (NCBI taxonomy): Eukaryota > Metazoa > Arthropoda > Insecta > Coleoptera > Chrysomelidae > Psylliodes > Psylliodes chrysocephalus. Next base: position 1,271,859 of record OV651834.1, read on the forward strand.
TTCTCTCCCAATTGGATCACGTTAAATAATTGTTAATTAAATGACAGGAATAGAAATCTAGTATTTTTTTTGGCAAATATGAAAATGTCGCTTAATACACGTGTCCCTATAATCGGTAAAATAGGGAATTTTAACTAAGAATAAGTTTTGTAATATAAGTCAATGAATATTAAAAAGTGGCACCATTTACTCGATTTTTGAATTTTTAATTCGTTATTGAATAATGCGGTCCAATTCTTTTTCATTTCTTTTTTAATTCTCTCTGAATTTTCTCTTAATTTATTCTCAATTCTCTCTCAATTCAATTCTATCTCAATTCAATTCTCTCTCAATTATCTTTCAATTTTCTCAATTCTTTCTCAATTCTCTTTCAATTCAATTCTCTCTCAATTCAATTCTCTCTCAATTCAATTCTCTCTCAATACAATTTTCTCTCAATTCAATTCTCTCTCAATTATCTTTCAATTCTTTCTCAATTCTCTTTCAATTCAATCCTCTCTCAATTGAATTCTCTCTCAATTCAATTCAATTCTCTCTCAATTCTTTCTCAATTCTCTTTCAATTTAATTCTCTTTCAATTTAATTCTCTTTCAATTTAATTCTCTTTCAATACAATTATCTCTCAATTCAATTCTCTCTCAATTCAATTCTCTCTCAATTATCTTTCAATTTTCTTAATTCTTTCTCAATTCTCTTTCAATTCAATTCTCTCTCAATTGAATTCTCTCTCAATTCAATTCTCTCTCAATTCAATTCTCTCTTCAATTCAATTCTCTCTCAATTCAATTCTCTCTCAATTCAATTCTCTCTCAATACAATTTTCTCTCAATTCAATCTCTTTCAATTTAATTCTTTCTCAATTATCTTTTAATTCTTTCTCAATTCTCTTTCAATTCAATTCTCTCTCAATTATCTTTCAATTCTTTCTCAATTCTCTTTCAGTTCAATTCTCTCTCAATTCAATTCTCTCTCAATTCAATTCTCTCTCAATTCAATTCTCTCTCAATTCAATTCTCTCTCAATTATCTTTCAATTCTTTCTCAATTCTCTTTCAATTCAATTCTCTCTCAATTGAATTCTCTCTCAATTCAATTCTCTCTCAATTCAATTCCCTGTCAATTCAATTCTTTCTCAATTTAATTTTCTTTCAATATAATTCTCTCTCAATGCAATTCTCTCTCAATTCAATTCTCTCTCAATTCAATTCTCTCTCAATTATCTTTCAATTCTTTCTCAATTCTCTTTCAATTTAATTCTCTCTCAATTCAATTCTCTCTCAATTATCTTCCAATTCTTTCTCAATTCTCTTTCAGTTCAATTCTCTCTCAATTCAATTTTCTCTCAATTCAATTCTCTCTCAATTCAATTCTCTCTCAATTATCTTTCAATTCTTTCTCAATTGTCTTTCAATTCAATTTTCTCTCAATTGAATTCTCTCTCAATTATCTTTCAATTCTTTCTCAATCCTCTTTCAATTCAATTCTCTCTCAATTGAATTCTCTCTCAATACAATTTTCTCTCAATTCAATTCTCTCTTAATTCAATTGTCACTCAATTATCTTTCAATTCTTTCTCAATTCTCTTTCAATTAAATTCTCTCTCAATTGAATTCTCTCTCAATTCAATTCTTTCTCAATTTAATTTTCTTTCAATATAATTCTCTCTCAATGAAATTCTCTCTCAATTCAATTCTCTCTCAATTCAATTCTCTCCCAATTATCTTTCAATTCTTTCTCAATTCTCTTTCAATTCAATTCTCTTTCAATTCAATTCTCTCTCAATTATCTTCCAATTCTTTCTCAATTCTCTTTCAGTTCAATTCTCTCTCAATTCAATTTTCTCTCAATTCAATTCTCTCTCAATTCAATTCTCTCTCAATTATCTTTCAATTCTTTCTCAATTGTCTTTCAATTCAATTTTCTCTCAATTGAATTCTCTCTCAATTCAATTCTCTCTCAATTCAATTCTCTCTCAATTCAATTCTCTCTCAATTCAATTCTCTCTTAATTATCTTTCAATTCTTTCTCAATTGTCTTTCAATTCAATTTTCTCTCAATTGAATTCTCTCTCAATTCAATTCTCTCTCAATTCAATTCTCTCTCAATTATCTTTCAATTCTTTCTCAATTCTCTTTCAATTTAATTCTCTCGCAATTTCATTCTCTGTCAATTCAATTCTCTCTCAATTCAATTCTCTGTCAATTCAATTCTCTCTCAATTTAATTCTCTCTCAATTTAATTCTCTGTCAATTCAATTCTCTCTCAATTCAATTCTCTCTCAATTCAATTTTCTCTCAATTATCTTTCAATTCTTTCTCAATTCAACTCAATTCTCTCTCAATTCAATTCTCTCTGAATTATCTTTTAATTCTTTCTCAATTCTCTGTCAATTCAATTCTCTGTCAATTCAATTCTTTTTCAATTTAATTCTCTCTCAATTGAATTCTCTGTCAATTCAATTCTCTTTCAATTAAATTCTCTCTCAATTCAATTCTCTCTCAATTCAATTCTCTTTCAATTATTTTTCAATTCTTTCTCAATTCAACTCAATTCAATTCTCTCTCAATTATCTTTCAATTCTTTCTCAATTCTCTTTCAATTCAATTCTCTCTCAATACAATTCTCTCTCAATTCAATTCTCTTTCAATTCTCTCTCATTTCTCCCTGGTTGATGCATTCATTTTTTTTTTCTTTTTCTCAGCATTTTTCAATTTATTTATTGTTTGTTTTCACTTTGAGGATGTGATGGTGTATTTTTCATAATTTTGTTGTATCAATTGTGGATTATATTTTCATATTTCCAAAATTGTTTCACTTTTCAAAACTCAACTGATTTTCAATTCATTTCACCACTAGATTGTCAAATGATGAAGTATAACTTCAAAACCAGTTGCATTTTTGAAAAAAAAAATACATATCTTTGTAAAATTAACAAAATTTTCTTTACTATACATATAAATTTAAAAAATGTACAACAAATAAAAACCGCTTTTTACATGGAAAAGTACTAAGCAAAGAAAGTAACTCAGTTGGTAAACTCAACTTACTTTTATCTTCATGCAACATTCTCAATAATTTCATAACACTAAGCAAACATGTAAAAGAAAACGAATTAGTCACATTTTCAATCGTTTCCTAATGTTTTTAAATAATGTTGTTCTTATCTTATTTTCACGAATAGTTTGACTGCTTAATTTGGAAATTGATAAGAAATTTATTACATCTCATCAGTGTATTAGTATTGGCACATTCGCTTTAGTGAAAGGATTTGTATATTATGATGGAAAATACTTGTGAAAAGTGTGATAATGTGAATCATAGGATAGATGAAAAGAGATTTGTTTCTAAACAGGTGAGGATTATATTATAAAATATATTAAAAAATATAAATAAAGGGTATAATAGCATCAGTTATTAAGAAATATTTTAATAGAAATGCCAGAAACTGTCATACTAAAAGTATTTTTTAAATCATGTACATAATAAGTATAATAATAGCATAAGGACAGCATATAAACAAAATTTGAAGAAAGATAACTTTTTACTTATTTGAATTTTTGAACAAAAAATATTTTTTTTTCAAAATTTTTGTATAATAGAATTGCCTGCAAATAAATTATTAAATAGTTTCTAATACAATGGAAAGAAACTGTAGAAAATTCCGTTTTTGAAAAGTCTAACTAACCTAAAAAAAAGGTATCAAAAATTAGCTTAATCTTACCATAAGGCGCAAGTCAGAGATCTCATTACTCAAAACAATTTAATTAAATAATAAAACCTTTGTGACCTCGTTATAATTTTCTCATTTGCGCCTATGACCTTTGAAAGTACAAACGATGCCCTGCCCATTTCAATTTTAATGGTATTGATACCAGAGGCAATTTAAGAAATATTTTCCAATGCACTGATCTTAAACAATCATTTATAACGGAATAGTATAGGTAATTGCACTTATAAGGCTTCTGCTGGTGTTACTTCATATTATTTACTTGTTTAACACAGGTGTTTTTTTGTGTTAATGTAAATGATTTATGACAGGCATATCACGAAGAAAAGGAAGGTATACGAGGTGATATTGATAAGTGCTTAGACTTTTATATAAAACTCTAGAAAATATCGACAAAAATTAAACGTAGGGAAGACTTACAGTGCAGCACAACTTTCAAAAAGTAATTGTACGCCCTTTAATAACTATAGCAATTGTAATAAACATAGTAACAAAAGTAATATTATTATTATTATCGTCGTAATGTTCCTGAGGCTCCAAAACATTCAGTACATACAATAAGTGATCTTCGGCCAAATTCAATTGCCTCAAAAGACGAAGGGCCCCAAGGACCACCGATTTCTGCATCTTCCAAGAGTAGCTGTTGTTCTGCTGCCCTAACTAGACGTTTTACTTGAGTGGGTTCCAATCTTGTAAGAGATTGGTTGTCATCTATCTGCAACCTTAAAAAGAAAAGCCCCGATACCAATTGTTTCATGGTCTCGAACCAACTGCAGTAGTAGGTCCGCACTATTGCAAGCCAAACTCACAGTTAATCTATTATGCAACCTCTCCAGACTCAAAAGACCTTTGCCATCTTGATAACGTGGAAGGTAAATGCGTGAGACCGATGAGCGTGAGTGGAGATATGCATCATCTTGTTGTAAATCTTGGTCGCTCATAGCATAGACCTTAACGTCGTCCTTGTAAAACAAATGTGTTACTCTAGCAAAGGGTGGAAGTAATTGTGTGGTAGATAAAAATAAATGAGAAAAAAATAAAAGCATCTACAAGCGTTAGACTTTTATTAATTGACAATACTTGACATTTTTTTTATAATCTTCACAACTCGGCCTCTAATTCTTTGGGCTAGGTTGCCTTTTTTCGGTATAAGTGTTGTTCTCCCTTCGACTAATCCCTCAGGGATTGGTTCGTTTGCATTGAGCCAAGAGTTGAATATTCTGAGGTACTTGGAAATTTCTTCCACCAAAAGTAGTTAATGCCAACGAGGCCTGGTACTGAAAGATTTTTAGTACCTTCAAGTGCCTTTCTAATCTCTTCCTGAGTTACTTGGTGGTATTTTTGAAACCGGGTGCAAGAGGATCTGAACCTGATTAGAGTTGATGTGTTCTTCTTGATGGGTGTAGATATTCTTCCAGAAATTTTCTACTTTAGTAGCTGAAGGCGGATTTTCAATCACAGGTTATCTCGAAGGTTTGGTGTGGAAGGTGTTGTTATCTTTAATTCTGGTAGCTTTCTTGATTAGGCTCTTCTTTATGACCCCTAAAGAGCATATACGATCTAAGCAGCGTTGCTTGGTTGTAAGCAGCCTTGCCGTATTCAAAGTGTGGTGTTCTTGACGAAATTGTCTAGTTATTTTTCTGATTTTTTCAGTAAAAGGTTGTTTAGCTGTAATATATTCGATCACACACTGTATACAAGAAGCCAGAAGGATTTAATTGGTGATTCTGTGTATTCGGAGTTCCGTTTGGAATATTCTATCTGCATAGCTGTTATCTTTTGCCGGTAGCATTGTTAAAGGTTGTAATGTCTGTTATTTCTGAAAGTTCTCCATCCAGAACTGCATCCATGTTGATGATATTACACTTGATGTTAATTCTGGTTTGTCTTAGAGATAGTCCATTGTTGGTGTTTTCGAGGTAAACGTGCTGGGTTTGAAATAGCTCTTGGACCGGTGCAGACGGTACTTCTGTATCATTTTTTAGTGTTCTTACATAACTGGATTTGCGAAGATAAGCTACATAGTCTCTTAGATGTTGTTTAGAGATCCGATTAAGCTCTGGGTGTCTCTCGCACCACAATCCATGCATTCTTGCCATGTAACCTCTTCGACCAGGCTCGTTATCTTCGTATGCGACTAGCAAATCATCCCTGAATTCACCCTTCTATCGAAGGGGTCCATTTGCATTGCCGGGGTCATTATTGGGCATCCATTCTGGTGCCCTTCATAAATTATTATTATTATTATAGATCAGCATAAATATTTATATTTTTCTAATTAGTTTGTCAATATTTTCAAAAATAAAATATGAGAATATGAGTATGTTTAGATAAACAAGGATTTAAATCTACTTTGTATTGAAAAATTAGATTAAATATTAATAAAATTTGTAAATCATAACAATACAACTTATTATCAGTAGATAGGTAAGTGGAAAATCAATAAATATAAACGGATAACCCAAGCTTAACTCTAATAAAAATTCAATTTTACAATAATTTTTTTTCAGGTTATTCTCTTATATATTTCAGAAAATTGTGTCATACATTTTGTCTTTAATAATATATGAGTCACGTTACACGTTACTTTAACCCAGTGGTCGCCAACCTCTCAATGTGTTGAGCTACTTTTTTAATTTTGGAATAAACAGCGAACTACCCACACGGAAGCCACGTAACGCAACGTAAATGAAATAATCCACAGTTAATTTATCATTATATGTATTTATTTTACTATTTAACTGGTAATACATAATACATAGGTACGAATAATAAACTAATAACAAAATAACTAATATTACTAATACGTATTTGTTCATAGCTCCATTCCTACCTACCAAACGAAAGTGTTTGAAAAATAAACACAAACTTTTATCCAGCCACAACAGCATGTCACGTAAGATTTAAAAATAGTTAATAATAACAACAAAAAAGTAACGCACTATCATGAACATAAACATTGAAAAATAAAAAAGCATGTTCAATGAGAAGGCTGACACTCAGACTCATCGATAATGTTTTTAATGTTTGCTGTATAATTTGATACAGCCATTCAAATACAATTATCCAAATGTTTATCTGTAAGTCGATTGCGATATTTGTTCTTAATAAACTTCATATTGGAAAAAGAAGATTCACACAAATAGGTTGAACTGAATAATGCTTTCACTTTCAAGGCAACACGGCATAGAACTGAATATTTGTCTTTACTTACAATAGGCCAGATACATTTGGTACTTGAGATTTTAAGGCTAAATCATTTTGAAACTCAATTACTACCATTTCTGTTGCAGCGATGTCTTCGCCAAAGTTCTGCATAACACAAGTTGCAAACTGTTGGATATCAATTTCCATAAAGGGTGAAACAACAAACTGCGCTACTAAAGCCATTTCGTTGAAATCCCTAAAACGAGTTTTGAAGTTATTCTTCAGGGTAGAAACTATTTCTACATGACCAACTTGTTTATTGTATATTAGATTTTGAAATTGATGAAGGTGACGAAATAATTTATAGTAGAAATCTAAAAGGTGTTGACAGAAATATGTTACAAAATTTTTTGTATGTTACCCCCTTTGAAGAAATCTTCCATATGCAGGACATTAATGATAAAGTCTCGTATTTTAATCATTTATTAACTGATTTATTTGATACAATCGCCCCCTTACGAGAAACGAGGCTAAAAAAACCTAGACCTCCTTGGTTTACAGACAATATTAAATTACTATTAAAATTAAGAGATAATGCCCTTAGCAAGTATAAAAAAACAAAAAATCTGACACATTATGAATATTATAAACAATTAAAAAATTTTACTACGGTGGCTATTAGAAATGAAAAGAAAGGTTATCTAAAATATTGCGTTGATACATTTGGTAGAAACAGCCGTATTATGTGGCAAAAACTTAAGAATTTAAATATAAATTCTAAACCTGCAAAATCCAAGTTACCTGAAAACCTAAATGTTCCTAATGACATAAACAATCACTTTTTATTGGCAACTGGTAACTGTGCCGATGCTGACCAAGATTTACTTCTTTTCTATACTAATAATTTTAAAGACAACTTCCGTAACTTGCTAAGTTTTACAACAGTTAATCAAAATACTATCTATAAGTATTTAAACGAAATTAAAACGCAGGCTATAGGAATTGATGGATTGCAAATTAATATGCTCCTTATGTGTTGTCCGTATATTTTAATTTTCATTACGAATATTGTTAATTCCTGTATAAAGGAATCTTTTTTTCCAGGCCTTTGGAAAGTCACAAAAGTTTTCCCATTGCCTAAAAAGAACAATATTAGTAGATTTAGTGAATTACGACCCATTTCAATCTTATCAGTGTTATCAAAAGTTCTGGAAAAAGTAATTAAATATCAGATAGAGTCTCACATCAACAATTACAATATTTTACCAATCAGCCAATCTGGTTTCAGACGTGGCTACAGCTGTACTTCAGCATTATTAGAGGTCACTGATGATATCTTTAGGGATATAGACAAAGGGTATACAAACGTTTTAATACTTCTAGATTATACAAAAGCCTTTGATACAATTAACCATCAGCTTCTGTTCAGTATTCTTCATTATGTTGGTTTTTCGGTTAAAGCAACTGAATTTATTAAAAACTATCTTTCCGATCGTTCACAGTTTGTTGAAACAAGTGCCGGTAGATCTGATATTAAAAATATTGCCTGCGGTGTGCCAAAGGGCTCTATTTTGGGACCAATTTTGTTTTGCATTTACTCTACTAATATTAGTTCGGCTCTTACCAATGGCAGAGTTTATATATATGCTGATGATACGCAAATAAGGTTTTCTTTGTCTGATTTTAATGTTGCTCTTACTAATGAACTGATTAACTCAGAATTAATAAAAATCGTAAATTTTTCTAACAGACATCAGCTAACTATCAATCCCGCAAAAACACAAATAGGTACTCGTCTTTGGAAAAAATAAAAAAGAACTAGCAGAACATTTATCTGTGAGTATTGATGGTGTCTTGGTGGCTTGTGTAGATGTTGCCAAAAATCTGGGTCTTCATCTTGATACTGACTTAAAATTTAAAAGCCATGTAAATAATTGTATAAAAAGGGCTTACGCTAATTTGAAAATGCTTTACCCGCATCGCCATGTTTTAGATCAAAATATAAAAATACTTCTTTGTGATACTATGGTTCTCAGTCATTTTAATTACTGCGATGTCGTCTACGGGCCTTGTATTGACTATGTGGATATTAATCGTATTCAAAGAGTACAAAATTCTTGTCTTCGCTACATATATGGTATAAAAAAATACGAAAGGATAAGTCACAAACTAATTGAAACTAACTGGTTAAATATGGAAACTAGAAGGAATTTACACATGGTAACATTGTATCATAAGATCATTTCATTAAAGTCGCCTCCTTATCTCTATAATAAAATTACATTTCGATGTGATGTGCATACAAGGTTTAGAGGGCATATATCTCCACCTCTCCATCGTACCTCCAAATTTCAAGGTTCATTCTCTTATATGATATTTAAACTATATAACCTGGTTCCTCCTAAACTCAAACATCTTTCGACAAATATGTTTAAGCAAAAGTATAAACATTTCTTGATGTCAGAAAATATCTAGTCAAAACAACCATTAGATATTATAATAAAATGTAATATTACATTTATAAAATGTGTATTTATATTTTTGTCTCGATTGTGCCACACTTTATTCGTTGTATTTTATTATTTTAATATTTTTCTTTTCTTTATTAGGGATAGCAATTAATATCAGCTATGCTGTCTGCTATTCCCTTTTTGTAGTATTATACTATTTTGTTCGATAAAATTTATGTATTTAATGCAAATTTACCTGTAATACTGCAAGGGTGAAACAACAAACTGCGCTACTAAAGCCATTTCGTTGAAATCCTTAAAACGATTTTTGAAGTTATTCTTCAGGGTAGAAACTATTTCTACATGATATTTGTTGTCATAGGGTTCTAATGGATTTTGACCAAAATCTCTAAGCCAAATTGAATTTTCTAGTTTCGGAGTCGGTTCATCGCGTTGTTTGAAAAATTGAACTATGCCAGATAGGACATCATTCAAACGTTTCAGCACCCGTCCTCTACTTAACCATAGGACTTCAGAGTGAAGGAGTAGATCCCCGTATTGACAGTCAACTTCATCGGCCAAGGTTTTGAATAATCTTCTTTGTAACGCTTGAGCTCTAATCTTGTTCATAATTTTTACCACCAGTTTCATAACGTTGTTTAGTTTCAAGAAATTTCCACATAATGCTTGCTGATGGATAATGCAGTGGTAACAGAGAAATTGCGGAAAAGTTTCATCTTTACGACATAACGCCACCAGACCCTTATCACAACCCACCATAACTGGAGCGTCATCGGTTGTCAAGTCTGCCATTTTCTGTATTGGAATTTTCTCGGAAGAAATAATATTTTTTAAATGAGAAAACAACTCCTGTCCAGTAGTGTATCCTTTCAGTGGAATAAACTTCAAAAGATCTTCTTTAATCGTAAAATCACTAAAAACCATCCTGACGAACACGACCATCTGGGCAGTGTCAACGACATCTGTTGATTCATCCAGTTGAAGTGAAAAATAAACACAGTTATCTAAGTCAGTTCTTAACTGTAAAAAAATATCATTGTTCATTACTTCTACACGTCTCATCACTGTATTAGCAGAAAGTTGCATAGATTTTATAGCTGAAACTATCTCGTCTTTATTTCTAAAGTTGGCAAATAACGAATCAGCAGCTTCTAAAAACGCCTGTTTTATCATTTACCCGTCTTCATAAGGTTTCTTTTTTGGACACACGGTACGATGCTTCAGTTGCAGCCTTATTTTTGTCGACTGTTCTTAAAAATATTGATTGTTGTCCAATTAACTGCTTTTTTAACTGTTTCAGTTTCTCCTTTCTGGCGGCAGAATGATTTTTCAAAATTAGAATATACAGTTTTATGATGTCTCTCAATATTTCCTTTTTTAGCAACGGAGACCGAAGTATTACATAACAAACACACATTTTTATCTTTAAATTTTGTAAAAAAGTATTGTTCTTTCCATTCCGAATAAAAGTGGTATGTCTTTACCTTCTTACAACTGCTTGCCATAATATTATTTTTTGTTGCTCTCTACTAACCCAACCGATGGACGTTAGTTACGCGTTCAGTTTTAAACTAAGCGCAATGTCGCCGCGCCGTGCGTATTTATCCCGTTCAAAGCAATCCTGATCGTTCTCGAACACTAACGCGCTGGTCCGGCTGGTCGGTTCTAGCCGATTCTATCTTGATGGCGTCAGCGGCAAATCGCTCACCGCAACGTTGCCGCTGTTTATGTTTAATATTATGACAATCAGATTTTTTGTGGAATTTTTGGAAGCTTCTCTGATTTTTGCAGTTTGTATTTTTTAAATTAAAATCGTTGTGAGAGCTACCAGAATTGCCTCCGCGAGCTACCGGTAGCTCGCGATCGACAGGTTGACGACCACTGTTAAACTTTAGATGAATATAATGATCAATTTGAAATCAAATCTTTTAAGTGGTTCTTAGTATTATGTGAGATAACTCCAGTAATGGTAACACATTCTTACTCGCAGTAATTTAATCCTATTAATTGCTTTGACCCCTATTGTCAGTTTTTGGTTTTTCTCCTAGTTATGATTATGGATTGTAATAAACTAACAAACCGCGGGTGTAAGAATTGTGACCCATAAATAGTTATTCTGTCGCATGCAGACTCTAGATTTCTTAAAAAAAAACAACTTTTGTCGTGCGAAGAATAAACGTAAGACGAAATTGAGCGTTTCAAACGCATTTGAATTTATTTTTTTAGTATAACTAGATATCAATATCGCCTCGTATAAAATTTAGAGTTTGGCACACGTGATTTAAAATTTTTAAAACTGTAGAAACAGAACAGATCGTGCGTATCAGTTAGAACACGCTGGACCTACTTATATAATTTTAATGCCATCTTAGATTCCGTAACTAACGCCCAAGCTGGGAATTTTTGGAAAAATACAAATATTGAAACATACAATTCAAAAGATAGATAATAGACACCTTACTGGGCAATTTAAATTGCCTAATAACGAAGAAAATATCTTTATTAAATAAATATACTTCATTTATAGATTATCTAACAATAAAAAAACATAGTTGCACATGTTTTTAATCTACTTGAAATTTTTATACTGATAAAACTGATAAATTTAGATTTAATGCAACATAAAATTCCGATAGATTATGTCATTTTCAAATCTTGCATCGTTTGCTTATCAATTAAAACCTTCAAATATTTCGTAACTTATTGTTTTTGATCTTTTTTTATATATTACTAAATATTATAAACAAAGTTATTCGCAATCTATTATCATTTTGTTTTGATTGATTTTTACAAATTTTTCCTCTAAATGGATGACACAATACAGGCATACGCAAAAAAAGATTGCGTTTTCGTAACATTATATTTTGTTATGAGTAATTACGGTGTTTTTAAAATTACCACCAATGATTACAAACGTCTGATAAAAAATCTGATGTGTCCAACACATGACTTTCCTATCTAGTTATTATAGGCATTTTCCGGTTATTTTGTACAACCTATTGCAGCATCTCTATAAATGTTTAGAGGATAAACTAAATATATACATTTTCCACATACATCTACCTCGAAACATTTTTCTATAGATATTCATTGAAAACGAAAATACAGAAAAATTTAAATTTAGCACTTTTCCATTACGGTCCATTTTAGAAAAATCATATATAAACAAAAATTATAGAAATCGATATCGCAAACAACTTTTAGTTCAACAATTTTCATAAAAATCAGAATTTTGCACATTTTGTCAAATTTCTCGAATACGGACCATTTCAGGAAATTTTGACATAGAACAAAAATTATAGATAATAATATTAGAAGTAACTTTTATTTGAACAATTTTCTTCTCCAAACATAAATAACAGATATATTCCATAAAATATAAAAACGGCCTCCCATAAAGTACCCCCAGATGTTCCGACTTTGTCCAAAATCTAATCATTTCTCGTCAGACCGAAATAAACCTTAAGTTTAAAATTTAATGTTTTTTCCTTTATCCGTTTTTGAGTTTTCTTCAAATTTCGAAATTTACACATTTTCTCAAATATCTCGAATACGGTTCATTTTAGAGAAATTATGTATAGGACAAAAATTATAGAAAATTATATTATAAACAACTTTTATTTGAACAATTTTTATAAAAAATTATTTTTTTTACATTTTTTCAAATTTCTCGAATACGGACCATTTTAGAAAAATTTTGCATAAAACAAAAATTATAGATAATTATATTAGAAGTAACTTTTATTTGAAGAATTTTCTTCTCCAAACGTAAATAAGAGATATATTCCATAAAATATAAAAATGACCACCTATAAAGTACCCCCCCAGATGTTTCGACTCTGCCCAAAATCTAATCAGCTCATTGGACGCTGAAACAAAGCTTAAGTTTAAAATTTTGTGTTTTTTTGTGTATCGGTTCATGAGTTATGCGTTATACACACACACACACACACACACACACACACACACACACACACACACACACACACACACACACACACACACACACACACACACACACACACACACACACACACACACACACACACACACACACACACACACACACACACACACACACACACACACACACACACACACACACACACACACACACACACACACACACACACACACACACACACACACACACACACACACACACACACACACACACACACACACACACACACACACACACACACACACACACACACACACACACACACACACACACACACACACACACACACACACACACACACACACACACACACACACACACACACACACACACACACACACACACACACACACACACACACACACACACACACACACACACACACACACACACACACACACACACACACACACACACACACACACACACACACACACACACACACACACACACACACACACACACACACACACACACACACACACACACACACACACACACACACACACACACACACACACACACACACACACACACACACACACACACACACACACACACACACACACACACACACACACACACACACACACACACACACACACACACACACACACACACACACACACACACACACACACACACACACACACACACACACACACACACACACACACACACACACACACACACACACACACACACACACACACACACACACACACACACACACACACACACACACACACACACACACACACACACACACACACACACACACACACACACACACACACACACACACACACACACACACACACACACACACACACACACACACACACACACACACACACACACACACACACACACACACACACACACACACACACACACACACACACACACACACACACACACACACACACACACACACACACACACACACACACACACACACACACACACACACACACACACACACACACACACACACACACACACACACACACACACACACACACACACACACACACACACACACACACACACACACACACACACACACACACACACACACACACACACACACACACACACACACACACACACACACACACACACACACACACACACACACACACACACACACACACACACACACACACACACACACACACACACACACACACACACACACACACACACACACACACACACACACACACACACACACACACACACACACACACACACACACACACACACACACACACACACACACACACACACACACACACACACACACACACACACACACACACACACACACACACACACACACACACACACACACACACACACACACACACACACACACACACACATTATATCTGTATACAGATAGGAAAGTAATAATTTGTGATATATTACAAACAATACATTGTTAGTAGTACTTAACTTTTTACATTTCCCTAATTTTCATGGAAAATATGCATGAAGTATCAAAAAAATGGCCATTCTAGATTGTGAGGATTGTCGAGTTATATAGAGGAATGTTATTTTTTTAAGATTGATGATATAATCACTGATTCCTCAAAAAATAATGCTTTTCTACCTCAAAAAAATCAGTTATAAATAGACTTTTTTTCTCAGAAGAACAGAGATTAAACAAATTACTATCTAGAGCTGAAATGGGCGATAAAAAAACTTTCAGATTTTTATTGATAACTAATTATTAATTATTTACTCTATTTCTAAAGATTCTGTATTTTGTTTTTAGTTGTAAGTTGTTTTGTAAAACTCTTTTTGTGATACAAATGGAGTATCTGATTGGCAACACTTGTCTTTGCTAATGAAGAGACACAAAATGTCAATTTTACACAACAGTTATATCAACACTTGGGTAAATTTAAAAAAAAATCTATGACTGTTAATGCTCATCACCTGCGGATTTCGAAAATAAAGAAAATGAGATTGAATTAAATAAAAATTCTCGTTATGACTTAGACCAGTGGTCGCCAACTTTCACAACGATTTTAATTTAAAAAATACAAACTGCAAAAATCAGAGAAGCTTCCGAAAATTCCACAAAAAATCTAATTGTCATAATATTAAACATAAATAGCGGCAACGTTGCGGTGAGCGTTCTGCCGCTGACGCCATCAAGATAGAATCGGCTAGAACCGACCAGCCGGACCAGCGCGTTAGTGTTCGAGAACGATCAGGATTGCTTTGAACGGGATAAATACGCACGGCGCGGCGACATTGTGCTTAGTTCAAAACTGAACGCGTAACCAACGTCCAACGGTTGGGTTAGTAGAGAACAACAAAAAATAATATTAGGGCAAGCAGTTGTAAGAAGGTAAAGACATACCACTTTCATTCGGAATGGGAAGAACAATACTTTTTTACAGAAGTTAAAGATAAAAATGTGTGTTTGTTATGTAATATTTCGGTCTCCGTTGCTAAAAAAAGAAATATTGAGAAACATCATAAATAATCATCATAATTTTGAAAAATCATTCCCACTACATTCTGCCGCCAGAAAGGAGAAACTGAAACAGTTAAAAAAGCAGTTAATTGGACAACAATCAATATTTTTAAGAACAGTCGACAAAAATAAGACTGCAACTGAAGCATCGTACCGTGTGTCCCAGATAAATGCACAAAAAAAGAAACCTTATGAAGACGGCGAAATGATAAAACAGGCGTTTTTAGAAGCTGTTGATTGGTTATTTTCCAACTTTAGAAATAAAGACGAGATAGTTTCAGCTATAAAATCTATGCAACTTTCTGCTAATACAGTGATGAGACGTGTAGAAGTAATGAACAATGATATTTTTTTGTTTTCTCATTTAAAAAATAATTATTTCTTCCGAGAAAATTCCAATATCGAAAATGGTAGGCTTGACAACCGATGGCGCTCCAGCTATGGTGGGTTGTGATAAGAGTCTGGTGGCGTTATGTCGTAAAGATGAAACTTTTCCGCAATTTCTCTGTTACCACTGCATTATCCATCAGCAAGCATTATGAGGAAATTTCCTGAAACTAAACAACGTTATGAAACTGGTGGTAAAAATTATGAACAAGATTAGAGCTCAAGCGTTACAAAGAAGATTATTCAAAACCTTGGCCGATGAAGTTGACTGTCAATACAGGGACCTACTCCTTCACTCTGAAGTCCGATGGTTAAGTAGAGGACGGGTGCTGAAACGTTTTAATGATGTCCTATCTGGCATAGTTCAATTTTTCAAACAACGCGATGAACCGACTCCGGAACTAGAAAATTCAATCTGGCTTAGAGATTGTGGTTTTCTCGTGGACATTACAGAGAAATTAAACGAACTTAATTTGCAGCTTCAAGGGAGAGACAAAGAACTAGCGGAAATGATTTCTGATATAAAAGCATTTATCAAAAAGCTGGAGTTTTGGGAACAAAACCTAATTAACAGCGATGCCAAGCATTTTCATATTCTCTCAGAAAAATCTCAAAATCCATTAGAACCCTATGACAGCAAACATCATGTAGAAATAGTTTCTACCCTGAAGAATAACTTCAAAAATCGTTTTAAGGATTTCAACCAAATGGCTTTAGTAGCGCAGTTTGTTGTTTTACCTTTTATGGAAATTGATATCCAACAGTTTGCAACTTGTGTTATTTAGAACTTTGGCGAAGACATCGCTGCAACAAAAATGGAAGTAATTGAGTTTCAAAATGATTTAGCCTTAAAATCTCAAGTACCAAATGTATCTGGCCTATTGTAAGTAAAGACAAATATTCAGTTATATGCCGTGTTGCCTTGAAAGTGAAAGCATTATTTAGTTCAACCTATTTGTGTAAACATTTGGATAATTGTATTTGAATGGCTGCATCAAATTATACTGCAAACATTAAAAAAATTATCGATGAGTCTGAGTGTCAGCCTTCTCATTGAACGTGCTTTTTTATTTTTCAATGTTTATGTTCATGATAGTGCGTTACTTTTTTGTTGTTATTATTAACTATTTTTAAATCTTACGTGACATGCGGTTGTGGCTGGATAAAAGTTTGTGTTTATTTTTCAAAACACCTTCGTTTGGTAGGTAGGAATGTAGCTATGAACAAGTACGTACTAGTAATATTAGTTATTTTGTTATTAGTTTATTATTAGTACCTATGTATTAAATAGTAAAATAAATACATATAATGATAAATTAACTGTGGATTATTTCATTTACGTTGCGTTACGTGGCTTTCGTTTGGGTAGCTCGCTGTTTATTCCAAAACTAACAAAGTAGCTCAACACATTGAAAGGTTGGCGACCACTGTTCTAAGAAGTAATGTTTATTATTTATTAATAATTCAGGTTAGTATACTATGTTTCAATTCAGAAATTACATGCAACAACAAGAATATCTATCCGTTCTTTTATAAAACATTTTCTTTATAAAATAAACATTTTTAAATGAGTATTATTGTTTTATTTGTCGACGTATTTATCACGTTGCTGTATGACGTTTTTGATCTGTGACATATTACCGTCATAATTACGTAACCATTACGACATAAATTTTGTGATTTCGACATAAAATATGACGTATATTTCACGTAAGAATAATGTGTCTGTGGTAGCTGGGCCAATGTTGTCTTTACTCGTTTTTTGAATTACATTAAACAAGAATGTCTTGCACATTTATATACGTTCCTCTTATACCTATTATGGTAATAACATAATGGATTAGATTTTTTATGCAATTTTACTAATAGATAGAAAATGTCCGAAAACAAATAAATCTGCTGTCAAAAATAAGTTGGAAAATCCGTAAAAATTTCAAGAAAGAACTTTATGTACTTCAAAGATAGATAAACAACAAGCGCTTAGATTTTTTACAATATAATTTATTATCTCCATAAAAAAGTGTTTTTTAGAATGTTTATAACAATATTTTTTTTTTTTTCAGTATATATTGGGAGTTTTGGCGAACTTTTCAAGCATTGCTCCAAGTATGAGCCTAGGATTTTCAGCAATTGCCATACCAGTTCTAAAAGAAAACCTAAATTCTACTCAATTATCTTGGTTTGGTAAGTATATTTCATTTTAAACATCAATATTTTCTTATAATAATGTTAATATTTCAATCAGAATATAGACTTTATAGATAATTTGGAAACATTTTTCATTTTGTTCGGTATAATCCTTCAAATTGCTAAAATAACAGCTTAATAATTTATAAAATAATAAATAACTTTAAAAAATTTAAAAGTTACTAAACAAAATTAAGGTTAATAAACAAAATCACTTTTGGAATTTATAACTGGCGCAGTCAGTAGGATACACACGATTTAGGAGTGATAGTTCCTTAATTGTAATCGTGAACATCATATCTTCTGTGACCAACGTCTAATCTCGTAGAAATCCATAAAACCTTCAGTAGCAAAAATATATTTTCCGTAAACAATTTACCATTCAGATACTTATCCAAACGTTTGGAAAGTAAATAGATTAATTATCAAGCTTTAGTCTAGCATTTACTGAGTTTAATTCTAATAAGAAATACATAGATTTTATTTTGTATGACTTTCATAAATTCTTTGATGGCGTTTTAGGTTTAAACGTTTTGATAAATTTAAATTTGTTTATAAACTTAATCAACAAAAGTTAATAGGTGATGATTTTTAAATTGCATCAAAAAAACAATACTTCCTTGTCGTAAAGTTATAAAAATATATGAAACTGAAGAAAATAATAATTTAGGGACTATTTATATATTTTATAACCCTATAGACTTACAGGCTATTATTAATGAGTATTTCTACTTTATTGTATTATTTCATTATTACTTTTGTTTGTTTCTATAATTTATTATTGTTTTTAGCGAGTGTAGCATCATTGGCAACACCCTTTGGTTGCTTCTTCGCTGGTACTTTCGCCGACAAATATGGCCGACGCAAGGCAATGTCATTTGTCAACATTATTTGTCTTCTAGGATGGATTACGATTGCGTTGTCTTATTATTTAAACCAAATGCATTTCTGGATTCTAATAATCGGCAGAATATTAACTGGTTTATCTACAGGGTTATGCAGTTCTCCCGCTACCGTTTATATGGCAGAAATTTCTACTCCTGAGTTGAGGGGGATTTTTACTACTTGGGCTTCTGCGTCTTTTTCGTTAGGAGTATTGGTTGTGTATTTTCTGGGATTTCTTTTAAAAGTAAGTAAGATATTTAAATATATTGTAGTTTATATTGATCCTTAGACAATACCTGCAATTTACAATGTTTTTATTTGAATTTGTAACTAGGAGTTACAAATCTTTCTGATTACTTTTAAAAATTGTTTTTTCTTAAAGAATATCAACAAAAATACCAAAAAAATTTATGTAGCTTTTAAACGCTATAGCAAATTAAAATTTTGTGCCTCTCGCATTGTCATTATGCATTAGTTTTTTCTTTAATGTTAATCTAATTTAAATCAAAAAAATTGTAGTGTGTTTGGTACATAAAAAGGTAAGTTTTCACCAAATTTCGTAAAAAAAAATAAGTTTTTTTGTAAAAGTTAAAAATAAAAAACCAAAAACTTTGTTATTTGATTTTTTCACATAAATTTTGAGGTTATGTGAAAAAAGTGTAAATACAAAAGTTGTAGATCTTTCTATTAGCTACAACTTTACTAATTAACTTTTTTTTATAGGACTTATAGTTTTTCCGGAAATCGGGAAAAACCGTTTTTATCCCTTAGAAACTTACTTCCCGACCTCAGATCGCCTATAAATAATTTTCCCTCTCATTTCTATTATATTCTCTTCCTTTTCTAATAGGTTTTGACCTAAAATCGTTTTTTACTCTTAAAAATTCACTTCCCGACCTCAGATCACCTGTAAATAAATTTTCCTTACATTTCTTCTTATATTCTTTTCCTTTTCCAATGGGTCTCCTCCTACTATTATACAGGGTGTCCTTTAAAATGTGTCCCAAAATTCTCAGGCAGATTCCTTAACCAAAAAATGGAAAAAAAGTTCCTATAGACCTATGTCCTAAAGTGCCCCCTAAGCAAGCAACAGCCTCTCGAAATCATTTTTTTTATTTTGATTTTTTGAATTTTCTTAAAAATGGAAACAAATAAAAGAACCAAATTTTGGCTGTTAAATATGATCAATAATAGTGACCTTTTGACACCTTCAAAAAGAAATTATTTCGTCAGGGGTGTACTTGGGAATTTTTTGAAAATTTTGATTATTCATAACTTTTTTGTGTTTTTGGTAATGACTTATCCATATTTTTTTTTACATTCTACATTGAAAACTACGTTAAAAAGGAATACTTGTTTGATCTCGATTGGAGCAGCCGTTTCCGAGAAAACATCATCCAAAGATATTCGTCCACTTTAGCTTAATTTTCAATTTTCCTAAATTACCTCGGTGAATCTCGTAAATAAAAATAACTTTTTTAGCTCTCTCTAAATAATTGTAGTTCAAATGTCGTGGTGGGACTATTTTTATTTAATAATAAGAAACGGTTTAAAAAAATATTTATTCTAAAAAAACAAATCAAAAAAAATTAAAGCAGATGCTCAATGTGGCGACCATTGGTTTCCACACACAAGCGCAACCGTCGCATCATAGACTGTCTTACACGAAAAAATACTTCAGGATTATTCCTAAGAACTTCGCAATGATGAAAAACTCGTTCTTCCAATTCTTCAACTGTTTCAACAGGACTGGAATAAACCAATGATTTTAAATAACCCCAAACAAAAAAATCCATTGGATTTAGATCTGGTGAACGAGGTGGCCAGTTAACAGGACAACCTCTGCCAATTACTCTACCCTCAAATCTTTCGTTAAGGTGCTGTCTAGCTTCAAGGCTGTAATGTGGTGGAGCTCCATCATGCATAAACCACATGTTATGTCTGATTTGAATCGGAATATTATCAAGAAGCTCATGTAAGTTATTTTCCAAAAAAAGCCTGTATGCTGCTCCATTTAACCTATTCGGCAAAACAAATGGTCCAATAAGGTAATTATCAATAACTCCAGCCCAGACGTTTATTGAAAATTTATCCTGGTGGTGACGTTCAACAACCGCGTGAGGGTTATCTTCAGCCCATTCATGCATATTTCGAAAATTTATTATACCATCTCTAGTGAAACCAGCTTCATCGGTAAATAGCACTTTATTAAGAAACATTGCATCTTGATTACATCTTCCAAGAAACCATTCAGAAAAGATAACTCGCGGCTCATAATCAGTAGCTTTAAGTGCCTGAACTTTTTGAATGTGGTAAGGGTACAATTGTTGTTCACGCAAAACTTTCCATACCGTGTTACGTCCGACTCCCACTTCTGAAATTAAATGAGAGAATCTGTGTAGTGAATAGTTAAGAAAGAGAATCCATTGATTTGGGAAATCAGATTTTTTCTGCATAACGCAACTCTTTTCGATACGAAAAGTCGTGAAATGTAAGAGAAGCAATAACAAGTAAAAAAACTAGTTTTATACGATAAGGTACGGGGTAGCTAAAATAATAAATAAGTAATTACTTACCATTTGCTATTTTTCTGGTACTTGTCGATGGGGTTTCAGCTACCCTATCCAAAATTGCTTCTTCCAAAGCAGGAGTTCTCACATAATTTTGTCTTCCACTGTTACTAGAGTTTTTCTTAAATGTACCAGTTTCCCGAAGTCTATCGTCAATTCTAGAAAACGTCTTAGCGCATGGAAGATGCCTATTTGGAAAGCGCTCCTGATAAAGTCTGCGAGCTTCATTGGCATTTCCAGAAGCGAGTCCAAAACATAAGTGCATGTCCGTCATTTCGCCGAATGTGTAATCATTATTGTAGTTATTGTGAGCCATTTTAAACAAAATAATAACAATACAACGAATCGCACCAGAACACTTTTAGAAATAATGTTTAACTGAAGAAACATTTTTATCAGTGAGCGAAAAAAATTATCCATGAAACACAAAAACGCCAAAAAAATACATATTTTTACTTTTTTATTCTAAACAGCTAAATACAAACCTTATGGTCTTCATAATAAATAAATGGGAACTAAATTTTTAAATTTTATTTAGAGAGCTAAAAATAGTATACAGGGTGATTGATTAGTGTGAGGAAGCTCTGTAGATCTGTTATAATAAAAGTAGGCAGCTCTAAGCTTCACATTTTAAAATTAGTTACGATGTGACAGGGTGTTTCATAAGGCCGTGCCAAATCAAAGTTATGTTTTTTAAATGGAACACCCTGTATATTTTTATATTTTTAGAATCTGCTCGATAATCTGATTTCAATGATATATCACACTTGTTATCTAATATGAATAGTAAAGGATCTACAGCTACTCAAAAATCACATTTTTTCAAATTCAGGTGGCTGTTGTAGCCAAACAGTTGGAAATCGAGGAAAACGGCTTACAGTCCCTATCCTAACTTTTTAAGGTCTATTCAGTGACATAAAATACATATTATTTGATACAGGGTGATCAAAAATCCAAAATCACATCCGATTTTTGATCACCCTGTATCAACTAATATTTTTTGCCACTGAATAGACCTTCAAAAGTAAGGATAGGGACATGTAAGCCGTGTTCCTCGATTTCCAACTTTTTGGCTACAACAGCCAAAATTGAAAATTAACCTAAACTGCACGAATATCTTTGGATGATGTTTTCTCGGAAACGGCTGCTCCAATCGAGATCAAACAAGTATTCCTTTTTGACGTAGTTTTCAATGTAGAATGTAAAAAAAAATATGGATAAGTCATTACCAAAAACACAAAAAAGTTATGAATAATCAAAATTTTCAAAAAAATCCCAAGTACACCCCTGACGAAATAATTTCTTTTTGAAGGTGTCAAAAGGTCACTATTATTGATCATATTTAACAGCCAAAATTTGGTTCTTTTATTTGTTTCCATTTTTAAGAAAATTCAAAAAATCAAAATAAAAAAAATGATTTCGAGAGGCTGTTGCTCGCTTAGGGGGCACTTTAGGACATAGGTCTATAGGAACTTTTTTTCCATTTTTTGGTTAAGGAATCTGCCTGAGAATTTTGGGACACATTTTAAAGGACACCCTGTATATTTTTTCACTTTTTACCATTTCTACCATTTCCTAATCTATTTTATATGAAACATTTTCTTTTTAGAGCAATCTTGGTGCAATCTGCATAACAACATCAATTTTACCTTGCATAGGGCTGATTTTCACCACTTTCCTCATCCCAGAATCACCAACATGGCTGATAGGAAAGAACAGAATTGAAGAAGGAAAAAAAAGTTTGTGTAACATATTTGATACCAAAGTGTGTACACCTTTAGTATTAAAAGAATTGGAATCTTTAGTTAAAAATAGGGAAGTTAAAGGTTTTACAACAAAAAGAAAGTCTTTATTTGATAAATTAATAAGTAAAATTAGTTATTTGCTACAACCTCATTGTTTGAGACCGATAGGGGTGGTTTTAACGTACTTTATGTTCCAACAATTCAGTGGTATTTTTGTTATAATCTTCTACGCTATAGATATCGTTAATAACGCTGGTGTAACTTACGATGCTTACATTACAATCGTAGTAATAGGTATAGTAAGACTATTCAGTGCTATTTTACCAAGTTTCCTAGCTAAAAAGTTCGGTAGACGACCTCTATCAATATTTTCAGGTATAGGAATGTCTCTTTGTCTCCTTCCTTTATCACTCTATATTTATCTCAAACAAACTGGCGCGGTCAAAGCGGATAACTCAACCTGGCTCCCACTTACACTTCTACTCTTTTATTTCATCACTAGTTCCATTGGATTTTTACCTCTTCCATTTGCTTTAGCAGCTGAGTTATTCCCAACGAAAATCAGAGGCACAGCTGCGGGTTTAATATCGGGGATAGGGTATTTTTTTAATTTCGTAGCTGTGAAAGTTTATCCTGATATGGTGTCGTATTTGGGAAGATCTGGAACGTTCTGTTTTTATGGATCTATGGCTCTTATTGGTACTATTTTTGTATATATTCTATTACCAGAAACTAAAGGTAAAAGTTTGAAAGAAATTGAAGAATATTTCGGGAAAATAAATGAAAAAGAACAGGAAGCGTTAAGGGAGGTTGCTTAGGAAAATTGATTCGGGATATAAGGCAAATTAACTGCAGAATAAAGGACAGATAGTGAGATATTTTATCTGTCCTTGTTCAACGCGATGTGAGACTACGTTATTTAGAGTATGTCATCTAGCTTGATCTATTAGTAGTTTTGACAGTTACATTTTTTTTTTGTGAAAATTACAATCTGATCAAGAGTTAATCAATGAGTATACCTTAGAGTCTGATAACTTAATTACACTAAACTAACGTGTAACACTAAATACTTTCCTTTGTTATTAACACAATCACTTGGCTAACTCAAAAGCTTTCACTCTCTTCAGTCTTCTTGTCAGGTTCATGTCGTCTAGAAGCTGGATCGCCTCAATGTTCACAAATTGATGGATCCGTTGTTTGTGATTCCTAGCGAATCTGGTGATAATCTGATCAACAGTGTCCATCTGAAGGTCCTAATGTACCAAGAAGCATCGACAATGTTCCTCAATACTTTGTTCTAGAATCTCTGAATTATTAGAAAGTTACTGTAGCTGGTACAACTCCAGAGCTGAATGCTATAGGTCCAAATTGGTTTAAGAACTTGTTTATATAATAGAATTTTGTTATATGTAGATAGGCTAATGTTTGTACTTTTTTGTAATGTTCTTTTTATTGAAAATTTAATAAATATACTTGTTCTATAATAGTGATTTTTTTTTCGTTTGACGTTTCACGTTTGACGTTTCACGTTTCACGTTTGGCGTTTGGCGTTTGACGTTTAGTTTCTGCTAGTATCGAGGGTAAAGTACTAGAATAACTACTGCTACTACTACAGCCGGGTTGGCCGAGCGGTCTAAGGCGTCAAGGTTAACAACCCAGATCTCCGAGAGGAGGCGTAGGTTCAAATCCTACACCCGGCAATATTTTTTTAAAGTAAAATAAGTATAGTATTCAGTATTGAGATGTCTAGCGAAGAGAATAGACGTAGAATTGAAGAGTTTGGTATAAAAGTTCAAAAACTAAGAAGAGATATAAAATTACATGAAGATAAAAAACAAGTTTTAAGAGGTTTGACAAATTTAAGTCTTTGGGAGGATATTGAGAGATATCAGTATCCACTTAGAAGAATCCAATCGACGCAAATATGGCCATCCTATACGCTAATTATCATGTGTAAAGCCAGAAGGGCCTTAGCGGGTATCTTCACGGCTATTGGTCCGATTCAAACGGGAAAAACGGTATTACGTAGAGAACGATTAACGTTAAACAGAAAAATCATGTTGTAAAGCCACAAGGGCCTCAGCGTTTTTCTCAGCTATTGTTGGCCCGATTCAAGGAAAAACGGCATTACGTAGAGAATATGGTATAGATTAATGTCGAATAGAAAAATCATGCGCAGAACGAAAAGCCTCGGTAGTCATCGCTCATTGGCGTAAAGATAAGGGAGTATGTTTCGTTTGGTTTCGTTTGCGACACTCCACAAACACCGAATGAGCAACAGACAGACAAAAATACAGACAAGAGGACAGGCTGACGGAAGGAGGAGACAAATATACGGCAAAAGATAAATACATATAAATTGGCATTATATCGATGAGTAAGTAAACAATGCGATGCAGCTGTCAAAATGATACGAAGGGGGAAGCCAAAAAGGCCTAAACTTTGGAGGAGCACTGAAGAATACTTAGAAATCCTGCAGAGAGCAGTGAAGACCTAAGATGATGCAGAAACCCCTGAAAAAGAGGGAGAGCGAAACGTTAAAAAGGAGACAGACAGTCGGATATTCGTAGAAAATCAAAGAAATCCATGGAAAAGCAACCTCCTTAAAATTTATTGTTACGAGGAGCCAAAAAGACCCAAACATTAGAGAAAAAAAATACTTATAAATCATGTAGAGAGCAGTACAGGCCTAAGACGAAGAACAAAAAGCTACTGGAGAAGCTGCTGAAGTTATCGATGAGGAGTGAAACGTTAAAAGGGTGATATTCGTAGAAATTCATAGAAAAAAGAATGGAAAAACATGGAAAATCGTAGAAATCTTTAAAGAGTCATAGAATACACGCTGCTGCAATGTCAAAGGGGCCATAGTTGGTTAGTACAATAAATGTAATAACCAAGGAGACATTACTTCTCTGGATCTCTGTCAATGAATACGGGAAGGTAGCAGTCAAAAGTTCAGTATTTGAGAATAAGTCTAAGAAGAACGCATAGGTATTGTTCGTATTGTTATTGTAGTCATACATCATCGTCGTTTCCTTATTACTTACAAGTACAATAAAAATACTCTACGTTCATTGTCGATGGGTATTAATAAAAAGGTAACAAAACACTCTTCGTCCATTATTGTGTGTGATATGTAAACCTGCGCAGTACGTCACTGTAGTATGTCGTAAGTCACCGTCTTAATCTTTATTAGAAAATAAATACAACAATTACAATGTACCATCATCGTTTGTACTCGATTATCTTCACATTTTTCATGTTATATTATTTTAGCATTTTCAACCAGAAAAATCATCTGGCTAACATTTATTATTACTATCTCTTTTTTTCAAGCTGTCAACCTAAGAAGAAAATATGACATCTGTCACTATTAAAAAACGTTTGTACTCACTTTTTCGTATTTTATTATTTAGTTTCAGTATTTTTGCATCATCTTCTGTCTTAAAAAATATGACTCGTTAAATCCAATAAAAAGGCCTCATTCATTAGGTATTTTTAGAAAGTAATTATCAATTGCTTTTATATTTAGCATTTCTATACATTTCTGTCCTAAAAATCTGACATCTGTCATTCGTAAACTATTAAAAACGTTTGTACTCACTTTTTCCGTATATATTTTATTGTTTAGTTTCTTGTATATATTTTTTACATCATCTTCTGTCATAAAAAAAAATCCAATATAAAAGACCCCATTCTTAGACATTTAAATACAATTTTTCAATAATTACTGACATTTCAGTATGGTATCTTCGCTTATTTAGTTGCTTATATTGTATCTTTCATTATCCTAAAAATATGACATTAGTTTGTTTATTCAGCCCAAAAATATAATAGCTATCGTTAAAGACATCTCTAATAAAAACCTTTGTACTCACACACACATTTTTTTTGTTGTTCAAAGCAATATTATCATTTCTTGCGGTTATATATCCTGTAAAAACTCAACATATTGTTAGAATAAGTTAATATCTACGATGTATTATGAGACAAAAATATATATACAGGGAAATATCTATCTAAAAGTATACAGAGTGTAATAAAAAAAATATAATTATAAAGGCTACCGAAAATGTTTTAAATACATACGTTTTGAAAACATCAAAAATAAGAAAAACAAAAGAAAATATCTGTAGGAAATCTGTAGACAGATATTAATACCAATGCTAATAAATGTAAGTTTTCATTCGACAAACTCTTATTTACTTTTTGTGTGACTAATTCTAATGTTAGATTTCATTCAAACTACAACAAGTATATTTTTCTACGGTCAATGCTAAGTTTTCATTTAACAAGCTCATGCGATATGAAGAGTATGAAGGACTTATACGAGAATATTTATAACAAAACATGGAGCTTAAATCATATAAAATGATAATATTTCCTTTTTTAGCAACGGAGACCGAAGTATTACATAAAAAACACACATTTTTATCTTTAACTTCTGTAAAAAAGTATTGTTCTTCTCATTCCGAATGAAAGTGGTATGTCTTTACCTTCTTACAACTGCTTGCCATAATATTATTTTTTGTTGTTCTCTACTAACCCAAACGTTGGTTACGCGTTCTTAAACTAAGCGCAATGTCGCCGCGCCGTGCGTATTTATCCCGTTCAAAGCAATCCTGATCGTTCTCGAACACTAACGCGCTGGTCCGGCTGGTCGGTTCTAGCTGATTCTAGTTTGATACCGTCAGCGGCAGATCGCTCACCGCAACGTTGCCGCTGTTTATGTTTAATATTATGACAATTAGATTTTTTGTGGAATTTTCGGAAGCTTCTCTGATTTTTGCAGTCTGTATTTTTTAAATTAAAATCGTTGTGAGAGCAACCAGAATTGCCTCCGCGAGCTACCGTTAGCTCGCGATCGACAGGTTGGCGACCACTGTTCTAGAGCATCGCACACGCGTTGTT
The DNA here is from genome assembly GCA_927349885.1 of Psylliodes chrysocephalus. Taxonomy (NCBI): domain Eukaryota; kingdom Metazoa; phylum Arthropoda; class Insecta; order Coleoptera; family Chrysomelidae; genus Psylliodes; species Psylliodes chrysocephalus. The sequence continues at coordinate 1,300,346 of OV651834.1, forward strand.
GTACAGACATTACCGATTTTAAAGGACCGCCATTTTCTTTTTCATCCGTAAAATACTTATGTACACTACAAATTAGACTATCTACATTTAGCACATGTCTAGGTAACAAATTTAGTACCTACCCTAATGTAATTTTAATTTAAATCTGACCATTAGGGCAATTTTACCTAATTTCTTGGGAAGAGGCTTATTGGAACTGATTGTCAATGATTAATTTGCATAATTTTGTTAATTCGAAACCCGCGTAAGTATAGCGAACAGAATGTACTCATAAAATGTAACTACAAATTAACCATTTATACCTTTACTTCATACGTCAAACGTGAGCTGTTGAGGGTAGTCAGTTTTGGTGAGAATAGATGCCATTTTTTTAAATAGCTTTATTTAAATGATACAAAAATATTTTTCTACAAACTCTTACAAAAAGACATCTTTCGTCACAGGATACTTTCAGCGAAAACTTGATTTCCGTCACTAGTGAGAAAAAATCCCATAATCTCTAGTGACGAAAGTAAGTTGTTACATATTTTCATATATCAGTCGCCTCGTATAATATTTTGGCAGCTTATAATTATTAATAATGAAATAAAAAGATGCTCATTAAATTTTATATGCATTTTTACCTAAACTTTAATGAATTAAAGATAAAATAAAAATGTATAAAAATAGTGCAAATTAAACCAATCTACATCTAGTTTCCTGGTTTTCATTTGTTTATTTGAAGTTTTATCACTTTTGAGAACTGTCAGTTTCAGTTCGTCCTAAATTTAACACATTTTCATGATGTCTGAGTCAGAAAGTGATTGTATTCCCCCAGAAATTATTTTTAAAGCTGAAGAAACCTCTTCAGATTTATTACCGGCCAAATCAAAAAAGAGATATGAAGAAATTTATATCAAATTTTTGGACTGGAGAGAAGAAAATAAAGTGAAATCATTTTCGGAAACTGTACTACTAGCATACTTTGGAGAAATATGTTCAAATTTTAAACCGTCGACATTATGGTCCATTTATTCGATGCTAAGAACTACAATCTCTGTTAAAAATGATGTCGATATTAGTAAATATTCAAAGTTACGTTCGCTTTTGAAAAGAAAATCTGATGGTTTTAAAAGCCAAAAATCCAAAATTTTTTCGCCTGAAGACATAAAGACTTTCCTAAAGAATGCACCTGACTATAAATATTTAATAACAAAGGTAACGGAATTATTATTTTTATTTTAACAAATACTTAATACATAACTACTATTTGTAGGTAGCATTAGTTTTTAGATTATCTGGCGCTTGTCGTTGCCACGAACTAAAAGATTTAACTATAAGCGATGTAAAGGATACTGCAAGTATTCTGTTAGTTAAAATCCGTAATACAAAAACAAAAATTCCGCGTTCTTTTCATATTTCTGGACCCTTTTATGATATTTCTAAAAAATATATGAGCCTTGGTCCCGCAAACATGGATCAAATTAATTCAAGATTCTTTATTAACTATCAGAATGGAAAGTGTAGCAGATAGGTTGTTGGAATTAATAAAATCAGTAAATTTCCTAACGAAATTGTTCAGTTTTTAACGCTTCCGAATCCTCAAGATTATACTGGGCACTGTTTCCGCAGAACATCCGCAACGCTATTAGTGGATGCAGGAGGTGACTTGCTTCTGTTAAAAAAAGCACGGTGGTTGGAAATCTAGTAGTGTTGCGGAAGGATATGTTGATGAATCCACGAACAGTAAAAACCAAATACAAACCAAAATTTTACAATCTGTACAAGGAAACTACTAGCACAGCTTATACAATACAGCTAAAACACTCTCTTGGCAGCAACGGTTTGCGTCGATTTCGTCGCGCATCGCTTAAGCTCCGCCTTCGAAGGGAAAAGACGGTTTTGGTGTTCAGAAGCGTACTTAGGTAAGGTGTTGAGTCGTGCGTATAATTTCGTTGATTGTATAATTTCGTGGAGCCTATAATTTCGTTGATTGTATAATTTCGTGGAGCCTATAATTTTGTTGATTGTATAATTTCGTGGAGCCTATAATTTCGTTGATTTTGTTTGAGTTAAAGGTACTGTTATTATTTTGGTGACTCTTTAGCTATGAGTAGAATGAGTGAAAAAAAAAAGACATCATTCTGTTTGTGCAGTCAAAAGCTGTTTTAATAAGGGTTATACCTGCAAGAAAACATTCTTTAGTTTTCCCAAGGACCCAAACCAATAAGTACCACATTATAAGAAATTTTCATTGTAAAAAATATAATTTATACAGGGTATCCCATTAGTGCGTTATTGTTCATTATTTTGTTGTAGACACGCAAGAAAGTTTTAAATAAAAGTTATATGGATTTGAAAAATACATACATATTTTAAAAATATCTTTGGATATACAGGGTGTCACGTTTTTGCCTGGCAAATTAAAATGTATGTTTTTTAAATGGAACACCTTGTATTTTATTTTATGATAAAATTATTAACTCCCTAAATTATTGTAAAGACGAATTGATACAGAAAAATTTTATCAGGTATGTGTGTGGTTACCTTTTAATAAAAGCCTTGCGGATCCACTCCTCTGCGATACCTGTCTTAAATATAACAAAGATCACGTTGAATTAGATGATTTTTCTTTTTATTGCTTTTTAAAGGCATATGATAACGCCAATCCAGATACATTTGGAAATCTGCAACTGTCAAATGATGAATTTGTAGAACTAATATTCAATATTGAAAAGATATTTCAAAATAATTTTGAAGAATTGGCTACAAAAAATAACATTTGTACCACACTTTTAGAATTAATTAACCCAATACCCTTTAGTCATCCATGCTAACGTTTTCCAAAAGAATAACTTATTTTATTGTATGTTTAATCTCAATAACTAAAAAATATACTGACAATTAGTTTGACAGAATTGTCATTTATTTAAAATTTTAAAAATAATAGCAGTCGGTTGATCAAAATATGAACGGTGATTGGCGAATTTATTTTTTTTTGCAGTGTTCTCACTACCTAGAATGGATATGAAATATATTCGTTCAATTGAAGGCAATAGCATACTTTTTCGTTTTGTAATCTGTGCATGGATATTAGCCAATCTATGCACATACTACAAAACGAAAAAGTATGTTATTGCAATCAACTACGAATATATTTCATATCCATTTTAGGTAGTGAGAACACTTTAACAAAATTAAATCTACAAATCATAGTTCATATTTTGGTCACCCAACTCCTATTATTTAAATTTTTTTAAATAAGTGACAATTCTGTTAAACTAATTGTCAATATATATTTTAGTTATTGATATTAAATATACATTAAAATTTTTGTGTAGACTCGATAAATAATAGCATTTTTGTTTTTATTGTGTCCACATTTAAAAAAAAAATAAATTTTAATCAAACTACATGATACTAATTTAATTACGAGTATTAAAACTAAAGTCCTGAAAGTTTCGGTGAAGATGAGGACAGAGCATCTGCCTTCCACGCGATAAGCCCGGAATCGAATCTAGGCCGAGGACTAATTAATTTTTCATGTTTATTTTATTTTATAAATTAGTCAACTTCGTAAATTATTTTAAAATTAGTTATTTTGTCTAAATAACCTAAAATAATTTTTTAAATTTGTAGATTTTCGTTAGTGGGTCGTAGAAAAAATATACTGACCATATCGAGTGGATTGTTCATATCATAATCAGACGATTGAGTACTCCGCATACGACGTCGTGCTCAAACTTCGTCTTTGTGTGATATTGCTATCATATCCACCCTTGTTGAACAAACTATAATTTATTTGTTTTCTTGGTTTAAACCAAAACTTAAGTTTTACATCAGAAATAGGAACTAAATTAATTTACTTTTCAAGTTTTCTTGTAAAAATCGATATTACTTTCTCCAAGTACAAATTTAGTACCTACCTAAAATAAGTACTAATTATGTAATATCGTGTAATATTGTAATTCAAATTTCACATTACTATCAAGTTTCAAAATTCCCTACTTCGGTATGGTCAGATAAAAATTGAATATATTATATTAATAAAAACTGTCAAAGTATTACTTCTACAAATCTGTATTTCAATTAATAAGAATACATCTAAATATAACCAATATTGTTAAAATAAAAGCACAAATTCTTTATAATTCCAAAATACCATAGAGTACCCAGACCTCAGTCGAAGCATTCGTTTATCTAGGTATAAACCCTTTGCGCGAAGAGTAACACTTGCCAGAGACACGGGGTACCACTTGATTTGCATCCACGAGCGTGACACAATTCTTTAACAATTGAAGCCCTTGGTGTAAAAAGGATCCAAGCCACAATTTGTCGTGAATTGACTGTTTTAGCTCAAAACATTTGTTAACGAGGATTTTACTAGCCACATACAAATTATTTTACCTCTAATCCGAAAGATGTGCTATTTTTCGTAATATTTATATTTAAATAATGTTTCTAATTATATTTGACAGATTTAAAACAAATTAAAAATTTAATTTCCCAAAACTTACTTAATATGGCATGTAACCAACCTTATTACGCCAAGGTTTTCAATTTTTTCAATAATAAAAAAATTGTTTAATCCGGGCCCGACTTTTCCCTTGAATCTAACAGAGATAGCACCATTCCGTCTTGCTTGGTTCTCGACCGCCAGATCAAAGACGCCGACACGGAGTTGTGGAGCTGTATTGTATAAGCTGTGTTACTAGTTCATCCGATTATTGCGCATCATCATCTGAAATGACATTTAACAGTAGAACAAATATGTCGGCATCTACCTCAATAAATAAAAAGCTTGAGTGTGATACCCCCATAATTTTGAACAATTGTTCAAATATAACAATAAATCAATATTTAAATAATAAATAATATTTCTGAAATATTTAATTGTTGGTTAATTTTTTGTTATTCCTAACACAAAATAAAGCATTTGCTAACGTTTGTTTTTTTTTCATTTTAGTAGGTACCTACATGACATAATAGATTTCGTAGAAAAAGTATAGTGTTTTACTAGTCGAAAATCATTTTTCGTCACTCGTGAAACAATATACTATTTTATTTCGCCATTTTGATTACATTTTTTCTCGCTAAGTCATATCGCAAAATAGCATTTATTTCCTCCTTCTACATTATTTATCTAGATGTTAAATATTGAACTGATAGTTTTTTTGTTTTCTTTCTTTTATTTAAGTACTTGACATATTGGAGTTCGGTAAAAAAATAAAGTAAATAATTTTTTTAAGTAATGTTTTTGTAACTATTTTTGTTGACATTGACATATCTAGTCATTATCGATAGCTCACAATTTTTTGATGATTTTTTTTATCTATGCTTTGATCATTTATTGTCGACATAGGTTGTTGAACGTCTTTTGTAACCATTGACCTCATATAAAGCGCATAGTAAAAGAGTCAGTTTTTATCTTTTGTAAAATAAAACACCTATTTTATTTCGAACATGATAGTAGATATACATATTATCTAACAAAATAGATTATTTTCAATAAAATGCCGCCCACTCAATGAATGTTTCTATAAAATTTTTGAATATTCATCTCATGACATAACTTATTTACGAAAATGTAACTAAAATTCCGAAAAAATCCGGGTTTTTACAGTTTACAGCGGGATTTTTTTATCACTATCTGATAATCCCATTTTATAGCAAAAAATCGATACTTAAAGTAATGTTGTTCGACCTTAGTTGACTAGGCGGACATCCATTACAATCCAATGCATCTTATTTTTATTTCGCATAGTATTTAATACTTTATCATTTGGTTAGAAAGTAACCAGTATCACTAAATAATAATGTAGGTGCTAGTGTATTACAATGACTCTACTCACAAACGGGGAGAGACACTGTAAAGTGCAAACGCAGTCACAGTCTGGGCAAAAGGTCTTTAGAGCTTATCCACTTACACTGTGACAAAAAGGACTAATAATAATAATAATACTCTCCCTAATTCACTTAAAATAGTTTGCTGGTGCCATTTGACTTACAAATTTTGTTGTAGTCCTATAGGATTAAAGAAGTGGTTTAACAAACTGGTTAAACGCTCCTGTAGTCCTTAATTGGGAGTAAGTTTTCCGGGGTTTCTCAAAGGTTTTGACAAAGAGGAAATGGATCTGATGAATCCCTGATATGTATTACAGAGAGAAATATATAGTATGAAACCAGCCAAATAAAATAAAATGTCTTCTAACGTTACTCAACATATCAGGCACTATTCTGAGTGAGCGCAAGATGAGCGAGAGGTTTTCGCGAAAGCCTGTAGCCAAAAAGAGAGGTCAACACGTACCAACTAAAATTCACTTAAATCATCTTATTTAGCGCATCGAAACGAACATTGCTGACTCAGTGTTGCCAGTTTAGTACAATTTACAATTGTAATAGATGTAAATTATCGAAGCAAAATCTAATACTTTTTCTAGCCTGGCAGTAGTGTTAATGTGTTAAATATATGGGGTGTTAGTAAATAAGTGCGACAAACTTCAGGGGCGGTTCTACATAAAAAAATAATGACAATTTGCTATATAAACGTATGTCTGAAAATGCTTTGTTTTTCTTAAAAACTGATGATTTACTTATTGCTCTGAATCCCGTCGAGATTTGCAAATGAAATTTGGTGGGTTTTAAGAGGTAGTTATTGCGCATTTTTTGACATACATTTAAGAACTTTATGTTTATGTTTATGATCTCAATTATTTTAAAGAAAAAAAATGGTACGCCACTGAGATATTTTAAATTAAAAATCACTTTTGAGTTCCTCGTTCAATCTGTGACAAAAATCTTTTCATATGGGGCATATCTTGACCGGTTTCAGAGCAATAAACAAATTCAATTCAACGTTTCTTGCTGAAAAATGCCTCGTCTTCAAGGTATAAAGTATTTAACAAACTATGGGAATCCGCCAGATAGGATCGTAAGTAAAACCTTGCCAAATTTGCATTACAAACCATGATTATCAAAACAAGATTCTTGAATTATGCAAAATTCGATATTATTTTTTGGAATTCCTATACGCTGCGCCAATAAAATCGTCAACATCAAGAAATATTGTTTCTATTCAAAGAATCTTTAATTCACCAACGTCAACGCGGTGATCTTTTTCATTAAAAATGCAAATCTTGTTTGTTAGAAATTATTTCTGGTTTCGTAATGTGTGACGATGCACATTATCAAATTTCGGTAGTTTGGTAATTTTACACAATTGTAAGTTGTTTTTTTTTGTTTTGAGGGAAACTGAATAATATTTTTTACATATTGCTATTTATACTTATGATAAATGACACTGTAAAATTTGGAATTCGGTAGCAACAAATATAATTGGTTTTACCAATTAAATTTTTGTATTGGTGTGAGTAGAGGTGTTTATTTGTGTGTTACTATTTTGACTAAAAACTGCCAACTACAAGTGACAAGAAATCTAAGGAAGACGTAGATCAACTGCACCTAGCAATTACAACGGAAAATTTTATCATTCATCATTCAACTAAGTGATATACTACAATCTTTAAGTCTAATAAAGAAGAAATCAACAAGGAAATTGATAATCTAAAACAAAAAATGGAAAAGTTAGACGCGACTATCTTCAGACTGTCGATCGCGAGCTACCGGTACAGTGTTGCCAGAATATATTTTTGTTATGTACCAGATTTGCCTGAGAAATGTACCAGATTCCATAAAAACGTACCAGATTCTATGAATTGTACACTATTTCTCGAATTGTGATGGTTTGGTTCAATGAAGAGCAAAAAAAGCTTTTATCGAGAACGAAAACAAACAAGGAACCCAACAATATATTTTACCCGTGGTCCAATTGGCTAAAATAGAAAAAGTACTAGACTTTGCGTCGAGTGTACTAGAGTACCAGATTCTTAAATAATGTACTAGATCTAGTACAATTGTACTAGACTTGCAACACTTTGCTTCGAGTGTACTAGAGTACCAGATTCTTAAATAATGTAGTAGATCTAGTACAATTGTACTAGACTGGCAACACTGTACCGGTAGCTCGCGGAGGAAATTCTGGTAGCTCTCACAACGATTTTAATTTAAAAAATACAAACTGCAAAAATCAGAGAAACTTCCGAAAATTACACAAAAAAATATAATTGTCATAATATTAAACATAAACAGCGGCAACGTTGCGGTGAGCGATCTGACGCTGACGCCATCAAGCTAGAATCGGCTAGAACCGACCAGCCGGATCAGCGCGTTAGTGTTCGATAACGATCAGGATTGCCTTGAACGGGATAAATACGCACGGCGCGGCGACATTGCGCTTAGTTTAAAAATGAACGCGTAACCAACGTCCAGCGGTTGGGTTAGTAGAGAACAACAAAAAATAATATTATGGCAAGCAGTTGTAAGAAGGTAAAGACATGCCACTTTCATTTGGAATGGGAAGAACAATACTTTTTTACAGAAGTTAAAGATAAAAATGTGTGTTTGTTATGTAATACTTCGGTCTCCGTTGCTAAAAAAGGAAATATTGAGAGACATCATAAAACTGTACATTCTAATTTTGAAAAATCATTCCCACTACATTCTGCCGCCAGAAAGGAGAAACTAAAACAGTTAAAAAAGCAGTTAATTGGACAACAATCAATATTTTTAAGCACAGTCGACAAAAATAAGGCTGCAACTGAAGCATCGTACCGTGTGTCCCAGATAATTGCACAAAAAAAGAAACCTTATGAAGACGGGGAAATGATAAAACAGGCGTTTTTAGAAGCTGCTGATTCGTTATTTGCCAACTTTAGAAATAAAGACGAGATAGTTTCAGCTATAAAATCTATGCAACTTTCTGCTAATACAGTGACGAGACGTGTAGAAGTAATGATCAATAATATTTTTTACAGTTAAGAATTTACTTAGATAACTGTGTTTATTTTTCACTTCAATTGGATGAATCAACAGATGTCGTTGACACTACCCAGATGGCCGTGTTCGTCAGGATGGTTTTTAGTGATTTTACGATTAAAGAAGATCTTTCGAAGTTTATTCCACTGAAAGGACACACTACTGGACAGGGGTTGTTTTTTCATTTAAAAAATATTATTTCTTCCGAGAAAATTTCAATATCGAAAATGGTAGGCTTGACAACCGATGGCGCTCCAGCTATGGTGGGTTGTGATAAGGGCATAGAAATAATATAGAAGACCAATATAAACATAACATTTAAGCAGAAATTGAAACCTACTGTGCATAAAAACGCGTCTCTGCGCCTGACATCGCAAAATAGTGTGTCTAGAAGCTTGCGCAATAAGCATGACTTGTCCCTGTAGTGTTGCCAAATATATTAAACATACCTAACAGAAAAGAATTTTAAATTCATTAATTTTTAAATTATATGATTTAAACAGTTTATATCTACGAAATATCGCCACAAAATAACCTATAAAAATTTAAATAATCAACTAATAATATTTATGTGTAATTACATTCCCAAAAATATATACAAATACCGTATTAATAATAATAATAATAATAATAATAATGTTGTTTATTCACATAAAACAAATATAATGTATAAAAAATGTCATTTAAAGATAAGCAAAATAAACATGAACTACACAGAAGCTGTTATGGACAGCTTGTACGTGGTAGGTATTACTAAAAAATTTAATCAAAAATTAATTCTATAATAATATGACCTAATAAATAATGAATAATGAATAATGAATAAGCCCAATGGATCAGTTTCTTTGTATCTTAGACAAAATGTTAAAAATTAAATTATTTATATAATGTAATAATGTAATACCGTATTTTTAATGTTCAATAAGCGATTCACCTACAAATTCAATATTGACCTGGCAATAGCTATAAAATCCGGTGTTTCAAGGCTATATGACGCTGCCCTTACAGGACCGTTTGTAGTTTATTATTTATGCCGCGTTTGAGAATCCATATCGGATGCATCTGAGATGTAGTAAGTAGTAAATCTTTGATCACGTGATTCAGTATACGTAAATGTAATGGGACAGATGTGTCCGATGTGGATAAAAAACGCTCGAGATGTAAAAAATGCATCCGATGTGGATTCTCAAACGCGGCATTAATTACACGATGAAAGTGGCATTTTATTTTTAGTTTTGTGTAGTGTTTAGTCAAATCCTAGGTACAATAAAAGACATTTTTACATTGGCTAATGAAAATGTAATCAATGTATTAGGCAGCTGTTATATTTATTACAAGATTTATGTCTGCAAATCTAAACCTACCTAAGAATTATAATTATGTAAATAGAGATCTGTATATTTATATACAGGCTGCCCAGCGACGGGGAGATATTATCGATATCGGTTTTAAGGCATTTTAAAACATAAACCCGATCTCAACAATCTTAGGAACTCTTCTGTCACTCGATATTTTAATCGGTACTTCCTCTTCGTTTTTTGGCTGGCACAACAATTATTTACATTTCTTCATTCCTTACGGCGTTCGAACCAGTAAGGTTTAAAGAAATTTAAAAAAAAAACCTACTTTAAAAATAAAGATGTCAATGATTTTCTTATGGATCCCATCTTCAGATCTTGACTTAATGTACATAAAACTGTTTCCTTTTCTAACAAAAAGAATCCTAGAAATCGGGCAACGTGGTAAAGAATTATCGCTCAACATACATAAAAAAATATTTCAACGAATTGAGAATATCCTACCATTTTGAAGTATGTTAAAAAAAATTATTAATAAAGTGAAAAGTAAGACATGAACATATATTATAAAGTATATAAAATGATAGATAAATCCAGTTTAGAAGGTATTATAAATAAACTGTGGAAATATCGAGAATCTCGATTTTGAATCGAAAAATATTCTACGCAATTTAGTATGAAAGCTGATCAAAATGAAACACATGAACGACAAACTGTTATTGACAACTTTCTTCAAACGTTTTCTATTTTTCCGAAAACTAACTAGATAGCTCGAAAATCATTTCCTTCGTTAAAACGCCTCTTGTTCCGAAAAAGGTACACGCCTGTCAACATTCATCGTTCATTAAAAAAGTGGTAGATACAAAACGCTTCGTATTGTAAGGCCAAAATATATTCAGAAATCGAAATATTCATATAAACAAAAAAATCATATGAGTGAGATAACTACCAAATTAATGATTTACAAGTTTATTCCTATTATTTATAAAATAGGTTTGCAATGTGCTGGTGTGGAATGTTATCATCGACTAAAAACTTTAAATCTTTGTATTAAATTGATCGAAAACAAACTATAAATTGGTTTAGGCTATATAGAATGTTTCTAGTAAGCAGCAACTAATTTTTATTATGGAACCGAAAGACCCTTTTAAAAAGGGTTCAAAATTAAAATAAAATATGTACCAAGTAAATGTAGTAGTATTTTTTAATTTTTTAATTTATATTAAAAATGGTAACATGAAAGGTTTTCTGTCTAACGACTCATAATCTCGGCTGACAAAATGTAAAAAAATATCGAACATAATATTCCTGGGCCCTATTTTGCACTCCCCAGATTAAATTTAGTTGTAGCAAATGATATTATCAAATAAGATGTCAAATCACAAGCAAAATCTCGTGACTACAGTACTAATGATTGCCTGTTTGGAAAAGTATCTTTGTTTGTAAATATTTATATGCATAGTTATATTTAAATGCGCGAGTGTAATGTTAAGTATAAACAAAATCCGCCCATTATGTATATACGTTTAGTTACCGACCCTAGTAGATAGGCAATTTGTTATTGTTTTAAGTTTTACCGTAGGGAGAGAGAAAATCAATATTAGGATAAATGGTCCAGCTCACAAAGCATGTATCTTCTAGAGACCCCACGCCAATGTTAAACTTTTAAACCAAATTAGCGCCACCTTGTGTTTGGAGCTGGAACTAAAATGACAATTGACAGATGGCGGTAAATTCAAATTGTAATTTTTAGGAGTAGGTAGTAGTTTTAAATTAAATTTTAAATGATTTCCACATAAATTATTTTATAAAATAAAGAATGGAACTAGTAAGTTCGAAACTTTTATTTTACAAAATAATTTAGGTCGATTATACCAAATTTGAGGAATTAATTTGTTATAAGCAGGGGTCTGATGTGGAGAGTTGGTTCTGCATATTATTATTAACTAAATATAAGATATATCAATAAATAATAAAATAGAACATTCTTAAAATATGTTTATTAATAACTTAAATAAATATTATTAGATAAAAATAAATACAAATAATAATACATATTTAAGGAATACTTACTCTCAAATCTTTAAAATACCTATCAATAATTTAAAAGTGAAGTAGAGACTAGGATATTACATTTTATTAACACTAAAATAATATATTTTATAAATGTCTTTTAAACCGAGGACAAATGTAATGTAGGTATTGTATTAAAAGGTGAATCCTTTTAACTATTCATTCAATGATAAATAGGTATTTTCCTTCCAAATACAGATGGTGGTATTACTCCACTGCTTTGTGTATTACTCTCTTATGTGAAAAATGATTTCGGAATCTAGTCCAGTGATAAATTGATTATCAATTAGTTGTTATACCCGTTTGTCTTTTTATGATGCAGATGCATGGTGAATCAATGAAGTTTTTCTCGAAGTTTTCAACGTAGCACCCACAGGTAGCACCAAAATTATTGCAAAACACAGTAGCAAATAGAAAAGCATAACATCACAATTTTGCAAATAACTAAGACGAAACTATAAACAGAAACCAAAAGCCAAAGCCAACAAAAAATCACTAAAATCAGACGGAAAAATGAGATTAACCAAAAACATACACGTCACATCTTTGGAGTCTTTGGTTAAGTTTTTCTCCCATAAAGCTTAAAAATGAAGTAAGAAATCAGAATTTTACCAGTAGCCCCATCTAGAGTTTGGAGCAAATAGCATAAAAAATGTCAGTTGTCGGTTTTGACCTTGGTCATTCACGTGGAACCTCTATGTGCTTTGTAATCAGGATTGCCTTGAACGGGATAAATACGCACGGGCGCGGCGACATTGCGCTTAGTTTAAAAATGAACGCGTAACCAACGTCCAGCGGTTGGGTTAGTAGAGAACAACAAAAAATAATATTATGGCAAGCAGTTGTAAGAAGATAAAGAAATACCACTTTCATTCGAAATGGGAAGAACAATACTTTTTTTACAGAAGTTAAAGATAAAAATGTGTGTTTGTTATGTAATACTTCGGTCTCCGTTGCTAAAAAAGGAAATATTGAGAGACATCATAAAACTGTACATTCTAATTTTGAAAAATCATTCCCACTACATTCTGCCTGCAGAAAGGAGAAACTAAAACAGTTAAAAAAGCAGTTAATTGGACAACAATCAATATTTTTAAGCACAGTCGACAAAAATAAGGCTGCAACTGAAGCACCGTACCGTGTGTCCCAGATAATTGCACAAAAAAAGAAATCTTATGAAGACGGGGAAATGATAAAACAGGCGTTTTTAGAAGCTGCTAATTCGTAATTTGCCAACTTTAGAAATAAAAACGAGACAATTTCAGCTATAAAATCTATGCAACTTTCTGCTAATACAGTGATGAGACGTGTAGAAGTAATGAGCAATAATATTTTTTTACAGTTAAGAACTGACTTAGATAACTGTGTTTATTTTTCACTTCAACTGGATGAATCAACAGATATCGTTGACACTACCCAGATGGCCGTGTTCGTCAGGATGGTTTTTAGTGATTTTACGATTAAAGAAGATCTTTCGAAGTTTATTCCACTGAAAGGACACACTACTGGACAGGGGTTGTTTTTTCATTTAAAAAATATTATTTCTTCCGAGAAAATTCCAATATCGAAAATGGTAGGCTTGACAACCGATGGCGCTCCAGCTATGGTGGGTTGTGATAAGGGCATAGAAATAATATAGAAGACCAATATAAACATAACATTTAAGCAGAAATTGAAACCTACTGTGCATAAAAACGCGTCTCTGCGCCTGACATCGCAAAATAGTGTGTCTAGAAGCTTGCGCAATAAGCATGACTTGTCCCTGTAGTGTTGCCAAATATATTAAACATACCTAACAGAAAAGAATTTTAAATTAATTAATTTTTAAATTATATGATTTAAACAGTTTATATCTACGAAATTCGCCACAAAATAACCTATAAAAATTTAAATAATCAACTAATAATATTTATGTGTAATTACATTCCAAAAATATATGCAAATACCGTATTAATAACATTAATACCGTATTTTTAATGTTCAATAAGCGATTCACCTACAAATTCAATATTGACCTGGCAATAGCTATAAAATCCGGTGTTTCAAGGCTATATGACGCTGCCCTTACAGGACCGTTTGTAGTTTATTATTTATGCCGCGTTTGAGAATCCATATCGGATGCATCTGAGATGTAGTAAGTAGTAAATCTTTGATCACGTGATTCAGTATACGTAAATGTAATGGGACAGATGTGTCCGATGTGGATAAAAAACGCTCGAGATGTAAAAAATGCATCCGATGTGGATTCTCAAACGCGGCATTAATTACACGATGAAAGTGGCATTTTATTTTTAGTTTTGTGTAGTGTTTAGTCAAATCCTAGGTACAATAAAAGACATTTTTACATTGGCTAATGAAAATATAATCAATGTATTAGGCAGCTGTTATATTTATTACAAGATTTATGTCTGCAAATCTAAACCTACCTAAGAATTATAATTATGTAAATAGAGATCTGTATATTTATATACAGGCTGCCCAGCGACGGGGAGACATTATCGATATCGGTTTTAAGGCATTTTAAAACATAAACCCGATCTCAACAATCTTAGGAACTCTTCTGTCACTCGATATTTAATCGGTACTTCCTCTTCGTTTTTTGGCTGGCACAACAATTATTTACATTTCTTCATTCCTTACGGCGTTCGAACCAGTAAGGTTTAAAGAAATTTAAAAAAAAAACCTACTTTAAAAATAAAGATGTCAATGATTTTCTTATGGATCCCATCTTCAGATCTTGACTTAATGTACATAAAACTATTTCCTTTTCTAACAAAAAGAATCCTAGAAATCGGGCAACGTGGTAAAGAATTATCGCTCAGCATACATAAAAAAATATTTTAACGAATTGAGAATATCCTACCATTTTGAAGTATGTTAAAAAAAATTATTAATAAAGTGAAAAGTAGGACATGAACATATATTATAAAGTATATAAAATGATAGATAAATCCAGTTTAGAAGGTATTATAAATAAACTGTGGAAATATCGAGAATCTCGATTTTGAATCGAAAAATATTCTACGCAATTTAGTATGAAAGCTGATCAAAATGAAACACATGAACGACAAACTGTTATTGACAACTTTCTTCAAACGTTTTCTATTTTTCCGAAAACTAACTAGATAGCTCGAAAATCATTTCCTTCGTTAAAACGCCTCTTGTTCCGAAAAAGGTACACGCCTGTCAACATTCATCGTTCATTAAAAAAGTGGTAGATACAAAACGCTTCGTATTGTAAGGCCAAAATATATTTAGAAATCGAAATATTCATATAAACAAAAAAATCATATGAGTGAGATAACTACCAAATTAATGATTTACAAGTTTATTCCTATTATTTATAAAATAGGTTTGCAATGTGCTGGTGTGGAATGTTATCATCGACTAAAAACTTTAAATCTTTGTATTAAATTGATCGAAAACAAACTATAAATTGGTTTAGGCTATATAGAATGTTTCTAGTAAGCAGCAACTAATTTTTATTATGGAACCGAAAGACCCTTTTAAAAGGGTTCAAAATTAAAATAAAATATGTACCAAGTAAATGTAGTAGTATTTTTTAATTTTTTAATTTATATTAAAAATGGTAACATGAAAGGTTTTCTGTCTAACGACTCATAATCTCGGCTGACAAAATGTAAAAAAATATCGAACATAATATTCCTGGGCCCTATTTTGCACTCCCCAGATTAAATTTAGTTGTAGCAAATGATATTATCAAATAAGATGTCAAATCACAAGCAAAATCTCGTGACTACAGTACTAATGATTGCCTGTTTGGAAAAGTATCTTTGTTTGTAAATATTTATATGCATAGTTATATTTAAATGCGCGAGTGTAATGTTAAGTATAAACAAAATTCGCCCATTATGTATATACGTTTAGTTACCGACCCTAGTAGATAGGCAATTTGTTATTGTTTTAAGTTTTACCGTAGGGAGAGAGAAAATCAATATTAGGATAAATGGTCCAGCTCCTTTCTGGTTACGTAGGTACCTAAAAAGTATTTTAGTTTTTGGTTAAGTAATTAATTATTGTAACAGTGATTTTCTTGTGATAGTACCTAATTTAGATTGTGGATTAAAGTTTTTGTATATAATTTCGCTGTTTAATAATAAACGTAGTCAAAACCGGAGCACGTGGTTTTTCTGGAAAGTATTTTTAAAATTGCAAGCAAAATCTCATGACTACTGTACTAATGATTGCCGAAAATTAACTAATTCATATTTTATGCCATATCTTTCTTAATAAGGACTGTCAGAACCATATTTACCTTAACTTGAAATTTTTTTAATCGTTTTTTGTATAGAATCATCTCTAAAAATGTATGATTGAAATATCGTGCGAACTATTTGTTCGATCAATAAAAAACTTGCACCGGTCCTGTTCGCGCCAGCACCGTTATACGCATGAGCTCCGACACACTATTTTCTCCTTATGGTTTCATTTTTGATATATGGAATCGGCTTTCTATACTATTTCTATGGATAAGGGTCTGGTGGCGTTATGTCGTAAAGATGAAACTTTTCCGCAATTTCTCTGTTACTACTGCATTATCCATCAGCAAACATTATGTGGAAATTTCCTGAAACTAAACAACGTTATGAAACTGGTGGTAAAAATTGCGAACAAGATTAGAGCTCAAGCGTTTCAAAGAAGATTATTCAAAACCTTGGCCGATGAAGTTGACTGTCAATACGGGGACCTACTCCTTCACTCTGTAGTCCGATGGTTAAGTAGAGGACGGGTGCTGAAACGTTTTAATGATGTCCTATCTGGCATAGTTCAATTTTTCAAACAACGCGATGAACCGACTCCGGAACTAAAAAATTCAATCTGGCCGTGTGTTCCGTATATCACCGAATATTACCGGTGTGGTTAAAGCGGTTACTAGCGTTTTCAGGACGGTTTCGTTTTTGGTTTTTGATAAGTGAAATATTTACGGAACGCTTCTAAATGTCAAAAGTCAAATCAATGCATTGTTTGTTGAATGTTGATGTTTGCATGTCTTTTATATTTATGAACTTGAACTAGATATTATTTTTTGATGTTTTTACGATTGCTAAAATATTCCTTCTTCTAAAATTAAAAAAGTCCAAAACAAATTTAACTGATATGACACATGATTATCACAAATGTCAACGTCAACCATAACAACCGATGAAAAAGTTTGGTCACTTTGGTGACAGCTGGTACCAACCGCATTTCAGGAACATTGTCCCGTAAATCTACAATTTTTAGGAATTTGACATTTACGGAACGCGATTTTACTAACCAGGTTAACCAAGGTGATATACGGAACACGGTGGCTTAGAGATTTTGGTTTTCTCGTGGACATTACAGAGAAATTAAACGCACTTAATTTGCAGCTTCAGGGTAGAGACAAAGAACTAGCGGAAATGATTTTTGATATAAAAGCATTTATTAAAAAGCTGGAGTTTTGGGAACAAAACCTAATTAACAGCGATGCCAAGCATTTTCCTATTCTTTCAGAAAAAATATCTCAAAATCCATTAGAACCCTATGACAACAAATATCATGTAGAAATAGTTTCTACCCTGAAGAATAACTTCAAAAATCGTTTTAAGGATTTCAATGAAATGGCTTTAGTAGCGCAGTTTGTTGTTTCACCTTTTATGGAAATTGATATCCAACAGTTTGCAACTTGTGTTATGCAGAACTTTGGCGAAGACATCGCTGCAACAGAAATGGAAGTAATTGAGTTTCAAAATGATTTAGCCTTTAAATCGTCAGTCTCAAGTACCAAATGTATCTGGCCTATTGTAAGTAAAGACAAATATTCAGTCCTATGCCGTGTTGCCTTGAAAGTGAAAGCATTATTCGGTTCAACCTAATTGTGTGAATCTTCTTTTTCCAATAAGTTTATTAAGAACAAATATCGTAATCGACTTACAGATGAACATTTGGATAATTGTATTCGAATGGCTGTATCAAATTATAAAGCAAACATTAAAAAAATTATCGATGAGTCTGAGTGTCAGCCTTCTCATTGAACGTGCTTTTTTATTTTTCAATGTTTATGTTCATGATAGTGCGTTACTTTTTTGTTGTTATTATTAACTATTTTTAAATCTTACGTGACATGCCGTTGTGGCTGGATAAAAGTTTGTGTTTATTTTTCAAACACCTTCGTTTTGTAGGTAGGAATGT
Source organism: Psylliodes chrysocephalus (assembly GCA_927349885.1). Classification (NCBI taxonomy): domain Eukaryota; kingdom Metazoa; phylum Arthropoda; class Insecta; order Coleoptera; family Chrysomelidae; genus Psylliodes; species Psylliodes chrysocephalus. The sequence goes on from OV651834.1 coordinate 1,318,744, forward strand.
AGCTATGAACAAGTACGTACTAGCAATATTAGTTATTTTGTTATTAGTTTATTATTATTACCTATGTATTATGTATTACCAGTTTAAATAGTAAAATAAATACATATAATGATAAATTAACTGTGGATTATTTCATTTACGTTGCGTTACGTGGCTTCCGTGTGGGTAGCTCGCTGTTTATTCCAAAATTAACAAAGTACCTCAACATATTGAGAGGTTGGTGACCACTGATTTAGTCTATATTTAAAAGTAATGAAAAATAATATTCTGGTCTATGGTATGAAATAAAATGATAATGAGGATTATAACAATAAAAGGAAATTAAAGATAAACGCATTAAACGATGTTTCAGGGTTGGAAAACCTAGCACAGGAAAATACAGGCTTCTGTTGGTAAAATATCATTGAAGCGTAGTTTTTTAAAATAAGAAAATGCTTAAAGGTTCCAAAATTGTTATTAGAGAAGACCTGACGGTAGAACAATCGAAGCTACTAAAGATGGCATTAAAAAAAGTTGGAAAAAGTACACTTTAGTGTTAATGTTAAGAAAATTATTTTTTCTAAAGATTTAGCTAGAATATAATATTTAAATGTCAATTCTTGTTTAAAAAATATTTTACTAGGTCTGTATTATTTTGGAAATTAATTCTTCTTTCTTTGTTTTGCAAAGAAATATTTATTAGGTTGTAAGATTAATACAGTACACAATGAGTGCAAAAGACGATCACCAACATAATATTTTTGAGTCCTTTATCTATACAGTTTTTAGGTTGCTTTTTTTGTTCTATAACCTTTTCCGTGAAACATAATTATTTAGGAATGCTTGATAATTTATATATAGGATGTCTCAACTTTTCACCCTAATTTTTGATGATGATGATGATTACGAAAATTTCGGGACAGAGTCAAACTGAAAACTTTTTAAAATACATTGTATTTATCGACAAGTCAACTTTTTCACTACACAATCAACAAATCAAAGACATTGTGCTCGAAAAAATAAACATTTAAGTATTCCGACATTCACATAGTATCCTTAGAAATTAAATGGTTGCACTGGTATTTTACGGGACCACTTTATTGGCCCTTTTTCATTGATGGTCAAACAAATTAAGAGAGAGAGAAAGAGAGAGATATGCTTTATTGTCGTAAAAAAATTTACAAAAATTTTATAGACAAAGCGTGTAACTTAAATACTAAACATATTATAAAAATAACTAAACAGCAGAAAAAACAAACAGAAACAAACAGACAAAATAGGAATAACAATTGCAATGGATATGCAATATCCGTCATTATAATTATTCTAATTTAATTTTTAAATTTAAATTTAAACTTTAATATTTAATTATTTAATTAATGCCATTGTATGTGGAACTCAAATGTCTAAGGTACGTTATAAAATTCTGCTACTGTGTAATATGGTCTTTCTAGAAGAAAAGCTTTAGCCAGTCTTCGGAACTTATCGTATGTATTTATAGATTTTAATTGCATCGGAAGGTTATTATACAATTTTTTGGCATTGTAGGTAATGGAATGTTTTAATAGGTCAGAAGTGGGCATTGTTAAATACACATCAGTCTCTAAATTTCTTGTAGGATATCTACGAGTCGGTCTTTCGGATAAATTTTAAATGTGCTTGCGAACTAAGCAGACGGATTCGAAAATAGATAGAGCAGGAAGGGTTAGAATTTTGAAATTTTTGAAGTAATTTTCGCAATGTGTCCTACTACTTAAACCAAATACATAGCGGATTGCTCTTTTTTGCAGTTTAAAAATAGATTCGAAAAGGTATAAGCTACAAGAACCCCAGAAAGGTAAACCATAGCGAAGGTGAGATTCGAATAAGGAAAAGTAGGTTATTAATGCAGTAGAAGGAGTCAGCTCTTTAGAAACCGATTTAATGGCAAAACATGCGGAGAATAATTTTTTTGCTAAGGTATCTATATGAGCAGACCATTTTAGAGAATCATCTATATAAAGACCTAAAAACTTGATTGAAGTCACCGTTTGGATCAGATTATTGTTTAAAGTTATAGGTTGTAAAGTACCTCTGTAAGACAATGCTACAGTTTTACTGGTGTTGAAACAAAGTCCATTCGAATCAGACCAGGACTTAATAGTCACTAGATCTTCACTTATGATAGATTGTAATGTCTGCATGTTAGAATTATTCCAGGTTACACTGGTGTCATCAGCAAATAAAGTAATTCTACCACTTATTCTTAAGTCTGTGATGTCGTTGATGAATAATAAAAACAAAATTGGACCTAATACTGATCCTTGAGGTACTCCACTGCTTATTGCTAGATTTGTAGAATCCTCACCATTCGCCCGCACCTGTTGATTTCTATTTTCTAGGTAAGTTTTAAACCATTGTAAAGGAGAACCCCGTATGCCATAAATTTGTAACTTATTAATTAAAATATCATGATTTACACAATCGAAGGCCTTTGCGAAGTCACAAAATACTGAAGCGGTGAAAAGTTCATCATTAAGTGATGTATATATTTCATTAAGAACGGAAAACATTGCGTCGCTAGTGCATTTTTTAGGTAGAAAGCCATACTGATGAGCTGTGAGGATGTTATGCTTGAAAAGAAAGGGCAAAAGACGGTTTTTCATTAGCCGTTCTACTATCTTCGATAAGGTAGGCAATAACGCGATAGGTCTATAGTTACAGGTTTTGGTTTTGTCGCCACCTTTATGAAGTGGGATTATTATAGCTGTTTTTAGACAGTTAGGAAAGAGACCAATTTCAAAGGATTCATTAATCAGTGAAGTTAAAATGTTGATTACTACATCCGGTATATTTAGAAATATTTTGGTGGACAGGCCATCAATTCCACAGGAAAATTTAGTTTGGATGTTGTTTATGGTTTGCACTAGTTCATGCTTGTCTACTGGTCTTAGGAAGAAACTTTCAGTGATCCTTTTAGTAGGTAGGAGGAAGGAGAGAGCATCCTGACTCGGAGCTATGTTGGATTTGATATTTTTACTTACATTTACGAAATAATTGTTTAGTTCATCTGGGCTAGGATTTACACTGTTTGAAGAACGGGTTTTATTCCTTAAGTCATTTATTATAGACCAGGTTTCTTTGGAGGAGTTTTTAGCTCTTGCGATGCGATTTTTGTAATAGTTTTTCTTAGCAGATTTGGTGATTTTCCGATACAATATTCTGTAGTTGTTGATATAGTTTAATATTAGGGGATTATCTGTGTACTTTTTAATATACATGAGTGACCTCATATTTTTAGATGATGTTCTTATTCCTTTAGTTGTCCAAGATTTATGACATTTAGTTTTAATGGGGCGAAGGGGGAAAGCTGTATTGAAACACATAAATATTTTATTTAAGAAGTCTAAAAATTTAGAGTCAATATCTTCAGAAAGACCATTCCAATCAGTAGTTAGACAAAAATTATAGAAATTTTTGAAATTATGCTTAGAGAAAATTCTACCTAGCTGACGGACTTTTTTTGGAGCTGTACGGGGTATCAAAAATTTGGCAAATTCTGCTTCGTGGTCTGAGAGACCTGAGCTAATTACTTGGTGCTCTACATCAACGGGTTTAAAATCAGAGACTACGTAATCTATAATTGTAGATGTTGTTTCTGTGATTCTAGTTGGAGAATTTACGTGCATAGTGAGACTGAATGATTTAAAAATATTGATCAAAGACTTTTGAGTAGCACATACATTAGCAAAGTCAATATTAAAATCGCCGCATAAAATTTTCTTACTTTTTATAGGCAATGCGTCAAGTAGATTAAGAAGATTCTCTAGAAAGAGGTGAACATTTGATTTAGGTGTTCTATAAATACAAATAATAAACAAATCAATGTTTTTGTTGTTTACAATGGAAAATTCGAAGAAATTTTCAGCTTGTAGAAAGTCGTATTTAGATACAGCAGAAAAGTCCTTGTCTAAGGATAAAATTAGAGTTCCACCATGGTCTGTATTACTTCTATCATATCTGCTGACGATAGTATATTTTTCGACAAAAACTGGTTCACCAACTTGTAACCAGTGTTCTGTAATAGCAACTATTTGGGGAAACCCTAACTCTTCCAAAAACAAATACAATTCATCAGTCTTATTCTGTATTGATCGAATATTAATTAGAACCATTCTTAATTTACTGTCGGCATAGCCAGTAAGACTAGTTGGGGATTCTAGTTCCCCAGGACACGTCGTATTAATTAAAAATTTTTCGGAACTTTCCATGAGCTTTCACGCTTGCAGGAGAGGTGGAATATAGATATGGATTTTCACTCGCAGTGTCTATAGCTAATATAATTTTTTCCTAATCTATATAAAGATGAACGATAGGACATAGACAAAACAAGTTAACGATTGTTTTGATAATGAACAAGGTCACGTTCTACTAATTTTTGAATAGTATTAGGATGTAATTTCTTCGACCATAGTGTTGCATCTTTCGAAAGTTGACTCACATTTTCCGTTCGGGTAATTTTTGAAAGTAGACCGACGGCTGACGACCCAATCCGACACTGGTTAAGCGTAGCCTGGATAGCTCTCTTGAAGAGGCCAATAAACCTCTTAAAACATTAAGAGAAAGAACAACAACAAATTTTTTAATAATATTAAACAAATATTTGGAATAGATCCTTTTTACCATTCCAGTAAATGTTGCATAACTTTTTTGCTAGATTGCGGAATAGAGTTGGTTTGGTTTAGATGTAAAAGGACCAATTTTTTTTTAAATTGTATGAAAAAGCGAGAATTTTTGATATATTGGAAATTATTTCTATTACAATCAAACAGCGATGACAGTAATTCAAGTACTTGCGATTTGGATTAGGATAAATGAGAATTTTTGTAGCAATTATGAAGATTACTAGATATGTTTCTTAAAATCATAAAACCAATGAGTCATAATTTTAAATTATATACTAAAAATACGGTAAATAAATTTCAATTACCTGCTTAAATTTAAATAAAAACAATGAAGGAACTATCATTTTTATTCAAACATCTTTTTAATTACTTTATAAAAACTAATTTAGTCTGTAACATCTGTCATTTTTTTCAATGTTAACATATTATTAACTCATTTTGTAACAATGAACTTGGCATTGCAAAGAGTTTCGGATAGTTAATTAATTAAAAGACGATGATTTTATAAGAAATTAGACACGGTGCCGATCTTTAATTAAAAAAAATAGGCATGTCTGTTTTGGAAACCTTGAAAGTAACATTTGAGAAAATATTCCACCAATTATTTATTTGTAATTTTAAATTTAAGTAAACATATTACATTAATGTTAGTTTGAAAATTGAAGTACTTTGTCTGGAAATGATTATTATTTCCCTACATATACGCAAACGAATTACTAACGGTTATAAATAAACATGAAAATAAAAAATGAAAAAGCACTATGAAATTTGTATGATCCAGGAGATAAACCCCAATATAACATCATAAATCAGTGACGGAGAATTTCCAAAATAAAGTACCAATTATTTAAATTCATATCTTACATTTTCTAGTAATTTTAATCAACAAAAATAGGGTACAGTCTGTTCGCTATACTTTCAGATTAAAAATTTTATGAGTATTTCCAGGTAAGTACCCGAAAGTTTGACCTGTTCTTTGAGAAAATATCAACTAGGTTTTTTTAACATTTTTCGAAGTATTTCGACGTTTTTTAACGATTTTAGACATTTTTCAACGGTTTTAGACGTTTTTAAATATTTTTCAACGTTTTTCAATATTTCTCAACGTTTTTTTATAACAGTTTTCAAAGTTTTTCAACGTTTTTTTAACGGCTATAGAGGTTTTTCGAGGTCTTTAACGTTTTTCAATGTTTTTTGTTAATATTTGTAGACGTTTTCCAATGTTTTTCAATGTTTTTCAACATTTTTATAACATTTTTATACTTTTTTGACGTTTTCCGACGTTTTTCAATGTTTTTTAACGTTTTTTGTTAATATTTGTAGACGTTTTCCAACGTTTTTCAATGTTTTTTCAACATTTTCATACTTTTTTGACGTTTTCCGATGTTTTTCAATGTTTTTTAACGTTTTTTGTTAATATTTGTAGACGTTTTTCAATGTTTTTCAACATTTTTATAACATTTTTATACTTTTTTGACGTTTTCCGACGTTTTTCAATGTTTTTTAACGTTTTTTTGTTAATATTTGTAGACGTTTTCCAACGTTTTTCAATGTTTTTTCAACATTTTTATACTTTTTTGACGTTTTCCGACGTTTTTCAATGTTTTTCGACATTTTTATAACATTTTTATACTTTTTTGACGTTTTCCGACGTTTTTCAATGTTTTTTAACGTTTTTTGTTAATATTTGTAGACGTTTTCCAACGTTTTCAATGTTTTTTCAACATTTTTATTCTTTTTTGACGTTTTCCGACGTTTTTTAATGTTTTTTAACGTTTTTTGTTAATATTTGCAGACGTTTTCCGACGTTTTTCAATGTTTTTCGACATTTTTATACTTTTTTGACGTTTTCCGACGTTTTTCAATGTTTTTTAACGTTTTTTGTTAATATTTGTAGACGTTTTCCAACGTTTTTCAATGTTTTTTCAACATTTTTATACTTTTTTGACGTTTTCCGACGTTTTTCAATGTTTTTTAACGTTTTTTGTTAATATTTGTAGACGTTTTCCGAAGTTTTTTCAATTTTTTTTCGACATTTTTATAACATTTTATACTTTTTTGACGTTTTCCGACGTTTCTCAATGTTTTTTAAAGTTTTTTATAATACTTTTCGACGTTTTTCAATATTTTTAGACGTTTTCCAATATTTTCAATATTTTTTAATGTTTTTCAATGTTTTTTGACATTTTTAAACGAAAAAAAAATGTTGAAAAATGTCGAAAAACGTCTAAAACCGTTGGAAAAAGTCGAAAAAACGTTGAATAACGTCTAAAAATGTTATAAAAACGTTAAAAAACTTCGAAAAACGTCTAACAGTTGAAAAAAAGTCGAAAAAACGTTGAAAAACGTCTAAAAATGTTATAAAAAATTTGGAAAATGAAAAAAAATGTTATTAAAAACGTTGAAAAACATTGAAAACCGTTGAAAAACGTTTAAAACCGATAAAAATGTTGAAAAACTATTAAAAACGTTAAAAAAAAAACCCGAAAATCGACTAAAAATGTTATAAGAAACGTCGAAAAATATCTAAAACCGTTAAAAAACGTTGAAAACATCCAAAGGCGTCGAAAAGCGTCTAAAAATGTTATAAAAAAAAACCGTTGGAAAACGTCTAAAAATGTTATAAAAACGTTGAAAAACGTCAAAAAAATCTAAAACCGTAAAAAAAGTTGAAAAACGTGCAGAACCATTAAAACGTTGAAAAACGTCTAGAAATGTTACAAAAAACATTGAAAACATAAAAAAATGTTGGAAACGTTGGAAAACGTCGAGAAACGTCTAAAAAGGTTATTAGAATGTTAAAAAACGTCAAAAAGTCTAAAACTGTTAAAAAAAAGTTGAAAAACGTGTAAAACCATTAAAAAAAACCGTTAAAAACGTCTAAAAATGTTATAAAAATATTTGGAACGTTAAATCCATTTTGTCCCATGCAAATTAAATGATAAAAAATACCTTGGACTTTCTACAGTCTGTTCGCTACACTTACGCGGGTTTTGGATTAAAAATTTTATGAGTATTTCCAGGTAAGTACCCGAAAGTTTGACCTGTTCTTTGGGGAAATATTAACTGGTTAAATGAAATGAAAAATAATGTACAACTTTTTAATTAAATAATAATGGAGAATCTTTTGAATAATTGAGAGCTGAATTAAACTTCTTCATTAATGGAGTCTAATGTGGCTATTATAAACCTAATATTAATTTTATATTACACTTCACACAGAAAATATGGTCTATAAAATTGAAAATTGAAAAAAGTCATACTTATATTCAATTTTCTCCCTACTTTGTTATACTATCTCCGCTAATACTGAAAATTTTTAGAGTTGTACCTTATCACTTGCTTTTTATAAAAAAACTTAACTAATTTACCTAACCTGCCCTATTTAAATTGTTTAAATTGTTTTTTTTTATATTTGTTTTTGTGAAACAACCAGCGATGACTCTAGACCACCCAGATTGGGTAAATTAGTTGAGTTTTAATATTTTCTTATTTTACGTATATTTTGGTTTTTCTATCAAATCAATTTTCAATCATTTTTCTTTTCGATTATTTTTCTTTTCGATCAATTGTTATTCAATAAAATGTTTTTTCGATCAAATACATTTGATCAAATGCATTTAATTAATTTATTATTTCTATAATGTCAAGTTCATTAACAATAGGAATACAATAAAGTTAAAAACTCACTAGAGCCTATCAAAACAATAACCACTGTCTTTTCGTAATTAATTAACCTATTAAAAGCAGAAAGCAAAGTTGTGTTCTTATCAGAATGTGAATTATTATTTTTAACACTTTAGTAGACTAAAACATAACAAGCAATTTGTATTATGTCCAGATTCCAGACAAATTAATTAGGTAGTTCTTAAAATAGCCCATTAACATATCGATAGAATGACGTAGTGGCTAAAGATCTAGAACAAGCTCTGATTTTATAAAATTAAGTAAGAGCCAATTCTTCCATTACCAAGCTATAAGAAATATTTGAAATAAAATTAATTACATGAATTTTTAGAAGTGGTGCTAGACCTTAAATTGCAGTTACAGTCAGTGATGGCAATAATAATAATAATAATAATAATAATAATTTTCAAGCACTATAATTTTATTAATGAATAAATGAGTATTTTTAGTTACTGTAATATTTATTTTACTTTTAATACGTTGAAAACCATCTATAAACATTATCAGTTACAGTAAGCTGACTTTTCTTCATATTTTGAGATTATTTTCAAATATTTATCAGGTTATGTAGAATGACATTGATTTTTGTGTAAAAAATATTATAATAAGAAACTTTATCTACCATTTTTCAGTTTCTATTGTGTGCGTTGCGCAAAATATGGCGATTTTAGTTATTTTAAGCAGGTCATTATTCGTTTCAGGGATCTCTTAACGTGTTGACATCTCTTTTTAGCTAGAGACTTTCGAGAAAACATCTCGCTATCTCAGGCACACAAAGTAAGAAAATTTGTTTTTATGAAATTTAACTGGATGTTCTCTGCACAAATGGGTCAATGGAGAAACCGAACTTGACCGCTAGTGTGTGGAAGATGATAAATGTACTTGTATACTTTAAAACAATGGTCGCCAACCTCTCAATGTGTTGAGCTACTTTGTTAATTTTGGAATAAACAGCGAGCTACCCACACGGAAGCCACGTAACGCAACGTAAATGAAATAATCCACAGTTAATTAATCATTATATGTATTTATTTTACTATTTAACTATTTAACTGGTAATACATAATACACAGGTACTAATAATCAACTAATAACAAAATAACTAATATTACTAGTACGTACTTGTTCATAGCTACATTTCTACCTACCAAACGAAAGTGTTTGAAAAATAAACACAAACTTTTATCCAGCCACAACGGCATGTCACGTAAGATTTAAAAATAGTTAATAATAACAACAACAAAAAAGTAACGCACTATCATGAACATAAACATTGAAAAATAAAAAAGCACATTCATTGAGAAGGCTGACACTCAGACTCATCGATAATTTTTTTAATGTTTGCAGTATAATTTGATACAGCCATTCGAATACAATTATCCAAATGTTCATCTGTAAGTCGATTGGGATATTTGTTCTTAATAAACTTCATATTGGAAAAAGAAGATTCACACAAATAGGTTGAACTGAATAATGCTTTCACTTCCAAGGCAACACGGCATAGAACTGAATATTTGTCTTTACTTACAATAGGCCAGATACATTTGGTACTTGAGACTAACGATTTTAAGGCTAAATCATTTTGAAACTCAATTACTTCCATTTCTGTTGCAGCGATGTCTTCGCCAAAGTTCTGCATAACACAAGTTGCAAACTGTTGGATATCAATTTCTATAAAGGGTGAAACAACAAACTGCGCTACTAAAGCCATTTCGTTGAAATCCTTTAAACGATTTTTGAAGTTATTCTTCAGGGTAGAAACTATTTCTACATGATATTTGCTGTTATAGGGTTCTAATGGATTTTGAGATATTTTTTCTGAAAGAATAGGAAAATGCTTGGCATCGCTGTTAATTAGGTTTTGTTCCCAAAACTCCAGCTTTTTGATAAATAAGAAATGAATGTAACGTATTTAAAGTGTGTAGGTAGTTTTATTAATATTAATAAAACTCAGTAAAATTAGTCTTAGCGCTTTCAGCCGGTTAGGCCATCATCAGAGACTCTACAAAAATAAAAAAACGGAACTATAACAATAGTCAAATCGAGATATTCCTAAACATTGAATAAAAAATAAAAAAACATTAAAACTTACTTGTCAGTAAATATAGAAGGTGCATGAAAATTAATTATTTAAAATTTTATTTATTAGATTCAAAGGGCTGCCACAATACGGTCCCTGGTTCTCAACCATAACTTGAGGCTTGAAACGAAGCAAAACCAATCCTAACAGGTGGTTGAAAATTGAGAAGAAACGTGGGGGCTCATCCCAACACGTGTAGATAAACTGTCTCAACCTTTCCAAGGAAGAGAGATGGAAAAAACTGAACTTCAGCTTAAAGCCAGCTGCCCTTTCAAAATAGCTACCTTGAGGCGGAGGCAAGTTGGGGCACAGGTAATCGTAAAACGTAGAATACAAAAAAGACGAAAAAGTAACCATCTTGACTTGACAGTGCCAAAAAAAGAACTGAGTGACAACTGACAGTTGACAATGAAGTTGTCAAAACAATTGCCCCCGCCTCACGGTAGCTATTTCGAAAGGGCAGCTGGCTTCAAGCTGAAGTTCAGTTTTTTCCATCTCTCTTCCTTGGAAAGGTTGAGACAGTTTATTTACACGTGTTGGGATGAGCCCCCACGTTTCTTCTCAATTTTCAACCACCTGTTAGGATTGGTTTTGCTTCGTTTCAAGCCTCAAGTTATGGTTGAGAACCAGGGACCGTATTGTGGCAGCCCTTTGAATCTAATAAATAAAATTTTAAATAATTAATTTTCATGCACCTTCTATATTTACTGACAAGTAAGTTTTAATGTTTTTTTATTTTTTATTCAATGTTTAGGAATATCTCGATTTGACTATTGTTATAGCTCCGTTTTTTTATCTTTGTAGAGTCTCTGATGATGGCCTAACCGGCTGAAAGCGCTAAGACTAATTTTACTGAGTTTTATTAATATTAATAAAACACACTTTAAATACGTTACATTCATTTCTTATTACCCAGTGTGTACACACCACTCAACCTCTTCAAGAATTTTTGATAAATGCTTTTATATCAGAAATCATTTCCGCTAGTTCTTTGTCTCTATCCTGAAGCTGCAAATTAAGTTCGTTTAATTTCTCTGTAATGTCCACGAGAAAACCAAAATCTCTAAGCCAGATTGAATTTTCTAGTTCCGGAGTCGGTTCATCGCGTTGTTTCTAAAATTGAACTATGCCAGATAGGACATCATTAAAACGTTTCAGCACCCGTCCTCTACTTAACCATCGGACTTCAGAGTGAAGGAGTAGGTCCCCGTATTGACAGTCAACTTCATCGGTCAAGGTTTTGAATAATCTTCTTTGTAACGCTTGAGCTCTAATCTTGTTCACAATTTTTACCACCAGTTTCATAACGTTGTTTAGTTTCAGGAAATTTCCACATAACGCTTGCTGATGGATAATGCAGTGGTAACTTAGAAATTGCGGAAAAGTTTCATCTTTACGACATAACGTCACCAGATCCTTATCACAACCCACCATAGCTGGAGCGCCATCGGTTGTCAAGCCTACCATTTTCGATATTGGAATTTTCTCGGAAGAAATAATATTTTTTAAATCAGAAAACAACTCTTGTCCAGTAGTGTGTCCTTTCAGTGGAATAAACTTCAAAAGATTTTCTTTAATCATAAAATCACTAAAAACCATCCTGACGAACACGGCCATCTGGGCAGTGTCAACGACATCTGTTGATTCATCCAGTTGAAGTGAAAAATAAACACAGTTATCTAAGTCAGTTCTTAACTGTAAAAAAATATCATTGCTCATTATTTCTACACGTCTCATCACTGTATTAGCAGAAAGTTGCATAGATTTTGTAGCTGAAACTATATCGTCTTTAATTCTAAAGTTCGCAAATAACGAATCAGCAGCTTCTAAAAACGCCTGTTTTATCATTTCCCGGCTTCATAAGGTTTCTTTTTTTGTGCAATTATCTGGGACACACGGTACGATGCTTCAGTTGCAGCCTTATTTTGGCGACTGTTCTTAAAAATATTGATTGTTGTCCTAACTGCTTTTTTAACTGTTTCAGTCTCTCCTTTCTGACGGCAGAATGTAGTGGGAATGATTTTTCAAAATTAGAATGTACAGTTTTATGATGTCTCTCAATTTTAGCAACGGAAACCGAAGTATTACATAACAAACACACATTTTTTTCTTTAACTTCTGTAAAAAAGTATTGTTCTTTCCATTCCGAATGAAAGTGGTATGTCTTTACCTTCTTACAACTACTTGCCATAATATTATTTATTGTTGTTCTCTACTAACCCAACCGCTGGACGTTGGTTACGCGTTCAGTTTTAAACTAAGCGCAATGTCGCCGCGCCGTGCGTATTTATCCCGTTCAAAGCAATTCTGATCGTTCTCGAACACTAACGCGCTGGTCCGGCTGGTCGGTTCTAGCCGATTCTAGCTTGATGGCGTCAGCGGCAGGTCGCTCACCGCAACGTTGCCGCTGTTCATGTTTAACATTATGACAATTAGATTTTTTTATGGAATTTTCGGAAACTTCTCTGATTTTTGCAGTTTGTATTTTTTAAATTAAAATCGTTGTGAGAGCTACCAGAATTGCCTCCGCGAGCTACCGGTAGCTCGCGATCGACAGGTAGGCGACAACTGATATAGGACATCTGTCAATTCTGTTTTTTAGCATTTTGTTTCGATTTTGATTAAAATAAATGGTAATATATGGTAGTTATTATAATTTATTTGCCTATAATTACAGGAAATTATATCAAGTTTAAAATTTGAGGTTAAGTAAACAAATCGTAAACAAAAACGATCAATCAACGTCAGCTCAACCGATTAAGTAACGTGTTCTAGGATTCTACAAATCTAAAAACACGTTTTAGGACAGTAAATACATCCATTCTGTAATTCTTTTCATTTAAAGAAATCTATTCGTTATCCGGAGATAAAACATTGCTTAATTTTTCTTTTGGCAATGCTAAATTTAAGTCTACAAAATCTATAAATAATTACTTTCGGAGCTTCAAAATAACAATGCACAAACAACAACTTTTGTTAAGTATGGCTAGTCTACTCGACTAATATGGAAAGGATGAAGGCGTCTTACCAAATAGAGATCTTTCTTGTTTTATTAGTTTTCTCTAAACGTTTATAACGATTTATCGTGTTTATATCTAGGGGAAATCGGAGTATGTGTGAAGAATACTACCAAAGATTTGATAATGTTTTGGAGGTTACTACTGGTTATTTTTGTATATGGCACATCTGTCATTATTCTTCACACATTGTTGGTATTAAATTAGTCTATTATTTATATACTCAACTATATATTAATCTAGCTAGCACATAAACATCCCATCTATGTTAATAACACTGCAATTTCAGACTCTTTAAGCTCACATACAATTCAATATAACCACTGATTGTTCGTAACCTTAAGACTTTTACAGCATACCTTCTTGAAACATCCTTTTGTGGCTAGGATATCGTATATCTTCTTTATTCTGTCACTTGCAATTTGAAAATGCTACTCACCCCGTCTTTTTCTATTTTTCAAACAATCCTTTCAGCATTCTCTCTGTTGGTCTTTGATGATCATCGAAGCTGGCGTCACCAGTGTCAATTTTATGTTTTACAACAGAAGTTCTTCCTGTTTTTTCGCATTTTGGTACAAAATTTTCACGATATCGTTGAAGAAATTCCTTTATTTTCTTTTTCTCTAATTTATTAAGAGATCGACCAGCAACTACAATCATTTGTTTGTTGGAATTATCAGTAATTGTTGTCTGACGAATTATGGAAGTTATTGGTACACAGGTTTTTATTTTGGACTCTTTCTTGATGGCAATTGCGTCATAATTAACGCTTATAGAGATATGCTTTATTGTCGTAAAAAAATTTACAAAAATTTTATAGACAAAGCGTGTAACTTAAATACAAAACATATTATAAAAATAAACAGCAGAAAAAACAAACAGAAACAAACAGACAAAATAGGAATAACAATTGCAATGGATATGCAATATCCGTCATTATAATTATTCTAATTTAATTTTTAAATTTAAATTTAAATTTAAACTTTAATATTTAATTATTTAATTAATGCCATTGTATGTGGAACTCAAATGTCTAAGGTACGTTATAAAATTCTGCTACTGTGTAATATGGTCTTTCTAGAAGAAAAGCTTTAGCCAGTCTTCGGAACTTATCGTATGTATTTATAGATTTTAATTGCATCGGAAGGTTATTATACAATTTTTTGGCATTGTAGGTAATGGAATGTTTTAATAGGTCAGAAGTGGGCATTGTTAAATAAACATCAGTCTCTAAATTTCTTGTAGGATATCTACGAGTCGGTCTTTCGGATAAATTTTGAATGTGCTTGCGAACTAAGCAGACGGATTCGAAAATAAATAGAGCAGGAAGGGTTAGAATTTTGAAATTTTTGAAGTTATTTTCGCAATGTGTTCTACTACTTAAACCAAATACATAGCGGATTGCTCTTTTTTGCAGTTTAAAAATAGATTCGAAAAGGTATAAGCTACAAGAACCCCAGAAAGGTAAATCATAGCGAAGGTGAGATTCGAATAAGGAAAAGTAGGTTATTAATGCAGTAGAAGGAGTCAGCTCTTTAGAAACCGATTTAATGGCAAAACATGCGGAGGATAATTTTTTTGCTAAGGTATCTATATGAGCAGACCATTTTAGAGAATCGCCTATATAAAGACCTAAAAACTTGATTGAAGTCACCGTTTGGATCAGATTATTGTTTAAAGTTATAGGTTGTAAAGTACCTCTGTAAGACAATGCTACAGTTTTACTGGTGTTGAAACAAAGTCCATTCAAATCAGACCAGGACTTAATAGTCACTAGATCTTCACTTATGTTAGATTGTAATGTCTGCATGTTAGAATTATTCCAGGTTACACTGGTGTCATCAGCAAATAAAGTAATTCTACCACTTATTCTTAAGTCTGTGATGTTGATGAATAATAAAAACAAAATTGGACCTAATACTGATCCTTGAGGTACTCCACTGCTTATTGCTAGATTTGTAGAATCCTCGCCATTCGCCCGCACCTGTTGATTTCTATTTTCTAGGTAAGTTTTAAACCATTGTAAAGGAGAACCCCGTATGCCATAAATTTGTAACTTATTAATTAAAATATCATGATTTACACAATCGAAGGCCTTTGCGAAGTCACAAAATACTGAAGCGGTGAAAAGTTTATCATTAAGTGATGTGTATATTTCATTAAGAACGGAAAACATTGCGTCGCTAGTGCATTTTTTAGGTAGAAAGCCATACTGATGAGCTGTGAGGATGTTATGCTTGAAAAGAAAGGGCAAAAGACGGATTTTCATTAGCCGTTCTACTATCTTCGATAAGGTAGGCAATAACGCGATAGATCTATAGTTACAGGTTTTGGTTTTGTCGCCACCTTTATGAAGTGGGATTATTATAGCTGTTTTTAGACAGTTAGGAAAGAGACCAATTTCAAAGGATTTATTAATCAGTGAAGTTAAAATGTTGATTACTACATCCGGTATATTTAGAAATATTTTGGTGGACAGGCCATCAATTCCTCAGGAAAATTTATTTTGGATGTTGTTTATGGTTTGCACTAGTTCATGCTTGTCTACTGGTCTTAGGAAGAAACTTCAGTGATCCTTTTAGTAGGTAGGAGGAAGGAGAGAGCATCCTGACTCGGAGCTATGTTAGATTTGATATTTTTACTTACATTTACGAAATAATTGTTTAGTTCATCTGGGCTAGGATTTACACTGTTTGAAGAACGGGTTTTATTCCTTGTCATTTATTATAGACCAGGTTTCTTTGGAGGAGTTTTTAGCTCTTGCGATGCGATTTTTGTAATAGTTTTTCTTAGCAGATTTGGTGATTTTCCGATACAATATTCTGTAGTTGTTGATATAGTTTAATATATAATTAATTATCTGTGTACTTTTTAATATACATGAGTGACCTCATATTTTTAGATGATGTTCTTATTCCTTTAGTTGTTCAAGATTTATGACATTTAGTTTTAATGGGGCGAAGGGGGAAAGCTGTATTGAAACACATAATTATTTTATTTAAGAAGTCTAAAAATTTAGAGTCAATATCTTCAGAAAGACCATTCCAATCAGTAGGACGAACTGAATTTTTTTTAGTCGCGATCAACCTTTTTTCAATAAGAATTCCTTGTCCAACCTCTTCATTGTGGTTCTAAGGTCTCATCATAAAAGATGTTCCTTCTTCCATAGTTTCTTGAAGCCGTATCCGCATACTTCTGTAAAGTAACTGGAATAGTATTGTTCCCATATGCATGTAGGATTACCTCTTCAGCAACAACTCTAATCCAATTGGAAGCCATGCAAGTTTGTTACATCTATTCCTAATTCAACACTTTCTTCTATATCAATGATAATAACAGTATGAGTGAACTTTTCTGTATGAATTCCTAATTTAACCTAGATTTCCCCAGGGATGTAGGTCCTTTTACCTTATAACTTATAAAATATATATTACAAAAGTTAGGTTGAATCTTATAAAATAATGATATTTTTAGTCGAAAAGACCAAAGCCCATTGGCTTCTTTGTTCTGCTCTGCAGCAGCTGGGGCAGCTATGTAGCAGCAGCTGCTGGTGCACCTTGACCAACGGACATGGAACTCAATTTTTCACGACCTTTAGTGATAAGTTCTTTCCATTGAATTCGCCTATGACTTTTTGAGTTTTTCACCCTCTGCTTCAACTCCTACTGAACCAAGATTTTTTAAAAGATCATTGGTATTTGGAGAGGCTTTTCCGCCCAAAACGGCCAATCAGTTCGCAATCGAAACCCAGATGATAAAAGTCTTGCGATTATTTATTGTTGTTGGTCGTATAATGGTTTTAGTTGCGCCAGTATCCACCCAACACTTTATATTTCACCGTCTACGTATACGCTATCATCGCGATATTTCAAAGAGGTTATCAGCATAAGAAGATCTTTGGAACAGTTCTGGATCGAACCTGCCCCTTCTAGGCCAACCTGATCTATTTTTCCTGCATTATTGTGACCCTAGAGCGTACATGTCTCAGTTCACCGCAATTCCAGCAGCTAATGATCCTCGTCTTCATCTATTTGTCAGTAAATGTTGGTAATGATATTGAAAATTACCTAATTTACCTCGTTACTTACATTTACTGTATGGTTCCATCTATTGAATGTTATTGTAACTACCTTTTTTGTTTCATGTGAATTGTACTTCTGTTAACGTTTGTTTTGTGTTCAATTAAAATAAAGACATGTCAGCAAGCAGATCTCGAAAAGTATGGTTGTTTTATTTGAAGCTTTTTCCTAACAGTAAAACTCTTCATTTAATTAACCAATTATTCAAGTTTAATTTCCTCTTTTCCTCTTTTACAGTACTCACTTTACTGTAGCCACCAGGAAATGACAAAACAGGCGTATTTAGAAGCTGTTGATTCGTTATTTGCCAACTTTAGAAATAAAGACGAGATAGTTTCAGTTATAAAATCTATGCAACTTTCTGCTAATGCAGTGATGAAACGTGTAGAAGTAATGAGCAATGATATTTTTTTACAGTCAAGAACTGACTTAGATAACTGTGTTTATTTTTCACTTCAGCTGGATGAATCAACAGATGTCGTTGACACTACCCAGATGGTCGTGTTCGTCAGGATGGTTTTTAGTGAATTTACGATTAAAGAAGATCTTTTGAAGTTCATTCCACTGAAAGGACACACTACTGGACAGGAGTTGTTTTCTCATTTAAAAAATATTATTTCTTCCGAGAAAATTCCAATATCGAAAATGGTAGACTCCAGCTATGGTGAGTTGTGATAAGGGTCTGGTGGCGTTATGTCGTGAAGATGAAACTTTTCCGCAATTTCTCTGTTACCACTGCATTATCCATCAGCAAGCATTATGTGGAAATTTCCTGAAACTAAACAACGTTATGAAACTGGTGGTAAAAATTGTGAACAAGATTAGAGCTCAAGCGTTACAAAGAAGATTATTCAAAACCTTGGCCGATGAAGTTGACTGTCAATACGGGGACCTACTCCTTCACTCTGAAGTCCGATGGTTAAGTAGAGGACGGGTGCTGAAACGTTTTAATGATTGTAACGTTCATTTTTGGCCCCACGAATTAATAACATTGTTTTGGCTTACCTGGTTAATCATACGAAAAAAAAAGGGTAAAATCGTATTGATGATATCACTATTATTTTTGTCATTAACTAATTTCACCTGTATTCTAACTTTCGGACATCATTATTACAATTTATTTCATCTCACCACTAAGTAAAAGGATAGTAGTTCTCCTAAAAATAGACCAAGTTTCGTTGTAAATTTATACATATTATGTATTATAGTCTCACCTTTGGGTAATTAATTATTTACGATACCATTCTTTAAGATTTTCTTTGTTTATTTTTGTTTATAGCTGTCAGTACTGGATTAATGTTTTTTAATTATGACAGTGAATGACATAAACGTCATTTGACGACAGAACACCGACAAGTGTCATGTTTGTAGTACGTTCCAATATCGGGCTCAGAACCCGAGGTAAGGTAGTTTCACAATGAGCGATTTTCAGTCGTGAGGGATTTTTTTTGCGATCGCTGTTGTATTAATTTTTGTCGGGAACAGTTTCCCAAATGTAGTTATACTGTATATAAATATAGTTTTTAGGGTACCTTTCGTAAATGGTCTCTTAAGTTATATAGTGGGGAATTCTTGAGGATGAATTTCTGAACCCACTTGACATTTATCGGAAAGGGATTTCGGCCATTTTGGACGGCTGACGTATTGTTTCTGTCAGTGGGTGTTGAGTCACGAAAAAGACGATTTTTGTGTCGAAATAGAATTTTCTTAATATTTAGCCCCATCGGCTTACCCTAATTAAAGGGGATTTTAGATTCTACTTCATGGTTAATTGTGGGTAAATGGACATTTCGTATTTTGAGAGGAATTTTAGTGTATTGGTAAATTCCTATGGTCATTGGTCCAGCCCATATCTAGTATAGGATTTTAACGCAATAATTGGAAGTTCACAGCATTTGGAGTGTGGAATATTGTTGTGCTGTGGATCATCTCACGTGTTTCTCATCCTTGGAAGGCTACCAAGTTAACCCTTTACGAAAAAGGTATGTTTTGTATATATTTGGTTATGTTACCATCCATGTGGCTGGCAATTTCTTTTATGTTATGGCATGGTGTAACAGAATTTTAATTATTTGAGCTCATAATACTGTTTATGACTCACTGTTGAGCCAATGTAATTTTTCTTCATCCTAGATGCTGAATAGTTTCTAATTTATGTACATTTTTTGGTAATCCTATAGTTCGGGATACTTGAGTCAATGTGTATTGACATTTTTCTTTGTAATATTTTAAGGGTTTCACCCAGGGGGTTGTTAGCCCAAGATTCGTCGACAGTTTCACCCAGGGGGTTGTTAACCCAGGATACGACAACAATTTTCACCCAGGGGGTTGTTAGCCCAAGATTCGTCGACAGTTTCACCCAGGGGGTTGTTAACCCAGGATTCGACGACAGTCTCACACAGGGGGTTGTTAGCCCAGGATTGGACGACAGTTTCACCAAGGGGGTTGTTGACCCAGGATTTCAACAGTTGTACACAGAGGGTTATATCGTCCGGAGTTCAACGGTTTCATCGAGAGAACACAGAACATTGGTATGCTAGCCGCCTAGCTTACTTGCAGCTAG
This sequence comes from Psylliodes chrysocephalus, assembly GCA_927349885.1. Taxonomy (NCBI): domain Eukaryota; kingdom Metazoa; phylum Arthropoda; class Insecta; order Coleoptera; family Chrysomelidae; genus Psylliodes; species Psylliodes chrysocephalus. The sequence goes on from OV651834.1 coordinate 1,338,813, forward strand.
ATTTACAATGATGATTCTCGTTCTGGATAGGAAGATGGGAATGCTGTGAAAGAAGACACCCTACTATCAGGTTTTTCTTATACGTTATATTGAAGGTTTCATGCGTGCATTGTTAAACTATACATTCACTTTCAACCGAATGTTGTCAAGGTATTCTCAACATTATTTATACTTTTGAGCACATAATGTTTTAGGGTTCTTTCACTCATAACTTAAGTATTATCAAATGTTACATCGTTTAATTGATTAATATTTTAAATGTTTACTTAATTTAAGCACTTAATGCTGATGTAGTAATCCTTCGGGTCGCAGAACACTTGGACTGCTTCCACGTTTAAGTTGTAATTCTTCAGTTATTAAGGGCTACTGCCATAATTTTACTTTATTCAATTTATTCATTATTATATGGACCAGACTTAACGATTAAGTTAAGCAATCTCAGAAGGCCCGTGTGGGGGCAGAGATTAAGTAACCTCTTCCAACCAGGGAGTTTAAGTAAATAACCTCTGTGTCTGAAGTCCTTTGTGTATCTTTCATTTATTATTATTATTATTATTATTTTTATTTAAATAAGTACTTAATGCTGGAGTAGTGATTCTTCTAGTTGCAGAACATCTGGGCTGCTTCTACGCTTAAGTTGTAAACCTTCAGTTATTAAGAGCTACAGTCAAATTTAACCTTCTTCATTTTTATATTTTATTTATTCCTTTTATGATAAGATTTAACTATAAGTTAAGCAATCTCAGAAGACCCGTGGGGGGCAGAGATTAAGTAACCTCTTCCAATCTGGGAGTTTAAGTAAATAACCTCTGTGTCTAAAGTCCTTTATATGTTGTATTTTTATTTTCTTTTTTTTGATATTTTTATTTAGTTCTATGAATTATACTTAATTATAAAATTTCATGGTTTAATAATTTTCTTTTGGGTAGTTTGGTCTTAACTAAAAGTTAAGCAGATATCGCCTTCCAATTTGGAGAGGGTTATAAGCTTATAAGGATTATAAGTGTATTGTTTAGTTTATAATATATGATGTAGTATAGGTGCGGTTATGCGCAAGATTTAAGTTAACTATTATTTTATTAAAAAAACCAAAAAAGGTTGACAGCTGTGTGCACGTAGTTTAGATTCAAAAAGGAAAAACTTGTATTTCGTGCAAAACTTTTTTATTAATGCAAAGCGCTTTCGGCTTATTTGCCATCATCAGTGCTCATTGTCCACAACGTATCCAACAAGTTCCTGGTCAACCTCACTCCCAAAATTATAATTTTCGGGATGTTTACAACTTGCTAAATCATAATTTTATTAATATTAATATTTTCAAATTTAAATTTATCTTATTTTGGTTCAAGTTGTTTAACCGTTTCCACATGACAGTGGTTATATTTTATTTTTTATGTAAGGTGGAAATTAATATTTTGCGCAAGCGTCATGCCTGGTACCAAGCTAACGACGAACCGTGTCATACTTTGATACATTATTTTTTTTTTGGGTTACGCATATACATATACGGTGTAAATTTTCCCTTTAATTTCCTCCAATTTTTTTTTTGATTACCTAAGCCATTAGGTATTTAGTCTGTATATTTAGTAAATATTTTTTTCTTTATAAAGGAACATAAGTTGAGGTTTGTCTTTTATTTCTTTCCTCATTTACTGGGTTTTTGGGGAAATAGGATCATAGTTTGGCCACTATATAGACCCAGTTGGCGCCTATTTATTTGTCTACTATTTCCGGAATTATTGTAAGCTATCCACCCCCTAGCTGCCGTCTGAGCGACGTCGAAGGCCCGAAGGTTGACACCGGAACAGCCGAAACTTGTGTAACCGTAGTAGACAATATTTTTAATTGTAGTTAATACTTTAATAATTTTTTTTTTTAGTTTAAAAAATTTGGTGGAATCACCAAGTTCATTTCTTAGGTTACATGATGTCATATCTAGCATAGTTCAATTTTTCAAACAACGCGATGAACCGACTCCGGAACTAGAAAATTCAATCTGGCTTAGAGATTTTGGTTTTCTCGGAGACAACGAACTAGCGGAAATGATTTCTGATATAAAAGCATTTATCAAAAAGCTGGAGTTTTGGGAACAAAACCTAATTAACAGCGATGCCAAGTATTTTCCTATTCTTTCAGAAAAAATATTTCAAAATTCATTAGAACCCTATGACAGCAAATATCATGTAGAAATAGTTTCTACCCTGAAGAATAACTAAAAATCGTTTTAAGGATTTTAACGAAATGGCTTTAGTAGCGCAGTTTGTTGTTTCACCCTTTATGGAAATTGATATCCAACAGTTTGCAACTTGTGTTATGCAGAATTTTGGCGAAGACATCGCTGCAACTGAAATGGAAATAATTGAGTTTCAAAATGATTTAGCTTTAAAATCGTTAGTCTCAAGTACCAAATGTATCTGGCCTATTGTAAGTAAAGACAAATATTCAGTTCTATGCCGTGTTACCTTGAAAAATGAAAGCATTATTCAGTTCAACCTATTTGTGTGAATCTGCTTTTTCCAATATGAAGTTTATTAAGAACAAATATCGCAATCGACTTACAGATGAACATTTGGATAATTGTATTCGAATGGCTGTATCAAATTATACTGCAAACATTAAAAAAATTATCGATGAGTCTGAGTGTCAACCTTCTCATTGAACGTGCTTTTTTATTTTTCAATGTTTATGTTCATGATAGTGCGATAGGTAGGAATGTAGCTATGAACAAGTACTTACTAGTAATATTAGTTATTTTGTTATTAGTTTATTATTAGTACCTATGTATTATGTGGCTCCATGACAAAACAGCGCAGGACAAAATGACACAGGACAAAATAGCGCAGACAAAATAGCGCAAGGACAAAATAGCGCAAGACAAAATAGCGCAGGACAAAATAGCGCAAGGACAGAACAGCACAGGACAAAATAGCGCAGGACAAAATAGCGCAAGATCAAAATATTCTAGTGTTCTATTTAAAATAAAACAAAACTTAATTGATTTACCTAACCTGTGCCTTGTGCAACATGCAATGGCACCAGGCCGCGCAGGTTAGGTAAATTGGTTGTTTTTTTTATTTTAATTAAAATACTTACAAGGAATAACTAGGGCAAACGAACAAGAAATGTTTTTTAATGTAATTCCTTGAAATAATGCGTAACGAATACTGTTTCGGCGACGCCTATTTAATGAATGTTTGCGCTATTTTGTCCTTGTGCTATTTTGTCCTTGCGCTATTTTGTCCTGCGCTATTTTGTCCTTGCGCTATTTTGTCTGCGCTATTTTGTCCTGCGCCATTTTGTCCTGCGCTGTTTTGTCATGGAGTCCTGTTATGTATTACCAGTTAAATAGTAAAATAAATACATATAATGATAAATTAGCTGTGGATTATTTCATTTACGTTGCGTTACGTGGCTTCCGTGTGGGTAGCTCGCTGTTTATTCCAAAATTAACAAAGTAGCTCAACATATTGAGAGGTTGGCGACCACTGTCTTAACTCTTCAAAATTTTTGACCTTAATTACTATTATTGATTGTAATAATTTTGGTTGTTTTTTTATTGTCCATTATTTTATTGAATCTAAAGCGATGCAACCATGTAACACTCGTTTAAATTAAGGATTTTTCTCCACCATACTATACCTACATTATAAATAAATAAAATTATTATGTTCAGATTTAATTTTTTTAATATTTTTGTTTATATTTGGAAAGTTAAATGCAATTTATTCATAAAATTAGACAGAGTATTTTGTAAACATCAATAATTTTGAAACAACAAGCTATTTATTTACGAAATCACACAACAAAAACCTTTCTATGCACTGCATGTAGTAAACTATTAAAAAAAAGCTCATATTATCTGGTTACAGGCTATTGTTATGTTTGTTTTACCCATCTATTAACCATTTAATAAAAATTAAGAAAGAGAAAGCGGATATACCATGCTGTTGATGGGATTTTGCAAAACGATGTCAATATACCTACAAGTTGATTCGATATACCTCATGTGTAATAAATTACTTGTGGGTTTTTAGTTGACTATAATTTTGAATTTTCACTTTTATTATTCAGTTGTAGAAATTGTTTATGTTGTGTAAGCGTTGGGTTATTCTAAAACGTACAATGACCTCACAATTAAATTATCCACTCTAAAATAAAGGTGATAAGTTTGGTATATAATTAGGAACAGAATCAATAATAGTGGCAGATTATCAAAGAAGATGTCATATTCATGGGCATAAGATATGCATTACGAACAACAATTTCATAGAAATAATATTCAGGCTAATATAGTTGAAGAATATTATAGGTTGAATATATTTATTGTATATCTGGGTTCAGCTTTTCCGAAGACTTTGTTAGTATTTCCTTAAACATGTTACATCCCAAAAACATAAAAAAATACTTTTTTCACTACCGATAACAAAATGAAAGTGGTGAAAAAATTTGAAATCGACAATTTTGAAGCTGAATACCAAACTGGAATACGAAAGAGCTTTCTGCACACAATGAGCTCTCCATTGATGATATAGCGTCCAAATATTGTGAATTTTATTCAGACATACAAAATGGTTTAAAAATATTTATGGCTCTTCCATCAACGACAGAGTTAATCGAAAGAACGTTTGGGACGCTAAGGCATGTTAAAACATGGCTGCGGTCTATTCGATCAGTGCGAAGTCATGGTAGGAGAAGCAAAAGCGATACTAGCGCAAGCTGCGAATAATTCGAGTATTTTAGGGCGATATTTTGTAATTTTGGCGTATCAAATACACGTATACATTTTAGTTTTTATTAAAAAAAATAGGTAAAAACAATAAAATGGGCAACCGGAGTTGCTATGTTGCAAATTATACTAGCAAAAAGACTGTAAATTATATGAATGTTCAGTAGCAAAATCGAAATTAAATAAAAGAATAAAATGGACAGCTGTATAATAAGAACAAAAAAACCTTCATTTTTGTAATAATTAAGCAATAAATTATTTATTTATGATATTCTTTAACATCCCTTGAATCTTAAATGTTTAGTAAATGATTAGATTTCTGCCTTTAATTATTGTCATGCAATCTTGTGACTTATTGATAGGAAACCAGTTTTATTCATTAATTTCTATGGGTTCTTTCGAAGTAAAAATGAAGAAAATGTAAATTACAATCGCAAATATACCAATTATTTTTGTTATTACGTTTAAATTCTACGTTATTAGAGAGTTATTGCAAGTTCACTTAAGGTCAGTTACTATTAGTGCCGCTCTTATTTTGACATCTGAGCATGCGCAGATCACTAAATTTAATAAAGATTGTGCCTGTCCTTAATAGAGAGATATTGCAAATCTCTATAAAGCCAGCCACTAAACTTTAAATTATAGTTAATCTTTTTTGTTGTCTATAATATTAAAGAGGCATTAGAAATTATAATTTTAGAAGGTTTAAATGACATTTATATTAAATATTTAGTATTAAAAAACTTCTAAAGGCGGGCGCATCCGAAAACTATAAAGTGGCCACTACCTGCTGCCCTTAAACATCCACAATTAAGGACAGACACAATCCATAATAAAGTCAGTTTTAGAACGTAAACATCTGCGCATGCTTAGATGTCAAAATAAGAGCGGCACTAATAGTGACTGACCTTAAGAAAACTTGCAATAACTCTCTTATTAAGGACAGACACAATCTTTATTAAAGTTAGTGATCTGCGCATGCTCAGATGTCAAAATAAGAGCGGCACTAATAGTGACTGACCTTAAGTGAACTTGCAATATTTTTCTATTATATAATGGTAATATTTTTATTTTGACATTATTTAACCTATTCTTCAATGATAACTTATTATGCTTAGGCAAGATCTCTATTTACGAGAAAATGTAAATACCTGCCTATGTTTTATTATTGATTTTTATTTACTTTTTTTAGCTAAAGTAATAAAAATATATAATAATAATAATAATAATTTTTTTCACTTGTTTTAAAATTAAAATTAACATATATATTTCTTAACTACGAACTCTATTAAAAATTGTAATGTCAGTATACGCAAATATCGTCCGTTAGTTCATAAAATAGTTGGCGTTGCTGTCACGCACGGAGTGAATAATGAATGAAAATAGGCTGACTGAAAAATAAATTATGTTTTCCGTTATCGATGTTTTTAGTAGAGAAAAAAGAAATTTAAAATTTGCGTTTTCCTAGTGTTTTTTATGTTTTTGTTTTTTTATAAATTTTTATTTTTAATATTATTATGTTCATATTTTTCTTTTATATCACACTTTCTGTTTTTTAATGTGCTTTAAGTTTCTTGTTTTTGTCTTTTTTGTTTGGTTATTTTATTTATTAGAGACTTGTTATGACAACTTAAGTATCAGTTCTGTCAAATGGGTCAGTGATATTGTCAGGGTTACTACTAAAGTTCCACTAATTTTGTTCTGTTTGAAACAATGGAACAAACATTTTCTTATGATTCATTCAATTACTCTGTGATGTCCTGACTTATTTCCGGTTTTTCCGGAAATATCGAAAATCTAATTTTTTTATTGTTAAATAGAAACCCTCTTTTATTGTAAATTTAAAAATTTTTGTATAATAAGCATGTATTGAAAATTTTCTGTCAGCTGTCAAAATGGCTGCCATATTAGGCATTCCAACGACCTGTCCAAATGGCTACCAGTGGGTAATGACAGTTTAGATATGGCAACCCTGTTGTCATGTCGACATTAATAGGGTCAATGATACATATATAGTTATATAGATTGCTCAAAGCTGGTAGTTTGCGAGCGGCCACATTGCCTGGCAAATATTTATTAATTTGAATCGGTTTAGCAAAAATGTGTTTTAAAACCAATTGTCAGCCTTTAGATATTTAAAAAATAATAACTGCTTACATTTTTACATCAAGGCATAAGCTTATGTTTATTTTGAAAAATATGGATGATCAATCTATGTAACTATCTATTTCATTGACCTTGTCAAATCACGAGGCCAACAGGGTTGCCATAATTTTGCCATATCATAACCTGTCAAAACCCACTGGTAGTCATTCAGTTTGGAATGCCTAATTGGATAATATTTTTTCTAAACATGTCACTATTAATTCGTTTATGAAAAAAAATATAGGAATGTACGATCTTTATAAAATCTTTGTAAGCTTTAAAATTCCCAATGAGACCCATTTATCTTATACCAGTGGCACATCTAAGCATTTTTATTATTAGCAAACCGTTTAATAATTCCATCCGCTTCTATCTTCGTTGTTAATTGAGATATTGGAATGAAAACTTTTTTGTTTAAAAGCTTGGAATAAATACTGTCATATACTGGATTCAATTGGTGTGTGACGTCATGGCTTACTTCTGGTTTTTCGGAAATAACAAAAAATCTCAATTTATTTTTAATTTTTAAATAGAAACCCCCTTTTTTTTATTGAAAATTTGAATTTATGGAAAAGAATCATGTGTTGAAAATTTTCTGTCAACTGTCAAAATGACCATCATATTGGAAAATATATTTTTTTAATATGTTACAGAAAATTTTCAATACAACCCCAAAAATGTCCCAGAAATTTAAATTTTCAATAAAAAAATGGTTTTCATTTAAAAATAAAAAATAAATTGCGATTTTCTGTTATTTCTGGAAAAGCTGTAAGTAAGCCATGTAAGTAATCCATCATAAGAAAATTTTCTTTTATTTTTCATTTCCTATGTTTTCCAACAAATAAACATTCTAAATTTTTTTCAAAATTTTGCCCCCTCCTATGGAATTGTGTAACGACGCATGGTCATATTGGTATACACGAGAAATGTAATTTAAGAGAAATTAGTATATATGACAGAGAACAAGGCTTACGAGAATGTAGAAACGAAATACAATAGACCAGTGGTCACCATCTTCTCACAGTGTTGAACTACTTTGTTAATTTTGGAATAAACAGCGAGTTACCCACACGGAAGCCACGTAACGCAACGTAAATGAAATAATCCACAGTTAATTTATCATTATATGTATTTATTTTACTATTTAACTGGAAATACATAATACATAGGTACTAATAATAAACTAATAACAAAATAACTAATATTACTAGTACGTACTTGTTCATAGGTGTTTGAAAAATAAACACAAACTTTTATCCAGCCACAACGGCATATCACGTAAGATTTAAAAATAGTTAATAATAACAAAAAAGTAACGCACTATCATGAACATAAACATTGAAAAATAAAAAAGCACGTTCAATGAGAAGGCTGACATTCAGATTCATCGATAATTTTTTTAATGTTTGCAGTATAATTTGATACAGCCATTCGAATACAATTATCCAAATGTTCATCTGTAAGTCGATTGCGATATTTGTTCTTAATAAACTTCATATTGGAAAAAGAAGATTCACACAAATAGGTTGAACTGAATAATGCTTTCACTTTCAAGGCAACACGGCATAGAACTGAATATTTGTCTTTACTTACAATAGGCCAGATACATTTGGTACTTGAGACTAACGATTTTAAGGCTAAATCATTTTAAAACTCAATTACTTCCATTTCTGTTGAAGCGATGTCTTCGCCAAAGTTCTGCATAACACAAGATGCAAACTGTTGGATATCAATTTCTATAAAGGGTGAAACAATAAACTGCGCTACTAAAGCCATTTTGTTGAAATCCTTAATACGATTTTTGAAGTTATTCTTCAGGGTAGAAACTATTTCTACATATTTGTTATCATAGGGTTCTAATGGATTTTGAGATATTTTTTCTGAAAGAATAGGAAAATGCTTGGCATCGCTGTTAATTAGGTTTTGTTCCCAAAACAGCTTTTTGATAAATGCTTTTATATCAGAAATCATTTCCTCTAGTTCTTTGTCTCTCCCCTGAAGCTGCAAATTAAGTTCGTTTAATTTCTCTGTAATGTCCACGAGAAAACCAAAATCTCTAAGCCAGATTGAATTTTTTAGATCCGGAGTCGGTTCATCGCGTTGTTTGAAAAATTAAACTATGCCAGATATGACATCATTAAAACGTTTCAGCACCCGTCCTCTACTTAACCATCGGACTTCAGAGTGAAGAAGTAGGTCCCCGTATTGACAGTCAACTTCATCGGCCAAGGTTTTGAATAATCTTCTTTGTAATGCCTGAGCTCTAATCTTGTTCACAATTTTTACCACCAGTTTCATGACATTGTTTAGTTTCAGGAAATTTCCACATAATGCCTGCTGATGGATAATGCAGTGGTAACAGAAAAATTGCGGAAAAGTTTAATCTTTACGACATAGCTGGAGCGCCATCGGTTGTCAAGCCTACCATTTTCGATATTGGAATTTTCTCGGAAGAAATAATATTTTTTAAATGAGAAAACAACTCCTGTCCAGTAGTGTGTTCTTTGAGTAGAATAAACTTCAAAAGACCTTCTTTAATCATAAAATCACTAAAAACCATTCTGACGAACACGGCCATCTGGGCAGTGTCAACGACATCTGTTGATTCATCCAGTTGAAGTGAAAAATAAACACAGTTATCTGAGTCAGTTCTTAACTGTAAAAAAATATCATTGCTCATTACTTCTACACGTCTCATCACTGTATTAGCAGAAAGTTGCATAGATTTTATAGCTGAGACTATCTCGTCTTTATTTCTAAAGTTGGCAAATAACGAATCAGCAGCATCTAAAAACGCCTGTTTTATCATTTCCCCGTCTTCATAAGGTTTCTTTTTTTGTGCAATTATCTGGGACACACGGTACGATGTTTTAGTTGCAGCTTTATTTTTGTCGACTGTTCTTAAAAATATTGATTGTTGTTCAATTAACTACTTTTTTAACTGTTACAGTTTCTCCTTTCTGGCGGCAGAATGTAGTGGGAATGATTTTTCAAAATTAGAATGTACAGTTTTATGATGTTTCTCAATATTTCTTTGTTAGCAACGGAGACCGAAGTATTACATAACAAACACACATTTTTATCTTTAACTTCTGTAAAAAAGTATTGTTCTTCCCATTCCGAATGAAAGTGGTATGTCTTTACCTTCTTACAACTGCTTGCCATAATATTATTTTTTGTTGTTTTCTACTAACCCAACCACTGGACGTTGGTTACGCGTTCAGTTTTAAACTAAGCGCAATGTCGCCGCGCCGTGCGTATTTATCCCGTTCAAAGCAATCCTGATCGTTCTCGAACACTAACGCGCTGGTCCGGCTGGTCGGTTCTAGCCGATTCTAGCTTGATGAGAGAGAGAGAGAGATATGCTTTATTGTCGTAAAAAAATTTACAAAAATTTTATAGACAAAGCGTGTAACTTAAATACTAAACATATTATAAAAATAACTAAACAGCAGAAAAAACAAACAGACAAAATAGGAATAACAATTGCAATGGATATACAATATCCGTCATTATAATTATTCTAATTTAATTTTTAAATTTAAATTTAAACTTTAATATTTAATTATTTAATTAATGCCATTGTATGTGGAACTCAAATGTCTAAGGTACTTTATAAAATTCTGTTACTGTGTAATATGGTCTTTCTAGAAGAAAAGCTTTAGCCAGTCTTCGGAACTTATCGTATGTATTTATAGATTTTAATTGCATCGGAAGGTTATTATACAATTTTTTGGCATTGTAGGTAATGGAATGTTTTAATAGGTCAGAAGTGGGCATTGTTAAATAAACATCAGTCTCTAAATTTCTTGTAGGATATCTACGAGTCGGTCTTTCGGATAAATTTTGAATGTGCTTGCGAACTAAGCAGACGGATTCGAAAATAAATAGAGCAGGAAGGGTTAGAGTTTTGAAATTTTTGAAGTAATTTTCGCAATGTGTCCTACTACTTAAACCAAATACATAGCGGATTGCTCTTTTTTGCAGTTTAAAAATAGATTCGAAAAGGTATAAGCTACAAGAACCCCAGAAAGGTAAACCATAGCGAAGGTGAGATTCGAATAAGGAAAAGTAGGTTATTAATGCAGTAGAAGGAGTCAGCTCTTTAGAAACCGATTTAATGGCAAAACATGCGGAGGATAATTTTTTTGCTAAGGTATCTATATGAGCAGACCATTTTAGAGAATCGTCTATATAAAGACCTAAAAACTTGATTGAAGTCACCGTTTGGATCAGATTATTGTTTAAAGTTATAGGTTGTAAAGTACCTCTGTAAGACAATGCTACAGTTTTACTGGTGTTGAAACAAAGTCCATTCGAATCAGACCAGGACTTAATAGTCACTAGATCTTCACTTATGATAGATTGTAATGTCTGCATGTTAGAATTATTCCAGGTTACACTGGTGTCATCAGCAAATAAAGTAATTCTACCACTTATTCTTAAGTCTGTGATGTCGTTGATGAATAATAAAAACAAAATTGGACCTAATACTGATCCTTGAGGTACTCCACTGCTTATTGCTAGATTTGTAGAATCCTCACCATTCGCCCGCACCTGTTGATTTCTATTTTCTAGGTAAGTTTTAAACCATTGTAAAGGAGAACCCCGTATGCCATAAATTTGTAACTTATTAATTAAAATATCATGATTTACACAATCGAAGGCCTTTGCGAAGTCACAAAATACTGAAGCGGTGAAAAGTTTATCATTAAGTGATGTGTATATTTCATTAAGAACGGAAAACATTGCGTCGCTAGTGCATTTTTTAGGTAGAAAGCCATACTGATGAGCTGTGAGGATGTTATGCTTGAAAAGAAAGGGCAAAAGACGGTTTTTCATTAGCCGTTCTACTATCTTCGATAAGGTAGGCAATAACGCGATAGGTCTATAGTTACAGGTTTTGGTTTTGTCGCCACCTTTATGAAGTGGGATTATTATAGCTGTTTTTAGACAGTTAGGAAAGAGACCAATTTCAAAGGATTCATTAATCAGTGAAGTTAAAATGTTGATTACTACATCCGGTATATTTAGAAATATTTTGGTGGACAGGCCATCAATTCCACAGGAAAATTTTATTTTGGATGTTGTTTATGGTTTGCACTAGTTCATGCTTGTCTACTGGTCTTAGGAAGAAACTTTCAGTGATCCTTTTAGTAGGTAGGAGGAAGGAGAGAGCATCCTGACTTGGAGCTATGTTAGATTTGATATTTTTACTTACATTTACGAAATAATTGTTTAGTTCATCTGGGCTAGGATTTACACTGTTTGAAGAACGGGTTTTATTCCTTAAGTCATTTATTATAGACCAGGTTTCTTTGGAGGAGTTTTTAGCTCTTGCGATGCGATTTTTGTAATAGTTTTTCTTAGCAGATTTGGTGATTTTCCGATACAATATTCTGTAGTTGTTGATATAGTTTAATATTAGGGGATTATCTGTGTATTTTTTAATATACATGAGTGACCTCATATTTTTAGATGATGTTCTTATTCCTTTAGTTGTCCAAGATTTATGACATTTAGTTTTAATGGGGCGAAGGGGGAAAGCTGTATTGAAACACATAATTATTTTATTTAAGAAGTCTAAAAATTTAGAGTCAATATCTTCAGAAAGACCATTCCAATCAGTAGTTAGACATAAATTATAGAAATTTTTGAAATTATGCTTAGAGAAAATTCTACCTAGCTGACGGACTTTTTTTGGAGCTGTACGGGGTATCAAAAATTTGGCAAATACTGCTTCGTGGTCTGAGAGACCTGAGCTAATTACTTGGTGCTCTACATCAACGGGTTTAAAATCAGAGACTACGTAATTGTAGATGTTGTTTCTGTGATTCTAGTTGGAGAATTTACGTGCATAGTGAGACTGAATGATTCAAAAATATTGATCAAAGACTTTTGAGTAGCACATACATTAGCAAAGTCAATATTAAAATCGCCGCATAAAATTTTCTTACTTTTTATAGGCAATGCGTCAAGTAGATTAAGAAGATTCTCTAGAAAGAGGTGAACATTTGATTTAGGTGTTCTATAAATACATATAATAAACAAATCAATGTTTTTGTTGTTTACAATGGAAAATTCGAAGAAATTTTCAGCTTGTAGAAAGTCGTATTAAAATACAGCAGAAAAGTCCTTGTTTAAGGATAAAATTAGAGTTCCACCATGGTATGTATTACTTCTATCATATCTGCTGACGATAGTATATTTTTCGACAAAAACTGGTTCACCAACTTGTAACCAGTGTTCTGTAATAGCAACTATTTGGGGAAACCCTAACTCTTTCAAAAACAAATACAATTCATCAGTCTTATTCCGTATTGATCGAATATTAATTAGAACAATTCTTAATTTACTGTCGGCATAGCCAGTAAGACTAGTTGGGGATTCTAGTTCCCCAGGACACGTCGTATTAATTAAAAATGGCGTCAGCGGCAGATCGCTCACCGCAACGTTGCCGCTGTTTATGTTTAATATTATGACAATTAGATTTTTTGTGGAATTTTCGGAAGCTTCTCTGATTTTTGCAGTTTGTATTTTTTAAATTAAAATCGTTGTGAGAGTTACCAGAATTGCCTCCGCGACCACTGCAATAGACAAACAGAAGACGACAATAAGACAAGATTGTAAAAGACAGAAAAAAAATTTACGAAGCCTAATATGGATCTTCAAAAGACTTTTGTGATGATAGCTTTACAGTATATTATTTGGACGAAGTCCTATGATTTGCTGATTCCTATTTTTATATTATTATCTGCTTTATGCTAGTACATTTGTTTTTTATTTATTTCAACTTTTAAACTCAATATAACTTTCCATTTTTCTATTACAACATCTCAAAATTCTTTTAACAACATTTTTAAAATTGAATTTTAACTGACAGAATCCAAAAATTCCTTGTGACAGTTTTTAAAAATCTTTCGACACTTTCTATACGAAGAGCATGGCGTTTGCGTTCTAACAGTGTAAATTACGTAAAAAAAAAATATATTCATAACCTTTACTGGCCATTGACGTCAAATATTCCGATTAAACTAATTTCTTATACATAATAATCTTTTATTTATTTATTTTTTTAATAATCATAGACATACCTTGGAATTTTAATTAACAACACCGTAATCTATCAATACTATTTAATAATAATCATAAAAATACAGTAACAAAAAAATAAATTTGTCTAGGGTCATTAAAAAAAGTGGCTGAATTCTTTAGAAACATTGACATGCTGAGTTGAAGTACATCCTGTTATAATGTCGAAGCATTGTACTCTGAATGGCAAATATTCTTAACTCCCGTTGCTAATTATTAATGATATTAAATAATGTTTTACTGTATTATTATTATTATTATTATTATTATTATTATTATTATTATTATTATACTAAAATATTCCTCTGATTAAAAACAGAAGGTTGTGGAAAATTTTAAAATCAAATAATATTGTTTAGTAACCTTTGAAAGAATACAGTATACGCAACAAAAGAGAATGGATAATTGGGCTGGGATGGATCACCATGATGGCTAAAACTGCCGCCGTGGCGACGCTAATAACTTCCCTGTAATCACAGGGATTGCTGGCCGAAGCCACAAATGTGTGGTTGGCCACTTGAGTGATCTCCTGTTTGTTTTTTCTTCCATCGCTAGTTCCATTCTGTCTTGAACTTGGCTGCACCGTACTGATGAAGACCAATAGTCCGAAACACGTGTCTACGGTTTGCCCTTCGGGCTTTTTTTCTCTCTTCTTTTTTGCGGTATTTCCCAATAACCTTTTTTCTTATTTATATATATATATATATATATATATATATATATATATATATATATATATATATATATATATATATATATATATAAAAGCCAAAAATGGCTTAGTCTTTGCCGACTAGTTAGAAAATAAACTAAGGAATCTTGGGATTTTCAGCAAAAATCTTACAATTGTGTACTCTTTTAAGTATTTATTCCAAGCTTTCGAACATGATTATGTTCATCTTCAGGGAGCTACAATATTAATTTTTACAGAGGTTATAAGTTAAACAATTTTGAAAAGACATATACTTACAACTCAGTGAGAATCGTTGCGTACATGTGGTGTTATATTAATAAAAAATTACGGTACATCACAAAACGAGACAAAAAATGGTTGATAACAATCCTGTTAGCCAAAAAGTTTATATTTTTAATTTTACGTTAGGGCACATGGTCAAATTTTTAAAATAATTAATAAAATTCACATCTAACACCGTTCGGTACTAGAAACGAAAATGAAACTTTTTTATGTTACTATTTGAACTATTTTTAGCGTGGGTACAAAAGGTCAGTTGTCATATGTCTGTCAACCGTCAGTCAAACAGTAGGAAAAAGAAGAAACTGTCAATGGCCTATGTCACCTAAGCCCTAACAGTTCAACATCTCTGATACTGCCTAACTGATAGTTGAGAGTCATATGATGAAATAAATTATTTAAATATTATATTTTATATATTAAATGTCAGAAATCATTGCAAGAAGGTATTATGGATAAAATTATGATTTGTATTTCAAGATGTCACTAATCCTATAAGCGACGTCAGTGTTTCTGTGCTAGAAAGAGAAACGAATATCTCTAAAAGACAGTTTCTAGAAATGCACATATCTATCAAAATGAAAACTGCATTAATAAAAGAACAGATATCAAACACCTTAGTGAAATATTCTCATATCTGTTACATGTTGACAAACACGGTGTTGTTAGTGGAGACATGTCAGGAATTTCTGATGTATAGGCCCCAATGTTAAAATTTCATTTTTTAGTCATCTCCAAATGCACTGGTCCTGTGGGTGGTGACAGAATAGTTGAGGGGGGACTTTAACTCTTTTTGAGTGTTTTGGTTCCTGCTCAGCTGGTGACACCACCAACAGGCTTGTGACATGTTTGTTATCAAATCAAAATTTCATCCGTTTTTCTCAGTACCTTTTGAGTATTTTTCCCAATACTTAACATTGTTCAAAATGTCAATTGTTATTGCATAGTTGGTTTTTTTCCAATTTTACAAATTTGCATTAAAACTAAATGCACTGGCCCTGTTCGCGATATCGTCAGGTGAGTGCTCCGTTCCAACCCGGGCAAGGGGGATGACAACCTTTTAGCCTAGTGCGTTGGGATGGTTCACTCAGAGGGTGACGTCGCTTATAGGATTAGTGACATCTTGAAATACAAATCATAATTTTATCCATAATACCTTCTTGCAATGATTTCTGACATTTAATATATAAAATATAATATTTAAATAATTTATTTCATCATATGACTCTCAACTATCAGTTAGGCAGTATCAGAGATGTTGAACTGTTAGGGCTTAGGTGACATAGGCCATTGACAGTTTCTTCTTTTTCCTACTGTTAGACTGACGGTTGACAGACATATGACAACTGACCTTCTGTACCCACGCTAAAAATAGTTCAAATAGTAACATAAAGTTTCATTTTCGTTTCTAGTACCGAACGGTGTTAGATGTGAATTATATTATTTTAAAAATTTGACCATGTGCCCTAACGTAAAATTAAAAATATAAACTTTTTGGCTAACAGGATTGTTATCAACCATTTTTTGTCTCGTTTTGTGATGTACCGTAATTTTTTATTAATATAACTCCACATGTACGCAACGATTCTCACTGAGTTGTAAGTATATGTCTTTTCAAAATTGTTTAACTTATAACCTCTGTAAAAATTAATATTGTAGCTCCCTGAAGATGAACATAATCATGTTCGAAAGCTTGGAATAAATACTTAAAAGAGTACACAATTGTAAGATTTTTGCTGAAAATCCCAAGATTCCTTAGTTTATATATATATATATATATATATATATATATATATATATATATATATATATATATATATATATATATTTATTTATAGGCCTTGGTGGCATCCCTCCATGTTAAAATTGCGTCTGCCGTGGCATCCACGTCCTCGTGGCATCCGATATACAGATGCCACGAGGACTTTCGATGAAACTCATCGCAAATGAAAGGATCCTACCCCTACTAACTCTCGGCAAAATATTGGCGGGATGCCAAAACAGCCTATTTTTGTATGTTTTTAAACATGGTAGTTTGAGCAATGACCGCAACTGCCGCCACTTTCGTGTGCTGTATATTCTGAGATATATTTAAAGGAGGTAATGGCATCCAATGATATACATATTCATTTTGAGTACCTGGTGGCCTCTGTATATTCCGTCTTCGGTTTGATGGCATCCATTTCGTTGTTGCCAGATCTTATATTGGTTTATAACTCAGCCTTTTCATTTTTATAGATTCTGTAACATACTTTCACTAGGATGAGGCGCCCTTGCGATTTACTTCCGAGAAAATAACATGTGTTTTTAAAGCTATTTTTATTATATCTTTTGAAATATACTGGTTAAATTAGGTACACTTATTCTGTCACTTTTTAAACTGTAATCTGTGAGGAACAGTTTTGTTTTGTATAAAAATTTGCACAGATTTGTCTGCCAATGTTGATAAAATTAAAACGCTTTTAATCGTATAAGGCATAAGCTAGGAGAAATTAGCGGACAAACTGGACGGCGATGCTTGAAAATTTCAATATTGTTATTCGCTGAAATCTTTGGTTTAGATGGACTTTAGTGTCATGAAAGTTAAAAAATAAATAAAAATTATCATTTTTATTGAAAAAATCATTAATTCAGTTTAAAATATTATTTAAAACAAAATATAATTTTTATACCGATTAACCGATTAAACAAAACATTAAGACTAACCAATGATTCAAAATATATATTTTTTTCTTTTAAAGTCAGGTTTTTGCCGCCAAACAACTATGGGAGCAGGGAGGGGAAAACACATTTAGCCCAAGATTACAAATACAATTCTTGTACTACCAATTCAGTACACTACTTTCAATTAATTAAATCAAAATCATTAAATAGCAAGAACTCCAACATATAATTTTTAGGTCTTTAAAGTCATTCGTATCCGCCGATAAATATTATTCCATCAACTTTCCGTTTGAATTAACTTATTACCTGGAACGTTACATAGTAAGTCTGTTTTTTCTGCCTAGGCAATAAAAATATATCTTTTTAAGTCTTTAAAGTGTCAATAAAAAGCCGCTTTGGGTACAAGAAACCAAGTTTTTTTTTAAATATTTGAAAAATTACTAACTTTTAGTATCTATATAAACGACGTGGAATCATTAATTTTCCTACGAATTTCTTTCAGAACTAAACATATTTACATGTTTTCTTTTCGTTACACCTGACAAATAATGAAACACATCAAACTTTTTTTGTGAAAAACAATTATATTTTTTAAAAAAATATACCTTTATCGCGAGATATAGCGGTAAGTTACAAAATTAAACATATTTTATTCCAACGATTTTGTTGAAAAATCTAGAAATTGTTCAGGTAAACAGTTCCCGAGGTAAGGCCAAACTTTATTCTCGAGTGTTATTTAAAAAAAAATTTTTTTATTCCATTCTATGACTACCAGTTAACACAAACTTTTTCATAATTTTAAATAATTTTTCAAAAAATCAAAGAAGCGACATTATACTTTCCAATTATACAAGGTTCTCCAAGAAAGTGATACATATCAAAGTTTTCCAAAATGGGACACCTTGTATTTCATATATTTGAATTTTCCTTGCCTTTCATATTATAACAATAAAATAGTATGAGATTATACAGGGTATTTCACACGCTATAACCAGTTTTATATAAAAATCGTACTAATTTCAAAGACGTGTATAGTGCAAAATAAACATTTAAAAACCATTTTTGTGCAGTAAAAGGTTTTCATTATTAGTCAAAAAATTTTACCGATGTACTACTTCTTTAATTTTAAACAAATCTTTATAGGGTACGTCAATACAAAAAATTTAGTAACTATTTCTATTTGTGACAAATCTATTGAATTCGTTTAATATTATTTTTATTTTAAACAACATTTTTAATAGATAAATGTTAAATTGTCATTTGTTTTATTAGGCAAAAAAGCACAAGATTTAATGTCGTGGCTGGTGTTTCATAGGCGAAGCGTAGCTAAGACTAGGAAACCAGCCAAGGCATTCGGAGAAAAAATGATATGTTCCACATAGCAGAAAATTAGATATAATGCCTTGGCTGGTTCCCTAGTCTCAGCTTGGCTTCCGCTATGAAACACCAGCCACGGCATTCAATATTGTGCTTTTCTGGCTAATAAAACAAATGACATGTATTTATTTAAAATAAGAATAATATTATACGAATTCAATAGATTTGTCCTAAATAGATATAGTTACTAATTAGAAATTAATAAATTGTAATAATATTTTACCAAATATTTACAACATTATTATATTCTTCACACAGTAGTCTGTGAAGAGTATTATATGTTTACTTTTGTCCGTCTGTCTGTCCGTCCGAAGTCACGTTTTTTGTCCACACGATAACTCAAAAACGAAACATGATATCTTCTTGAAATTTATAGAAAAAATCAAACTCTATAAGGGGACAAAGCCTATTGATTTTGAAAAAAATCGGAATAAAAATGAAGGGTTTAAGGGGGAGTTGAAACTTAAAAAAATTATAAATCATTTAGGAAAAATGAAGTTCTATGAGACGACGAGGCCAAATAATTTTTTAAAAATCTGATTAAGAATGGGGGGTTATAGGGGAGTTAAAACTTAAAAAAATCATAATTTAAAAACGAAATATGATATAAATTTGAAATTTTCAGGAAAAATCAAGCTTTATAAGGGAAAAAAGACTATTTTTTTTAAAAATAAATCTGATTAAAAAGGGGGGGATTTAAGGGGGGGTTAAAACTTTAAACAAATCATAAATCAAAAACGAAACATGATATTTACTTGAAATTTTAAGGGAAAATCAAGTCCTATAAGGGGACAAAGTCTAGTGAATTAAAAAAAATTAATAAAAGTAGGGGTTTAAGCGGGGTTTAAATGTAAAAAAATCATAAATCTAAAACGAAACATGATACCAACTTGAAATTTAAAAAAAATCAAGCTCTATGAGATGACGAAGTCTCTTGATTTTTAAATAGATCCGATTAAAAATGGGGAAATTAGGGGGGGTTGAAACTTTAAAAAAATCATAAATCAAAAACGAAACATGATATCAACTTTAAATTTTCAGGAAAAATCAAGTCCTATTAGAGGACGAAACCTATTAAATTTTTTAAAAATCTGAATAACAGTAGGGGGTTAAGTTGGGTTAAAATTAAAAAAAAAATCATTCATCTAAAAGAAGTATTATATCAACTTGAAATGTTTAATAAAAATCAGGAGATGAAGCCTATTAATTACTAAAAGAAAAAAATCTAAATAAAAATTGAGAAAAAAATGTTTATAAAAAAATCGCTAGTTAAGAGGGTCTGTTAAACTGTGAAGAGTATAATATAGAATGCCAAGCATTATATATCCTCATTCTAAATTTAAAATTGCTTTATTGCTCTTTATTTTATGTATTCGATACATTTTTTGTCTCGATAAAAACATTTTTACTTTTATTCGCTGAAAAACGTTTTTTAAAATAAGAACAATAACATATACGAAACCAATAAACACATTTGTCACAAATAGGTAGTTACTAGTAAGTACTTTATAAATTTTAATAATATTTAACCATTTATTTGAAATTTTCTTTTTACATTTTTTTATTACTATTTCTTATGTATTTATTTAAATTGTCGTTTCAATAAAAACATTTTACACATATTTAATAAAAAATGGTTATTAAATTTTAAGGATATTGTAAAAAAAAATTTCAATCAATAAATTACAGCTAGTAAACTTCTAATCACTAATTAACACACAGTCTATTTCCAGTCAACCAGTGACCAGTTAAAATTAAACTATTTTGTGAATTATCTTTTTTGTCATTTAGATTTAAAAATCTCCCAAAATTATTGGTTTTAGGTATAGAGAATGCTTGACTCAAAAACTTTAAGAAACGTTCTTTTAAAATACAATTAAAGAAAATGGGAAAATGATGTATTTCCGTACTGATGTACCCTATATAGATTTGTTTAAAATTAAAAAAGTAGTACATCGGTAAACTTTTTTAAATAATAATGAAAACCATTTACTCCAAAAAAATGGTTTTCAAATGTTTCTTTTGCACTATACACGTCTTTAAAATCAGTACGGAAAACTTTGATATTGTATTACTTTTTTAGAGAACCTTGTATAATTGGAAAGTATATGTTGCTTCTTTGATTTTTTAAAAAACTATTTAAATTCATGATAAAGTTTTAATCTCAAATTTAACATGCTTTTTAATAGAATGAAATAAAAAAAAAAACATTTTTTAAATAACACACGAGAATAAAGTTTGGCCTTTTGAACAGTTTTCAATATTATAATAATTATTGCCAGAAATAATCCATTGGTAAATTTGTATACGCGAATGAATTTAAAGGGCGAAGAGACCAATTTGTTTTTAGATCATTCGATATGCCTAAAATGTTTTTAAAAAGAGATTCTAATTCTTTGAACCGCTCTCAAATAGGTAATAATAAATCATTTCGTTGTAAAGGATTCCATTGTAAAGGTTTCCATTGTAAATAATAAGCTCTGAAATCAAGTGTTGAGCCAGTCAAGCATATGTTACTTATTTAGCATTGTATTTAAAAATTTAACCAACTATTAAAACTTTAGAAAATAATTTTTTTGTAACATTATAAAAAATGTTAAGTTTAATAAATAAAAATGTCTATTTTATGTGACACCTGTACTGCATAGGTTTTGGAATGGCTAATATCCGAGTTATTTGATCATAAAATAAAAAGGAAACAAATCTCTTGCAAAATCCAAAGTTTGAATGTTTGACTATTAAAGCTAAAAGTAGAGCAAATATATTACTGAAATGAGGATAAAAATCATAATTACAAATATTTAAATATAAATGTAGGGATAGTTTGAGAAGTGGTTGGTTTAAATACAAGCTGTAAGACAATTTTTACCCTATGTACATCATATTTTTTATTTTACTTTATGGAGTACCTACCTTAAATATTAATTATAAATGTTATACTGCGTTAGTGACAAACAGTTGGTCAAATAAAACATAATCAAATTTCTTTATTCTACTACAATGCGTGTTGATTTTCAAGAAAAAAAAATTCTTAAGTTTTATTTGTTTCCTATCTGTGTACATACAGATAAGGAAAGTATAGTAATCATGATTTTTTTCGACCTCAAGTTTTTGACGGATTTTTACGTTTCGGGGGCTCTTGAATCCGTTTTAAACTTAAGCTTTAATCCACCCTTCGGTGAACTGATTATATTTTGGGCCTAGTCGGAACATCTGGGGGTACTGTATGGGGGATCTTTTTATACTTTATGGAATACATCTGTTATTTTTGCTTAGAGAAGAAACTTCGTTAAATAAAAGTTTTTCTCTAGAATTTTCTCTAGAATTTTTGCTCCATATATAATTTTCCTAAAATGGATCGTATTCGAGAAATTTGAGGAAAAGTGAAAATTTAGAATTTTGAACGTTTTGAACTCAAAAACGGATTAAAAAAAGCAACAAATTATAAATTTAAGCTTCAATCTACCATACGGTAAGCTGCTCAGATTTTAAGCATATTTGGAACATCAGGGGGTTACTTTATGAGAGAGTAATTTTCTACTTTATTGAATATATCTGTTATTTACGCTTGGAGAAAAACTTCCTTGATTCAAATTTTTTGGCAAAATTATTTTTTCTTCTATACATAATTTTCGTAAAATGACCCGTATTTGAGAAATTTAAGGATAAGTGAAAATTTTGAATTTTGAACATAACTCAAAAGCGGATAAAGAGAAAAACACTAAATTTTAAACAAGCTTTAATCTATTATGTGGTAACCTGATTAGATTTTGGGCATAGTCAGAACATCTGGGGCTACTTTATACAAGGGCATTTTTCTACTCTATTGAATGTATCTGTTATTTATACTTGGAGAAGAAACTTCCTTAAATACAAGTTGTTTGAAAAATTATTCTCTATATGTTTTCTTTTATACATAACTTTCCTAAAATTGTCCGTATTTAAGAAATTTGAGGATAAGTGACAATTTTAAATTTTAATTAAACATAACTCTTTGCTTCGGCTATGAAACACCACCCACGGCATAAAATCTTGTGCTTTTATGTATAATTAAACAACTATTTTTTCCAAGTTTTAATAGAAAATAGTAACATTATAAAACTAAAAATCCATTAATATTACATGTTTAACCCAAATTTATATTGACTCCAATTTAAGTTTAAAGTAAAATTTTAGAAAAAAAAATACCCTATTACAGTTTTTCTTTGATTGATTTTGTTTACTAAGGAGAACGTCATTTTTGGACTGTTTTTTGTCTTTTTAGGAGTCATAAGAAATAGTTCTATATAGAACATTTTTTGCACTCTTTTGGTTTTGAAAATGTACAAATTCTCGAAAATAAATCAAATAAAACAAAAGAACTATCCCTGAAATGATACATATTAAAAAAATATTAAAACAGACAAAATATTTATCTAACGTTTATTTTAATTCTAACTAATTGTAAGCTTTTTAATTTTATTCTATATTTTAACGCCACTGATATTTTTTAAATTTGTAAACACTCATGTTTTTGTTTTCCTTTTGTATATATCTTGTTAAATCAAATTATATTATTTCGAATACACCTCCACACGCTGTAAAACAAAAGATGGGGCTTTAACTGTTTTAAAAAATTACATGTGTTTTAGTTCCTCATGTTTTTAAAAATAATTTACTGAACCAGAAGATAAAGAATATGTTATCCAAAATATATCTGTCGCCTATAAAATAAAAAATTAAATAAAAATGTATGACCAAATAAACCAA
This sequence comes from Psylliodes chrysocephalus, assembly GCA_927349885.1. NCBI lineage: Eukaryota > Metazoa > Arthropoda > Insecta > Coleoptera > Chrysomelidae > Psylliodes > Psylliodes chrysocephalus. Next base: position 1,362,539 of record OV651834.1, read on the forward strand.
GGCACTTTATTTATTTAAAGTAAAAGAAATACGAGCAATACCCAAATATCTATTTTTGAGTCTTTATTCAAAGTACAACTAAGCGTCCGTAAAATAAACACATGTGGTTTTAAGGTCTAAAAGGGGCTGAATTTTACACAAACTAGAAATATTTCATGCAATTTCAAACGGATCAGTGTTGTCAAACTTACAGAGTTCACGAAAGACGCTATTAGTATTTTTAAATTCTTCTCAGTATACATGGTGTATATTGGGCGGATGCCATCAAGGGTCATATATATACGGATGCCACGAACGACTACAATTCAATATATATATATATATATATATATATATATATATATATATATATATATATATATATATATATATTTTTTTTCTTAAAACTATAAGCAAGGAATTTGAGATAACATGGGAGGGAGTAATATTTCTCTTTCTTATTTCCTCTTAATATTACTTCAAATCAATTCTATGGGATTTAGCAGCTGCAGCTAATCGTTTAAAATCCTGAGTAGATCCAATTAATTAAAAAAAATATCTATTATGTCAGTTCCTTGTCGCCGTATTAAATTACAATAAACTCCGAAATTTTGCGCACAAGATAAAGAGAAGGCGCGTCATTTATAATGTCCACGATTTGCACAAAAATGTGACCATGAACAAAATTGACCACAATTGGATATTCGTTGAACTCTTGACTCTTGTTTGTGGATTGTATAAGCAAAACAAGTGACAACCTTATTCGTATATACGAAAGAACCGAAATGCGGATGTCAGAAGGCCGTGCCGCGGCCTTGTTGGGAATCTCTTGGCGCCCGAAAGACGACAACCACAATAGGTGTAATCTTCGTTTTTGTTTTTGGACAGTGGCAGACCGTGAAAAGATTAAAGTCTGATATGTCTGAAGTCTGCAGGTTAACGTGTAGGTAGTAAAATATTAAAATGTTGTTAAGTTACTTACTTGTTTCTAATTGACACTTGACAGTCTAAAACAAACGTATTCGCAACCGAAAAAAATAAAGAAGACACACTTATACTAGAAAATGTCATTGATAGTACAAAAAAAAACAACATCAAAGAAGAAAACTACTAAAAACAGCAAAGAAGAAAGACAAACAAACAAAACCGCATAAGATAAGACTCATTACATTAATAAAATCATGTCTACAAATCAGAGGACAATTTGTTACTTACTATTACTATTCTAGAATATATTGCTCTACATCAGGTATTCCTCAAGGGTCTAATTTGGGACCCTTGTTGTTTTTATTATTTATCAATGATCTCTCCACATAATTAGAGTGTAAACATTTATTATTTGCTGGTGATTTAAAATTTCAAGTCAATAAGAAAATTATCAAAGAAACAAAATACAATATACCCCCATATTCGAGATTTTCAGTTAAACATACCTGAAACTTATATTCTAAATAATTTGTAAAGATATTTTAAAAATCGAATATAATAACTTTAATTTTAAAGTTTTACACAACAATAAAAATATTGACGTATTAAAAATTGCCTCAAAAGCAGTGGACAATAACTTTGACTACTTAGTATTAGTACATTGCTTAGGTCTCTTCATAGATTTGAGTAAAGCATTTGATACTGTTAATCATTGCTTTATGTTAAAATCGCTTGAAGATAATGGCATTAAAGGCAAGTTTTTAAATTTATTTCAAAATTACATTTAGAATAGAAGTAGACAGTAATACGTAAAATGCAGTGTACCCAAAGGTACTATTCTATTACTCAAAAGGGGCCCCGCTACCATATGCTCTGTACAAAATTTAAAACTGAAGATTATTTTTTATGTTTATTTTTTACTTCAACTGGATAAATCAACAATGTCGTTGACACTGCCCAGATGGCCGTGTTCATCAGGATGGTTTTTAGTGATTTTACGATTAAAGAAGATCTTTTGAAATTTATTCCACTGAAAGGACACACTACTGGACAGGAGTTGTTTTCTCATTTAAAAAATATTATTTTTTCCGAGAAAATTTCAATATCGAAAATGGTAGGCTTGACAACCGATGGCGCTCCAGCTATGGTGGGTTGTGATAAGGGTCTGGAGGCGTTATGTCGTAAAGATGAAACTTTTCCGCAATTTTTCTGTTACCACTGCATTATCCATATTATGTGGAAATTTCCTGAAACTAAACAACGTTATGAAACTGGTGGTAAAAATTATGAACAAGATTAGAGCTTAAGCGTTACAAAGAAGATTATTCAAAACCTTGGCCGATGAAGTTGACTGTCAATACGGGGACCTACTCCTTCACTCTGAAGTCCGATGGTTAAGTAGAGGACAGGTGCTGAAACGTTTTAATGATGTCCTATCTGGCATAAATCAATTTTTCAAACAACGCGATGAACCGAATCCGGAACTAGAAAATTCAATCTGGCTTAGAGATTTTGGTTTTCTCGTGGATATTGCAAAGAAATTAAACGAACTTAATTTGCAGCTTCAGGGGAGAGACAAAGAACTAGCGGAAATGATTTCTGATATAAAAGCATTTATCAAAAAGCTGGAGTTTTGGGAACAAAACCTAATTAACAGCGATGCCAAGCATTTTTCTATTCTTTCAGAAAAAATATCTCAAAATCCATTAGAATCCTACGACAGCAATTATCATGTAGAAATAGTTTCTACCCTGAAGAATAACTTCAAAAATCGTTTTAAGGATTTCAACGAAATGGCTTTAGTAGCGCAGTTTGTTGTTTCACCCTTTATGGAAATTGATATCCAACAGTTTGCAACTTGTGTTATGAAGAACTTTGGCGAAGACATCGCTACAACAGAAATGGAAGTAATTGAGTTTCAAAACGATTTAGCCTTAAAATCGTTAGTCTCAAGTAGCAAATATATCTGGCCTATTGTAAGTAAAGACAAATATTCACTTCTATGCCGTGTTACCTTGAAAGTGAAAGCATTATTCAGTTTAACCTATTTGTGTCAACACATTGAGAGGTTGGCGACCACTGCTATAGACTCAAACTAGTTACCGTGTAGACGAATTTGTATTTTAGATAAAAATTTTGGCTTTTACCTCTAATAACATTTTGTTACGACGCTGTTTTCATTTGCCTAATCTTAGAATCGGAATGTAGATCTTCTATAATAAATAATGGCTAAAACCATCATATTGCAGTCTTTTTTATCAGTTGACAGTAGAGATATTTGTGTGTTGAGGAAAAACCCTCATTTGCAATAGTTTAAACCGGAATCTCATGCCATTATACATTATTTCGAAATTTAATAGGTTTGTCACTGGTTTACAATATAACTTGTTATTGCTAGCGCATTTGTATTGGGGAATTTTGAAAATATACAAGATTTTTTCATTCAAATTAATTTAATGGCGAGAGATTATTTTTTAAATTTTTTTCTAGCAGTAGTTTAACATCATTAGTATGACTATCATCAAGTCTAATTTTCTTATAATTTAAGAACAACAAGACAAATTTCGTTTCTCCTACCATTCATCTTCAACAACCTTCTTAACGTGGATTTTACGTCAAAATTTTAATGCTTTAACATGATACATTTATGAAAACAAAATATGCCCTCAAACTCTTTTTTTTTAATATTTTAAATGTTTCTATATTAAACTACTAAAGGGAGACCTTGTCAGCCATGACATGTCGCTATTATTAGCGATTATCTTGCTAGGAAATATGTTTCTTAATCTTAAATAATGTTAGTCTTAACTATAACTACATTATTTATGAACTTTATTTAATTAAATGAAATCCAACGTAATAATACTCTTAGATACTGGTTCTGAATAAGTAAGTATATATGACAAAAAAATGCACTCATTGATCTGATTTGAAAGTTTAATGTTGTTTTCCTTGTATGGATATTAAAATATTCACATATTGTAAGTAATACTATGTAAAATTAACAATGAAATTATAAGCAAAGCAGTGCCTACCATTTTTTTTTTTTTTAGCCTATCTATTTTTAAAAAATACAATCAAGGGTAGAGAAAATATTTTTTTGTTTAAATGATATCGAAGAGTTTACAAACGTGGAAATGCAAGAGTAGAGACTGTTATGAGATTGGGTTATAATAGTTTGATTTGCGGTACGTCTAAAGATAGATAGTACCACATGGAAAAAATCGAAATCTTAATTCATTCATATTAAGGTTATGAGTATCCACTATCACTTAAAATCAATATAAAAAGTGCGGGGGAGTAAAAAAGAAACAATCCTGGTAGTGAACCCAGTAAAAGATGACAATTTCGACAATAGTACTTTAAGTAATTGTCCCTTATTCCTATGTCTTCCAAAGATTGTAAAAGATAGTTATGGATGAATGTGTCAAACGCTTTGGATAGGTCTACAAAGACACACAAACATGGTTTACTTTTATTATTTTAGATGTTAAGGACTATATTGCATCCTGCATTGACATTTTTTCTCTAAACTCATACTGGCTATTAGATAGTATGTTAAATTTGTTTGGATAGCTCTATAAAGACACACAAACATGGTTTACTTTCATTATTTTAGATGTTAAGGACTATATTGCATCCTGCATTGACATTTTTTCTCTAAACCCATACTGGCTATTAGATAGTATGTTAAATTTGTTTGGATAGATCTATAAAGACACACAAACATGGTTTACTTTTATTATTTTAGATGTTAAGGACTATATTGCATCCTGCATTGACATTTTTTCTTTAAACCCATACTGGCTATTAGATAGTATGTTAAATTTGTTTGGATAGATCTATAAAGACACACAAACATGGTTTACTTTTATTATTTTAGATGTTAAGGACTATATTGCATCCTGCATTGACATTTTTTCTCTAAACCCATACTGGCTATTAGATAGTATGTTAAATTTGTTTGAATAGATCTATAAAGACACACAAACATGGTTTACTTTCATTATTTTAGATGTTAAGGACAATATTGCATCCTGCATTGACATTTTTTCTCTAAACCCATACTGGCTATTAGATAGTATGTTAAATTTGTTTGGATAGATCTATAAAGACACACAAACATGGTTTACTTTTATTATTTTAGATGTTAAGGACTATATTGCATCCTGCATTGACATTTTTTCTCTAAACCCATACTGGCTATTAGATAGTATGTTAAATTTGTTTGGATAGATCTATAAAGACACACAAACATGGTTTACTTTCATTATTTTAGATGTTAAGGACAATATTGCATCCTGCATTGACATTTTTTCTCTAAACCCATACTGGCTATTAGATAGTATGTTAAATTTGTTTAGGTAAGATGTTAAACAATTTCTAATAATTTTTTTAAATATTTTTGAAATATCGTTGATAGGTATTTACATCTGAAACATCTCCTTGTTTGTGTAGTGGGATAATTATTGATTTTTTGAAGTCAATCTGATATACTTCGTTAAAAATATGTTTTAATGGTTTAGTGATAAAATCGGTTATTAATTTAATTGTTTCAGTTTTTATATTATCAATACTGTTTGGAAAGAAACATTAAGAAACTATTTACATTTTATTTACACTATTTTACATCGTTTACTACAATCATCGAAGGGAATGGCATAGAAAGCCGGTACGAAACCTGTGCACTTTTTATGTCTTTTCTTATTGGAGTCTATATTCGAACTGCCTTGGCGGTTGACAAGTCGGGAGGGGAACACCAATGAGGTTGAATACTATGGAGATGACATGCCAAAAAAAAAACGACACCCCTTCCCCCTCTCTTAGTGGTCATGTCATAGTTGTCAAAGGGCTGTCAGAACTTTGTTCAAATTTAAATATTTCGACGTTATTTCTATCTTAATAAGTGTTTTTTTTTTTTGATTAATTTCTATAAAAATAATGACTAAGTGTACCAAAATTAATTGTAAAAACTCTTCAGTGAAAGAGCGTAAGAAAATATCTAATTTAAGTTTTCATAAGTAAGTATAAGGAGTGTTCTTAGAATTTTTTTTAGAAAGCTTAACTTTTTTTTATTATAGGTTTCCAAAAGACCCACAATATCTCAAAATTTGGTCTAAATTTGTGGGAAAAGACCAATTTGAGCCTAAACCGAATAGCATAGAATATTATTAATCAAGTGCATAGTTATATGTTATGTTGATAATGGGGTGTTAATACACTGCGACCTAAAAGATCTATTGTGCCCCCTTCTGTCGCCACTGCACAAGTGCATAGTTGATAAATATGTTAGTATCCGACTAACAAATCTCACTAAAACTAGAGTTAATAAAGCTGCTAGCATAAGACATCAAAACAACAAAATAGTGTTGTTTAAAGGTCAATAAATATTTTTTCTACGAACTCTTACAAAAAGACATCTTTCGCCACAGGATACTTTCAGCGAAAACTTGATTTCCGTCACTAGTGAGAAAAAATCCCATAACGTTTACTTTCGTCTCTAGTGACGGAAGTAAGTTGTTACATATTTTCATATATCAGTCGCCTCGTATAATATTTTGGCAGCTTATAATTATTAATAATGAAATAAAAAGATGCTCATTAAATTCTATATGCATTTTTACCTAAACTTTAATGAATTAAAGATAAAATAAAAATGTATAAAAATAGTGCAAATTAAATCAATCTACATCTAGTTTCCTGGTTTTCATTTGTTTATTTGAAGTTTTATCACTTTTGAGAACTGTCAGTTTCAGTTCGTCCTAAATTTAACACATTTTCATGATGTCTGAGTCAGAAAACGATTGTACTCCCCCAGAAATTATTTTTAAAGCTGAAGAAACCTCTTCAGATTTATTACCGGCCAAATCAAAAAAGAGATATGAAGAAATTTATATCAAATTTTTGGACTGGAGAGAAAAAAATAAAGTGAAATCATTTTCGGAAACTGTACTACTAGTACTAATAGGTACAAAGTAATCTTCCTAACTAGGTTCCTTATTAGTAATTTCTATATTTAATCTAACACACTTGTATACATAAACAACTAATGACACAAAATTTGACATAACAGTTAAATTTCAAACTGAATTTTAACCACAATAATTTTAAGTTATATTGTAAAACTGTGTAATTATAATTCTATATGTGCATCAAAATCATAAAATTTAACATATTTAACATCATTAATAATTCATCCTCACAAAGATGTAAGTAACTCACTCTCTTAATAATATTATGTTTCTATGAAGACACACCACACCTTTTGTAGATTCCCTGAAGATGGAAATAAGTTATTAAATTTCCGAAAGCTTGGATCATCTTTAAAGAGTTTTCTTTATTACATATTGCTGCTGCCCCCAATAAATTAGTTTGAATTTTTTTTATATATATATATATATATATATATATATATATATATATATATATATATATATATATATATATATATATATATATATATATATATATATGAACAATATAATAATATTAATCTCTTTTATGGTCTTGGCATTGCCTTGGTTGAAAAACGGTTAATAAATAATAGTAAATAGTGTAGAAGTCATAATTGCGCAATGTCATCAAATTAATTTCGAATCGATCATGTTGAAAAAAATCTTAGGTAAGTAAGTCATTTAAAAATTGTAATTCTGCATACGGACTTTAATTATATTTGAATACGACCCTGCTTAGTCAACCATTTAAGCCACGCCCAGTGGGGTTATTTTTAATAAAACGTATCATATGCAAAACAATTTCCTCATGGCATCTCCATTAGTATTATACCTCCATGGGGAACACTAACTGTCAGTAGTGACAACATGAGATATTTAAATTTGGTGGCGCTATATTGGGTTGAACATATACCTACAGATTTCTTATTTTTTAATTCATTTATTGAGTTTTTTTATTTCAGACTCTTCTACATAAGTAAAGTCAAATGAGTTTGGGACAAATTTACTTGGAAGGTTTATATAGTCACGGTTAGTTTTAATATATGGATATAGCTAATTAAAATTTTACATTTAATTTTATTTCTGGCTATTTTGGGGACTGGCAAAGAGCTAAAATGCAGCTTTTAAACGCTATAGCAAATTAACATTTTAACTTTCATTTTTTCGGCTCATCCTATTGTTTATTCCTTACTGTAAAATGAATATACTATGGTTAACGAGTAATAAGAAAAATAAGTAAACAAAGTGCTATAAATAACTTGATATTTGGCAGGTGTTGAACAATTTTCCTTGTTGTTTTATTTTTTCTATTCATTATTATGCCATATCGATTAATATTAACCTATTAACCCATCAAGCCATGCCCGGAACAAGTCAAAGTTCATGGAGAATTTTTTTTTTATTATTTTTGAAAAAAAAAAATGTTTCCGACTTCCTTATATATTTACGATCCGTCAGATGTCAGATATGAAGATGGAAGTTTACCTTCAGCTGTTCAATCGTTTATTGTCTTACAAGATTTCTGTTGTATTCCAATTATGTAATTTATACTTTTTTGGTTAAGAATAATCCGTTCAAGTTCAGATTTATTATACGCAAAAGGAAAAGTAAACAATGAAATTCATGATTGAGAATATAAATAAATGAATAAGCATGGCAATAAAAATTATTTGGTAATTTTGTATTTATAATTTTGTAAATTACATATTTATAATTTTTATATGTATTAAATGATGAGCAACATATTTAAAGGTTGATTCTACTATAGTCTATTTTTATGTATGAGAGAGTATTAAAATAATAAAGCGTTCGTAATCCATAGGCGTACCACTTCTTTTAGTAGACAGTTAAAATATTTTTTGAATTTATTCCTCGAGTATACACTTATATTTTCACCTAATTAACCTGCTTATAACTTCTAAACAGCTGAAGGTAAAAAAGTGCAATTTTTTATAAAATGTTTTATTTTTCCACAAGGTATGTTAAGAACATTGTGTCAAACGGGTTATGTAAGTATAAAGGTTTAAACTTTGACTTTTAAACAACGTTACGTTCATAAATAATAATTTTAATATAAAAACTACTTCTTACCTACAAATCCAAATCAGAATCGAAATCAGAAGATGAACTGTCGCAACCAATATTTAAAATGAGTGGCTTGATTATTTCATCAGTAATATTGTCCAATTTCCACATTTTCTCTTCTTCTTTAATCGTATGATTTACTGCCTTTTCCCAGTTTTCAGGCTTCACATTATTTACAGCCTCCAAAAACAACTGTTTAACATCACTCATTTTAAAAAAAAATTTTTTTTTTGAAACTTCTCCCTTTATCTGTGCCCATATTAGTTCAATCGGGTTTACTTCGCAATGATATGGTGATGATCTAACCACCGTCATCCCACGATTTTTGTGTACTATTATTAGTCTGCGCCCCTTTCCTGATGGTGGATTTAAACCAGTAGATAAATTATTTAAAAAAGCCTGTCTTCGACTTGTAACAGTTTCATCTTGCCAAAATTTATTTGGTTTATGTCCCTTGTTGATCCATGTTTCATCTAAATAAAATATATTTCTTCTTTGGTTTCTCTTTTCTTTTATAGTCCTTATAGGTAATTTTTTCTCCATACTACAATATCGCTTCTTTCTATTAAAATAGACTTTCTGGAATGCTTTTTCCATAGAAAACCTATTTCTTTTAATAGTTTCCTCATTTCAGGGTAATCCTTATCATCTCGAACCGTGGCAAGAACTTTGTCTACTGTCGGAAATTCTTTTCTAAAGAAGAACGCATGCATTTTCCTTCGAAGTCTTTCTTTCAAAAGATTTTCTAATTGAAATTTTGGTTTTCCTGGAGCTTTACGTGCTGTTTGAAACTCGTCACATTTCTCTTCTTTAACAACTCTGTAAATCGTAGATTTACCAACACCAAGCGTACTACTAACTAATTCCACTGTGTCATCAACACTTTTACATAAATGTTTGTCTGTAAATGATTTAGAACAATTAAATATTAATGTTTTTTCAATAACTGTTAAAGGTCCGATTTTTTGTCGTTTACGCAGCCCTTCGAAATTTTCCATGATCACACTAGAATTCACACTGCACCTTGCAAGTTGCAACTAAACGACATTTAGTAAACTGTCAAGAATACACAGCTTGGACCTCCTTACTAAATGGAAAACCTATAATCGCATTTTCGGTGAAATTTGTTGGGAAGGTATTTATCTACTTATAATTTGATTACTGTAAGAAATTCTTGGAATTAAAATAAAACAAAATTGGCAAATAGGTACTTATTGAAAATAATCTTAAGATACGGCTATGTAATCTTTAATACACAGGGCTTTTGGCCTGTCCAAACCTTTTTCTATTGTTCTGTACAGCTTATGTTTATAAAGGACCAATAAAAGACCCAAAACTTGTAATAGCTCAGGTACATTTATTACAATTTTAGGAAATATTTAGATTATTCTGTAAAAATATTTAAAATGACCGTACTAAGTTTTGCATTAGAAATACTCTCTCATACATAAAAATAGACTATAGTAACTACACGATTTTATTTAATATTTAGTTACACAAGACGTAAAAAATAATAAAAAATATGTTATACCAAATTTTTACAATCAAAAGAGCGAGTAGACCCTAAAATACGACAACTAGGGTTGTCTCTCCCTATCTTAGTTTTATTTCTGAATAATATAATTAATTTTAAAAGAAATATTTCTTGTATGAATTAATTTAAATTTATAATACAAGAAAAAAGTAATATTTACCTATAAAATATTGAATTTCTCGAATAGATAACATATGGCAGACATTGCAGAAGAACATAAAGAAGTAGGAAGTAAAATATCTCCGATGTCAAGGGTACTCTTAATCGCTTTAATCGTTTCCTGCAATACCGACTGAAAATATATGTACTTCTGATTTTTACACAATCGTACGATTATTTATTTACATCTACTTCCAGTACTTCCATGATTTTACGTTGTGATAATGTCACAGAGGAAGGCCAAATATATAAATTAATTATTGTGGGATGTGTTTAATATTATTGTTAATTTATTAACTGCAAAAATCAACTTTGCGGGGATTAAAATTATTATTTATTGGTAGATACGCATTATACTTAATAATTCAATTTTTTTTTCTTAATAAATCTAGAAAAATAGTTTTGCAGAATTTGGTTTGTCACTAAATGGTGATAAAATGGTTGGAATAATTCGAATGATCGCGTCCGCATTCCACCAATCAGGCTACACTTCAAGTGGCGACTACCAGCCCATCATAGACAGGATCTTGAAAGAGAGATAGATTTTTTGGTCTGCTATAGTTAATAATATAGGCTTGTTTTGGTTCTTTTGCAAACTAATTCAAAATCAGTAAATTACACACGTTTTTTTAAATAAAAATATCCAACAATGAAGAAGAGTCAAACTTTTTAACTATTTAAGTCCATTTGCTAGTTTTTTGTAGCTTACCTCCCAATCCGTCTCTGCTTTGGTAAATTGTTTTACTATTTTCACCTATTCATTTGGTATTTAAAAATTATTAAATAAAAAAACTCGGTCAAGGATCCCATTGTTATCCTACATCTTAAATCTTAGAGTCATCCCATCTACACCTTGATTGATCTTAAATTCATTTCACAACAAAATGTTTATTGTATAATGTCATCTTTGTATACAAGAGAATCTGTATACGGTTTATCTTGTACGACCTAGGCCTATTTTTATTTTTTATAATAAATTTAAGTGTAAACAATTTGATATTAGTCAAAGTCAAGAATTCTTAAGGTTTTTGCTACAAAATTTGAATATAATTGACGTTATATGTATACATTTGGATAATTTCAAGTTTATTATAAGAAAAATTTGGAAAATGTGGGTGTAGTGAGCTTGAGAATGACTTTTAATGTCTACAGGGTGCTCCAGACTGTGTGAGCAATCTCCCGGATTCAATTACAATATATAAAAATAACATGACAAGTTTCTATACATTTTTTTTTCTATTTTCGGAGATATGGTCCCATAATGGACACCACTGAAAATGTTTTTTTTTTCAAATAATTTTTAAATACGTAAATACGTAAATAATATTTTTTACACTCTGTATGATAGAAACACAACAATAATATTTTTGGATAGCTGAAACCTTAAACTAAAACTCTTGATCTATATCGATAAAATAACTTATTTTTGCTTAAAATGGTTTTTTTGCATCGGTTGTTACTGATATAAAATATTTCTTGTTTTTATGATTTTTTTATCAAAACATGCCAAGGAGTTTTCTTAAAACAAATAATTTAACTTAATTCTGTATAAAACTACATAAAAATATTACTAAATTTAAATTTAATCGAAAAATTAGAAAAGTTATTGAAAAAAAATTATAAAAATATATTGTTTTTGCTATTTTTTTGTTTTCAAAAAAACGTTATAGAAATATTTTCTAAAATTGTAATAAATGTACCTGAGCTATTACAAGTTTTGGGTCTTTTATTGGTCCTTTATAAACATAAGCTGTACAGAACAATAGAAAAAGGTTTGGACAGGCCAAAAGCCCTGTGTATTAAAGATTACATAGCCGTATCTTAAGATTATTTTCAATAAGTACCTATTTGCCAATTTTGTTTTATTTTAATTCCAAAAATTTCTTACAGTAATCGAATTATAAGTAGATAAATACCTTCCCAACAAATTTCACCGAAAATGCGATTATAGGTTTTCCATTTAGTAAGGAGGTCCAAGTTGTGTATTCTTGACAATTTACTAAATGTCGTTTAGTTGCAACTTGCAAGGTGCAAACGACAAAAAATCGGACTTTTAACAGTTAATAAAAAAACATTAATATTTAATTGTTTTAAATCATTTACAGACAAACATTTATGTAAAAGTGTTGATGACACAGTGGAATTAGTTAGTAGTACGCTTGGTGTTGGGAAATCTACGATTTACAGAGTTGTTAAAGAAGAGAAATATGGCGAGTTTCAAACAGCACGTAAAGCTTCAGGAAAACCAAAATTTTAATTAGAAAATCTTTTGAAAGAAAGACTTCGAAGGAAAGTTATTCTTTAGAAAAGAATTTTCGACAGTAGTCAAAGTTCTTGCCACGGTTCGAGATGATAAGAATTACCCTGAAATGAGTCGAAGCACACTATGGAAACTTTAAAAAGAAATAGGTTTTCTATGGAAAAAGCATTCCAGAAAGTCTATTTTAATAGAAAGAAGCGATATTGTAATATGGAGAAGAAATTACCTAAGGACTATAAAAGAAATGAGAAACCAAAGAAGAAATATATTTTATTTAGATGAAACATGGATCAACGAGGGACATAAACCAAATAAATTTTGGCAAGATAAAACTGTTACAAGTCGCAGACAGGCTTTTTTAAATAATTTATCTACTGGTTTAAATCCACCATCAGGAAAGGGGCGCAGACTAATAATAGTACACATCGGTAGTTCAAACAGTTTTGTTTAAGGTGGTTTATTGACTTTTGAATCTACTCGTACCGGTGAGTACCATGAGGACATGAGTGCTGATGTATTTAAAGAGTGGTTTGAAAAAATTATAGATCTTCTTCCTCAGAACTGTATAATAGTAATGGATAATGCAAGTTATCACTCGAGATTTATAGAAAAAATGCCCACAACCAAGTGGTTAAAGAAAGATTTACAGAATTGGCTAAATTCAAAGAATATTAAGTTCCATCCCGGTTTTGTGAGAAAAGAACTGTATCATTTGTGTTCCCTTCATAAAGAGAAATTCAAAAAATATGAAATTGATGAAATTGTAAAAAATCGTGGGATGACGGTGGTTAGATCACAACCATATCATTGCGAAGTAAACCCGATTGAACTGATATGGGCACAGATAAAGGGAGAAGTTTCAGGAAAAAATAATTCTTTTAAAATGAGTGATGTTAAACAGTTGTTTTTGGAGGCTGTAAATAATGTAAAGCCTAAAAACTGGGAAAAGTCAGTAAATCATACGATTAAAGAAGAAGAGAAAATGTGGAAGTTGGACAATATTACAGATGAAATGATCGAGCCACTCATTGTAAATATTGGTTGCGACAGTTCATCTTCTGATTTTGATTCTGATTTGGATTTGTAGGTAAGAAGTAGTTTTTATATTAAAATTATTATTTATGAACGTAACGTTGTTCAAAGTTTAAACCCTTATACCTACATAACCCGTTTGACACAATGTTCTTAACATACCTTGTGGAAAAATAAAACATTTTAGAAAAAATTGCACTTTTTTACCTTCAGCTGTTTAGAAGTTATAAGTAGTTTAATTAGATGAAAATATAAGTGTATACTCGAGGAATAACTTCAAAAAATATTTTAACTGTCTACTAAAAGAAGTTGTACGCCTATGGATTACGAACGCTTTATTATTTTAATACTCTCTCATACATAAAAATAGACTACAGCAAAAGGTTAGACTATTTTCATTATACATTTTACTAAAGAAAAAAATATATAATTTGTCATGAATATTTTGAGAAATATCTCGAGTCAAAAACAATTTTTAAATCGTTTTTCCCATATAAATTTAAAACGACATATGCGATTTTGCTGAAATTTGGTATATTGGTAGAGTTTTATGTGGCAAAAAAAATGGTATTAAAATTTGGTCCGATAATAATACATAGGCGTAGAACTTGATTTTTTAAATAATTGCACCTTTAAAAATTCTACGCCAATGGAAGAAAAGGAGTTTGAGTATGAAATTTAGATTGCGCAACTCATTTACTTTAAAAAAGGTACTCTTGATAAGACTCGATTACTCTCATAGTTTTCGCTAAATTTCTGTTTTAATAATTTAGGGTGTATAGGTGTCACAAAAATATTTATTTACAACATAATCAAAATAGAGATTTTACAAAAATTGTTCAAAATGTTCACCATTTTCACACATACAAAGATTTATACGTCGAAGAAAATTAAAATGTATCCTTTCCATAACTTCTTCATCACCTCTAAGATTGTTTATTGCATTTTGAATACTTTGCCAGAGTTGTTTCTCATTTTCTACAGCTTCCCTGTAAACTGTGGATTTCAGATGTCCCCATAAAAAGTAATCCATCGGTGTTAGGTCTGGGGAACGTGGTGGCCAGTTTACAGGTGCGTCATTACCTCTGCCTATCCATTTGTGTGGATATTGTTCATTCAAGTGGTTTTTAACATTTAAAGAAAAATGTGGTGGAGCTCCATCTTGCATAAACCACATATCTCTCCAAAGTTGGAGAGGTAAATCTTCTAACAATTCTGGCAACGTATATTGTAGAAAATCCAAATAATTTTCTCCAGTTAATCTTCGTGGAAGTATGACAGGACCAACAATGAAATTACCAATTATTCCAGCCCACATATTAATTTTGAATTTGTGCTGAAAATGGTTTACCTTTATTGCATGCGGATTTACAACGGCATAAACATGTTCATTATGGATATTAGTTATACCTCTTCTTGTAAAACCCGCTTCATCGGTAAAGAGAACCTTCTTGACAAAGTTTGGATCTCTTTCTCTTTGCATATTAACAAATCGACAAGAACCCAAACAAATTTGAGGATCATGGACTAATAATTCTTGTACTGGCTTCTTATGGTATGGATATAGCAATTGTTCTCTAAGCACTTTATGAACGACATTTTTACTTACTCCTAGTTCCCTTCCAATTCGTCTGGTGCTTAATACTGGATCTTCTTCAACACGTTCTAAAATGTCTTCTTCAACTTCAGGAATCCTTACAAAACGTTCTCTTCCATTATCAACAGTGTTGGGAGCAAAGGAATCGGTCTCCCGAAGACGTCTCTCAACAGCAGCAAAAGTTGGGTGGCTAGGTACACGACGATTTGAGGGGCGTTTGATTTGAAAGTCGATCGAGCGAGCGTCGAGGAGACCGAGAAGTGATGACGTCACAATAGAGTATTGAAACAAATCAAATAAAACAGAGTAAAAAACATAACCTCGCTTTTTTGTGATTCTTGTTTCTGGTTTGTGTGTCAAAATAGTGAGCAAAAAGTAAAGAAAATTGTAAAACTTTTAATAATAAGAGGTAATGGCTCTGAAATGCAGCATATACCACAAATGCCCGCTTCGCTCTCATACTCCATGACTGTGATTACTGGTGATTAGATCTGGATAGAGAAACACACATTTTGTGTTTTTTATGATGAATAATTTTAGTTATAAGACAAAAGCGGCTACGTAATTTGTTGACTTTTTGTCTGGTCTTTAATTTTGAGATTCAAATTTGTATGTAAGTTAATTAAAAAGAGATAGGTAGAGACAAAGATAAATTTCTCCCTCTTCTCGATCCTTCTGTTCTCAGAACATCGAGCTCGCTCTATGTTCTCGCTCCAAAGCAAAACAAACACTTTAGGGATCTTTCGGAGTGTCAATTCAAACACGTTTGCAGCGCTCGAAGATCTCCGATGATCAAATCAAACGCACCATTGGAACCCTTTCAGAGTACAGCCTGACACTCTCTCGAGTATTTCCTTCATAAAATCCTAATGTCAGTATCATATCGGTATATTCTGCATTGGTATATTGTACAGCCATATTAATAAACCACGCATTTGTTTTTTTTAATTATTGAGTCAGATAGAACACTTTTAATCGTTAACAAGGGATTAGATGTTAAAACTTGACAATATTTTTATTTAGATAAAACTATGGAAACCAACAATAAATGTTTTTGTATACGTATTGCAGGCAAATAATTAATATTCCTCAAAAAATCGTACATGGCAAGAATCGAGTATTTTTGTTAAAAGTCTCGATTAGAGGTGTTAAAGAAGATATGAAAAAAGTACATTTTTATGTTTTTCATCGTATAAAATTTTGTCCGAATAATACATAGGCGAAGAAATTGATTTTTTAAATAATTGCACCTCTAAAATTCTACGCCAATGGCAGAAAAGGGGGTTGAGTATGAAATTTGGATTGGGTACTCATTTACTACAAAAAAGTACCCTTGGTAACACTCCATTTACTCTCATGGTTTTGACAAAGTTTGTATTTTAATAATTATTGTTTATGTTCTAAAATTACTAAAATGGAAATTTCGTCAAAACCATGAGAGTAATCGAGTCTTATCAAGAGTACCTTTTTTAAAGTAAATGAGTTGCGCAATCTAAATTTCATACTCAAACGCCTTTTCTTTCATTGGCGTAGAATTTTTAAAGGTGCAATTATTTAAAAAATCAAGTTCTTCGCCTATGTATTATTATCGGACAAAATTTTATACGATGAAAAACATAAAAATGTAATATACCAAATTTCAGCAAAATCGCATATGCCGTTTTAAATTTATATGGGAAAAACGATTTAAAAATTGTAACTTCAAGGCCCTCTGAAGCCCAAACGAAGCAACTTTGTACTAAGGTAATTTTACTTAAATCGACTTATTTTGGTCTAAGTAATATGTGGTATGTTTTGTAAAGACCTTTTACAGACACCCTGTATAAAGGGCGAAAAACTTTATAGAAACAATAAAGTTTACACAGTTCTAGATATTGTCGCAATTGAAGGATCCAATCAGTTTTCACAGGGCCCTACCAACAGGGCCCCACCAACTTCTTTGATTGATGGTAGATCTGCATCATTACAATTTTTTGCAACTGAAAAATTGCAGAGAACAAGAACGGAAGTAGAATCAAAATATTTAAAAAGAATTCGACATAAAAAAAATACAGAAAAATAAAAGAAAGCGAAACAACAACAGAACGCAAATTAAATTTAAAAATATACAAAGGAACAAGGTCAGGTTTTGTTACTAAATAAATAGTTTAATGTACATATTAATTGTCAATCTTTATCCCAAACTTTAATGATTTTTATCACTTAATTTAAAATGAAGGTTTTGATATTGTAAGTAACAGAGACATGGTTAAAGCATAACATATGTAGTAACATAGTAAATCTAAATGGTTTTTCTTTCATTAGACAGGACTGGCACTTTAAAAGAGGTGGAGGGGTAGGTATTTACATTAAAAATTGTTTTAATTACAAAGTTATACTTAGTGAATGTTTTGAATTTCTTGAATATATTTTAAAAAAAAATTAAATTTAATAAATTCAATTTAATAGTAGGAACTTTTTACAGACCGCCAAATGCATTTTTTACTATTTTTGAAGACATTTTAGATGATATGTATGCAAAATATGAATACGTAATTGTGAAAAGTTATTGTAATGGCTTTCATCTATTTTATACCAACAGTGTGTTCTCAATATTTTACAGCAGATTGAAAAAAATATGTAGGCAAAAAATCACCAAAAAAAATAGTACATAACAAAATTTTTACTAAGTGACATGTCTCTAAAAGACGACACTGGTTGTTTTCTATCTTTATCTAGTGGTACTGTGACCCAATAGGTCAACACGAATCTTTCTAGAATCTAATTTGAAAATATCCAATAAGTTGACAGTACCAATCATTAAAAAATTGTAAACAAAGCTATTATGGAGAGGGAATATGTTCCAGGCAAACAAATTTTGAGAATTATTTACCTAGTTTGCTTATTTATCTATTCAAAAATAGTATCAAAAGTATAAATAAAAAATTAATTAACACTCACCCTTCAATTGAAGTCAACAAAGCCCCATGTTCCATTCGTTGTCTCATCTTTCCCATCGTAGATCCAAAAACCACTTATTTCGCGTCACCCGGTATATTTATTTCCGGATATCTTCTGTTCCCGGCGTACGATCTTTCATTCTGACCTCAATACTCAATGTCTCATTCCGTTTCTATAGCAAGCCTTCGATGCTTCTAGGTTTTTATTAAACTCAAAATTTTTTACTTGGTAACCAATTTTTTTTTTGCATATATACAAAGTCTTAAGGAAAAAAAATAGATAGAACTTTGAAAACTATGAAGGTTTACTTAGTAAAAAAATATTCTAAAACAGTATATTTTCAAGTTATAGAATATTAAAAATATAAAAGGTTACTTTCTATTGTTTAAATTAGACGATGTTTTTTTTATAATGTCAAATAAATAAATAAATAAAAATTAAGATAATTTTAAGAAACTACATCGTTTAAAAATATAAATTTTCAAGAATAGGTTTTAGGATATCATATCCAAGATTGATATATTTATAATCTTATTTGATTCATTTTTATTGATTTATAGATTGAAATATTATATATAGCTATAGCAATATTTATTTAGAAGTCTATCTATATTTAAAAAAATATGGTTTTTTTTTCCAAATAAGTTCATTTGAGTTTAATAAAAACCATAAAACCATCGCCGGCTAGTATTTTTGCAGCCTTGTTCGTTCGATCACTACAGAATTTACACCTTCAAAAAAACTAAATACTGCAGAATCATTTTCCAACAATTTCCCCAGGAAATAAATTCGAAAGGTGTAAAATTCTGACGATCCAACGTCTTTATTGTCAAAAGAAACGATTACAAATACACCACATCGTCAATGTCGATACAACAGACAGAAAAATGTTTCTGCGCTTGTGTCCCATCGGCATAGACGACGACAACGAACATGAGTTGCTTTTCGAATAAAAAAACTAATTTAAAAACCGAGTAAAATAATGTGTATACTAGCAACTCCAACATACTCCTACCCGTTACATTTTTCGGACTCACAGCGGTTCGACACATTGATTTTAAAGCACTGGAAAAAAAAGAAATAGCAAAATTAATTAAAATTTGAATAAATAGAAAAATAATTTTATAAATCGGGTGGTCACACTGTATATATTATTTTAAATATCAATATGTCTCTCTCTAAACGGCACACCAGTAGATATACAGAATCAATTCTACAATCAATGCTAATTAGGGGTAAACCGATTCTGGAATCAAACAAAAATGAAGGCAATATATTTCTATTGATAGTAAGCCATTTCTAAAATTAAGACAAAAAATTAAGGTAAGCCGGGTTCTACAATGTCTTAACACAGCTTATACAATACAGCTCCACAACTCCGTGTCGGCGTCTTTGATTTGGCGGTCGAGAACCAAGCAAGACGGAATGGTGCTATGTTAGATTCAAGGGAAAAGTCGGGCCCGGATTAAACAATTTTTTTATTATTGAAAAAATTGAAAACCTTGGCGTAATAAGGTTGGTCACATGCCATATTAAGTAAGTTTTGGGAAATTACATTTTTAATTTGTTTTAAATCTTTTAAATATAATTAAAAAAATTATTTAAATATAAATATTACGAAAAATAGCACATCTTTCGGATTAGAGGTAAAAAAATTTATATATGGCTAGTAAAATCCTCGTTAACAAATGTTTTGAGCTAAAACAGTCACTTCACGACAAATTGTGGCTTGGATCCATTTTACACCAAGGGCTTCAATTGTTAAAGAATTGTGTCACGCTCGTGGATGCAAATCAAGTGGTACCCCCGTGTCTCTGGCAAGTGTTACTCTTCGCGCAAAGGGTTTATACCTAGATAAACGAATGCTTCGACTGAGGTCTGGGAACTCTATGGTATTTTGGAATTATAAAGAATGTGTGCTTTTGTTTTAACAATATTGGTTATATTTAGATGTATTCTTATTATTTGAAATACAGATTTGTAGAAGTTATACTTTGACAGTTTTTATTAATATAATATATTCAATTTTTATCTGACCATACCGAAGTAGGAAATTTTAAAACTTTATAGTAATGTGAAATTTGAATTACAATATTACAAGATATAATATAATTAGTACTTATTTTAGGTAGGTACTAAATTTGTACTTGGAGAGAGTAATATCGATTTTTACAAGAAAACTTGAAAAGTAAATTAATTTAATTCCTATTTCTGATGTAAAACTTAAACCAAGAAAACAAATAAATTGTAGTTTGTTCAACAAGGGTGGATATGATAGCCATATCACACAAAGACGAAGTTTGAGCACGACGTCGTAGGCGGAGAACTCAATCGTCTGATTGTGATATGAACAATCTACTCGATATGGTCAGTATATTTTTTCTACGACCCACTAACGAAAATCTACAAATTTAAAAAATTATTTTAGGTTATTTAGACAAAATAACTAATTTTAAAATAATTTACGAAGTTGACTAATTTATAAAATAAAATAAACATGAAAAATTAATTAGTCCTCGGCCTAGATTCGATCCCGGGCTTTTCGCATGGAAGGCAGATGTTCTGTCTTCATCTTCACCGAAACTTTCAGGACTTTAGTTTTAATACTCGTAATTAAATTAGTATCATGTAGTTTGATTAAATTTTTTTTTTTTTAAATGTGAACACAATAAAAACAAAAATGCTATTATTTATCGAGTCTACACAAAATTTTTAATGTATATTTAATACCAATAACTAAAATATATATTGACAATTAGTTTAACAGAATTGTCACTTATTTAAAAAATTTTAAATAATAGGAGTTGGGTGACCAAAATATAAACTGTGATTTGTAGATTTAATTTTGTTAAAGTGTTCTTACTACCTAAAATGGATATGAAATATAATCGTAGTTGAACACAATAACATACTTTTTCGTTTTGTAGTATGTGCGTAGATTGGCTAATATCCATGCACAGATTACAAAACGAAAAAGTATGCTATTGCCTTCAATTGAACGAATATATTTCATATCCATTCTAGGTAGTGAGAACACTGCAAAAAAAATAAATTCGCCAATCACCGTTCATATTTTGATCAACCGACTGCTATTATTTTTAAAATATTAAATAAATGACAATTCTGTCATACTAATTGTCAGTATATTTTTTAGTTATTGAGATTAAACATACAATAAAATAAGTTATTCTTTTGGAAACTTTAGCATGGATGACTAAAGGGTATTGGGTTAATTAATTCTAAAAGTGTGGTACAAATGTTATTTTTTGTAGCCAATTCTTCAAAATTATTTTGAAATATCTTTTCAATATTGAATATTAGTTCTACAAATTCATCATTTGACAGTTGCAGATTTCCAAATGTATCTGAATTAGCGTTATCATATGCCTTTAAAAAGCAATAAAAAGAAAAATCATCTATTTCAACGTGATCTTTGTTATATTTAAGACAGGTATCGCAGTAGTGGATCCGCAAGGCTTTTATTAAAAGGTAACCACACACATACCTGATAAAAAATTTCTGTAGCAATTCGTCTTTACAATAATTTAGGGTGTTAATAATTTCATCATAAAATAAAATACAAGGTGTTCCATTTAAAAAACATACATTTTAATTTGCCAGGCAAAAACGTGACACCCTGTATATCCAAAGATATTTTTAAAATATGTAGGTATTTTTCAAATCCATATAACTTTTATTTAAAACTTTCTTGCGTGTCTACAACAAAATAATGAACAATAACGCACTAATGGGACACCCTGTATAAATTATATTTTTAACAATGAACATTTCTTATAATGTGATACTTATCGGTTTGGGTCCTTGGGAAAACTAAAGAATGTTTTTTTGCAGGTATAACCCTTATTAAAACAGCTTTTGACTGCACAAACAGAATGATGTCTTTTTTTTTAATTATTCTACTCACAGCTAAAGAGTCACCAAAATAATAACAGTACCTTTAACTCAAACAAAATCAACGAAATTATAGGCTCCACGAAATTATACAATCAACAAAATTATACGCACGACTCAACACCTTACCTAAGTACGCTTCTGAACGCCAAAACCGTCTTTTCCCTTCGAAGGCGGAGCTTAAGCGATGCGCGACGAAATCGACGCAAACCGTTGCCGCCAAGAGAGTGTTTTAGCTGTATTGTTAAGCTGTGGTCTTAATATGACATGTTGCACTGCTATTTTTTTTGTATTAAATTACATTCAAATAAAACTTTCAATCCTTCACTTCATATGTGCACTCAATGTTTAGTTATTATGTAATTTGTTTACAAAATAGTACATTTTCGATTAAATTTGTTCTATATTTTGTTAGGTTCTAAAAGTGGAGACTACCATGATGACATGAATTATTGAAACTTTATAAAGTGGGTTCAGGAACATCTATTGCCCAATTTACCTAAGAAGTTAGTTCTGATTGTAGATAATGCTTCTTACCACAACGTGTAAACTGAAAAAAGTATTACTTCAGCATCTAGGAAAGCAAAAATGTTAAAATACTTAAGGCCCACAAAGTTGAACATGATGTCAATAAGACAAAACCATCTTTATAAAATTATAAAAATTATACTTTAGTAAAAGCTTTAATAAAACCAGTACCTATCTATAGGTTTATTGTAGTTTATAATCAATGTTTTATATTTAAAATATATACAGTGTGTCCAATTAACAAGCTCATAGTACAGGGATTTCGGTTATTATAAAGATAGGAAGTCGATTAATTTGGAAAAGTTTTAGACAACTGAGTTAAAAGTTTTAAATTTTTGGTAGTTTTTGTTCTATATTATTTTTTCTGTTCAAAATTGTAATGCTATAGAGATAAATACAGGGTGTTCATTAAAGAATATACCAGTGGTCACCAACCTCTCAATGTGTTGAGCTACTTTGTTAATTTTGAAATAAACAGCGAGCTACCCACACGGAAGCCACGAAACGCAACGTAAATGAAATAATCCACAGTTAATTTATTATTATATGTATTTATTTTACTATTTAACTGGTAATACATAATACATAGATACTAATAATAAACTAATAACAAAATAACTAATATTACGTTTTTTTTGGTGATACAAACGAATACCAGCTTTTTTTGTTGCATTACATGTACAGGTCGTTCTAAACTCGCGTAACAATCTAGTATTTACTTCAGATTTTTTTTAAGAATGTGAATTTTTGAGGTTACGTTTATGTTAATGTTTACAAAACACCTTTCTGTAGGTGTCTATTAGTTTGAAAATATTTAAAGTTTATTGTGATTTGTGTTCAAATACATACTAGTGCCTACAAGATAATTCAAACTTTAAAATTAAGTATTATAAAGATTACTGGTTAATGTATTTAAAAGAAAATGAAGAAAAACTTATTCTTCATGGCTATTGTAATTATACTAAATCCAACAGGTAAGTTTAAAGTTTAAAAATTTTAAAAATTATGTTAAGTAAGAGAGAGAGAGAGAGAGATATGCTTTATTGTCGTAAAAAAATTAACAAAAATGTTATAGACAAAGCATGTAACTTAAATACTAAACATATTATAAAAATAACTAAACAGCAGAAAAAACAAACAGAAACAAACAGACAAAATAGGAATAACAATTGCAATGGATATGCAATATCCGTCATTATAATTATTCTAATTTAATTTTTAAATTTAAATTTAAACTTTAATATTTAATTATTTAATTAATGCCATTGTATGTGGAACTCAAATGTCTAAGGTACGTTATAAAATTCTGCTACTGTGTAATATGGTCTTTCTAGAAGAAAAGCTTTAGCCAGTCTTCGGAACTTATCGTATGTATTTATAGATTTTAATTGCATCGGAAGGTTATTATACAATTTTTTGGCATTGTAGGTAATGGAATGTTTTAATAGGTCAGAAGTGGGCATTGTTAAATAAACATCAGTCTCTAAATTTCTTGTAGGATATCTACGAGTCGGTCTTTCGGATACATTTTGAATGTGCTTGCGAACTAAGCAGACGGATTCGAAAATAAATAGAGCAGGAAGGGTTAGAATTTTGAAATTTTTGAAGTAATTTTCGCAATGTGTCCTACTACTTAAACCAAATACATAACGGATTGCTCTTTTTTGCAGTTTAAAAATAGATTCGAAAAGGTATAAGCTACAAGAACCCCAGAAAGGTAAACCATAGCGAAGGTGAAATTCGAATTAGGAAAAATAGGTTATTAATGCGGTAGAAGGAGTCAGCTCTTTAGAAACCGATTTAATGGCAAAACATGCGGAGGATAATTTTTTTGCTAAGGTATCTATATGAGCAGACCATTTTAGAGAATCGTCTATATAAAGACCTAAAAACTTGATTGAAGTCACCGTTTGGATCAGATTATTGTTTAAAGTTATAGGTTGTAAAGTACCTCTGTAAGACAATGCTACAGTTTTACTGGTGTTGAAACAAAGTCCATTCGAATCAGACCAGGACTTAATAGTCACTAGATCTTCACTTATGATATATTGTAATGTCTGCATGTTAGAATTATTCCAGGTTACACTGGTGTCATCAGCAAATAAAGTAATTCTACCACTTATTCTTAAGTCTGTGATGTCGTTGATGAATAATAAAAACAAAATTGGACCTAATACTGATCCTTGAGGTACTCCACTGCTTATTGCTAGATTTGTAGAATCCTCACCATTCGCCCGCACCTGTTGATTTCTATTTTCTAGGTAAGTTTTAAACCATTGTAAAGGAGAACCCCGTATGCCATAAATTTGTAACTTATTA
The DNA here is from genome assembly GCA_927349885.1 of Psylliodes chrysocephalus. NCBI lineage: Eukaryota > Metazoa > Arthropoda > Insecta > Coleoptera > Chrysomelidae > Psylliodes > Psylliodes chrysocephalus. The sequence goes on from OV651834.1 coordinate 1,387,765, forward strand.
ATTAAAATATCATGATTTACACAATCGAAGGCCTTTGCGAAGTCACAAAATACTGAAGCGGTGAAAAGTTT